>VZTM01042702.1:18177-115275 GCA_013400555.1 Jacana jacana | reverse complement strand
TGAGGTGCCCAGAACTGGACACAAGACTCAAGGTGTGGCCTCACCAGTGCTGAGCAGAGGGGGACAATCACTTCCCTACTTCTGCTGGTCACACTGTTTTTCATACAAGCCAGGATGCCCTTGGCCTTCTTGGCCACCTGGGCACACTGCTGGCTCATGTTCAGCCGCCTGTCGACCAGCACCCCCAGGTCCTTTTCCGCCAGGCAGCTCTCCAGCCACACTGCCCCAAACCCAAATTAGGATGGGATAATCCGGCAGTTTCGTATCCCATCCTAATTTATGCTGAGTTGTACCATCTGAAGGCGCCTATTGAAAAGGACTAGTTTTAAGAGAGAAATCCCATTTTAATTACATTTTAATCCCACTGCAGAGATGCTGCGGTTCGTGTATTTGATTCGCTGGTGGCCATTCCTCTTCTGTGCTCACAAATGCACATTGTTTGAGTACCATCAGGCATTTCCTGTTATGCAAGTCCCGTACGTAGACTGAACAGAGCACAAACCCCCAAATCCTTCCTCTCCCTCCAGCCTGTGTCTTGTTCCTCCTGAGAGCGAGCTAACCATGGCTCTGCGCCGCCTTTGCGTGTCCTCGCCGGGGACAAGGGTCGCCACAAGGAGAGGTTCTAACTGCCGCTTGTCTCCCTCTCCTACCAGCAATCATTTTTAATGAGCCCCTTCCCTCCTTTCGGGGCCGTATCGCCTCGCTGGGAGCCAAGGCACCTGGGAGCTGCGGGGACGGGGAGGAGGGCACACACCAAAAATAGGCCTGCAGAAGATCCCCTGATAAATCACTGGCTGGCATTGAGTCACCTTTGAATCGGGAACCGGTGGGCTTTGCTATTCCCTTTGCAGCGTTTGGATGAGAAAGTTCGGTAAACTCGGCTATAAAGAAATTACGGCCGGTTTGGGCTTGTAAAGAAGAAGCCAGTTGGCCTGTTTCCCGCTGCAGGTGGGGAAATGGAAACTAAGGGCATGCAGTATTCAAAGTATAAAAACCCCACAAGAGTTTATTTAGAGTGACCTGTCACTTCCCCCCTAGATATTTCTACCAAGGCAGTGGCGTTGGCCAGTGCACTGCAGAGTGCACCGAACCCCCTTTCTGAACCCCTTAAGATGAACCCCCTTTCAGCTTAGAAGACGAACATAGAGGTGGAGTCACTCTCCCTAGCTGTGTTTAAGAGTAGATGGGATGTGGAGTTGAGGGACAGGGTGTAGGGGAGAACTTGTAGAGTAGGGCAGATGGTTGGACTCGATGATCCCTAGGGTCTCTTCCAACCTAAATCACAGAATCACAGAATAGCAGGGATTGGAAGGGACCTTGAAAGATCACCCAGTCCCATCCCCCTGCTGGAGCAGGAACACCCAGAGCAGGTCACACAGGAACGCCTCCAGACGGGTCTGGAATGTCTCCAGAGAAGGAGACTCCACAACCTCCCTGGGCAGCCCCTTCCAGTGTTCTCTCACTCTCACTGTGAAGAAATTTTTCCTCATATTTACTGGAATCTCCTATGTTCCAGCTTGCACCCATTACCCCTTGTCCTGTCATTGGATGTTACTGAGAAGAGTCTATGATTTATCTTATATTCTTAAACACAAGCTGTTAATGCTAGATGCTGCTGGGAATTTAAGTCAGAAAAATCTGGACAAAAAGTTAGAGAGATTCAATTCTGTTCTCCCTGTCACGTGGGCTGAAGACCCGTGGCCAGGACAAGAGGGAAGTGGCCTCAAGTTGCACCAGGGAAGGTTCAGGTTGGAGATTAAGAAAAATGTTTACACTGAAAGGGTTCTTCAGCCTCGGAATGGGCTGCCCAGGGAAGTGGTTGAGGCACCATCCCTGGAGGGATTGAAAAGCTGGGTTGACATGGAGCTTAGAAATGTGGTCCAGCAATGGTTTTTATCAGGGTTAGGTTGATGGTTGGACTCAATGATCTTGAAGATCCCTTCCAACCTAGATAATTCTATGATTCCCAATCCACCTGTTAATGTGGGATCCTTCTATGCCCAGAAATCCGCCTTTAACTTCCCTAAAGAAATTTGCAGGTCCCAGCACAGGACTGGTCTAGACAGCATACCAGTGGGAATACCCAGTCCCAGTCCCAGATTTCCCATACGGTATTTGTCTTGCTGTTTTGGAACCACATGGAGCAAATTAGCCCTGTAGCATGAATTTTCCTCTTGGAGAGCCCTCTCTACTCGTCACAGGAGTGAGGCAAGCCTGCTGCTGGAGCATGAGGCCTATATAACTTGTGTTTCTCAGGGGAAAATCAAAACAAAAAAGGAAAAAGGTGGATTTTATCATTCCTGTGAGCTAATGTCAGTTTTATTATCATCTCTTACTATTAAGCCAATGGAGTAATCCTCAAAAACAGAGTGAACCACCCTTCCTGGTGGCATATCTCACTTCCCTGCAGAGAAAGAAACGCCCAAGATGTGTTGCACAGGGGCTGGGCAGGACGTGGTGACAGAAACCTTAGTATTAGGCAGCACTTCTGCTCCATCTCAGACTAAATACATGTAGCAGAAATGCGAACCAGTTTGATTTTACCCTGCCCATCCTTCTAACCGAAGAACTGGAGTTTGGAGGCCTTATGTCCCTTCTCCAGAGTCTCCAAACTTGGATGTGATACCACAGTCCCTTTCAATGGCAGGTGAGAGGAGGGAGTAGTAGAGGAACTTCAGAGCAGCTTAGGGCAGCCCTGGCCTTCAGTCATGCTGCAGTTTTTCTGTTTGGTGATGAATTCCCTCCCGCTGGTGATTTTGAATGTATTTCAATATTAATGCATTTTATGTAAGGCAAAGCATTATATTCCTCAAAAGAAGTGAGAGCTGTAGCAAAGCCAGGGGTGTTTGATACTGGGGAGAGAGAAATCACAAACTCAGTCTCAGAATGAGAAATCTATTGGGACCTGATCATGGCTGGGTGTCTCCTCACCTAGTCCGAGGATCCCAACCTAGCCACCCTTTTCCTTTGGTCGCATGAACACCCCATCAATTCACAGGCTGACTGCTCCAAATGAGATACCAAAGCACAGATAAAGCAGCCATAGGGTAAAAATAGCGATGTAACTAATATAAGTCTGAAAAAGCAAGAGCCATAAAAACCCAAAATCCCATCCAACCAAACAACTTTGCTAGGAATTCAATAATATGGATTAAAAAAAAACCCACTTGACCCTTCCAAGTCTGAAGATATGATTGCATCTGCAATGATTTTCTACAATCTTTAAGTCATTCATGTATTAAATTTTGGGGTGGAGACATTAAACGAGGGTAGACCCAAGGGAATCTTCAGGTCACTCTGGGAATTTGAGAGAGAACATCTGAAGTCCTCTGGGAGACTGATGCTTTGTAATAAATATAACTGCTGAATTATTCATCAGGAGGGTATACACTCTCATAAAGGGTAAGCAACAGCTGAGGAAGCGATCGGAAGACTATTTTCTGGGAAGTCTGAAGAGTGATGCTCAAAATGTCATTGTTTGAACTGTCTGAGATAGATGCAGCCGCTCTGATTCAGTAGCCTTAGGACAATGTGCTCGACCCCAAGTGCTTTCCTGCACTCAGGTGTGCTACATCCTCTATTCCTTGTGCTCAGAGGTGGGTGATGACGGATGAGATGGGCAGCAAAACCCCACCCTATCTCATTTTTTATCCAGAGAGTGGTGTTTGAAACAAGCAGCCTGCTCTGTGGTGCCAGGAGCCACTGCACTGAGGCAAGACACAGCAATGGACCATGCTGAGTGGGACAATGCTTCCCAGCAGGTTCCTCCAAGCCCACTGGTGTGTGAGCCATCAGCCCATGAGATGAGCTGTCACGTGTTGGCTCTTACCAGAGCATCTGCAGGAACTGATGGAACTGAACTTTGCCCAGAGCTGCTGATGGGTAGGGTGCTACCCAAAGGGAAGCAACAGCTTCCAGCCTTGAATCCAGGTCCTTGCTTCTTCTTCCCCTTCTTCGAGCACTCTCCAGCTCTGACTGAGCAATGCCTAAAATCAGTACTCTGGTTCTGAAAAGCATTTCAAACCTTTGCTTGCTTTGAAGGTGGGATAGGAGTACTGGGGCTTTTACTGGTATGCCAGAAGAGGGAAGAAATGTGGGATAACAATATCCACAGAGGGTGGGACAGCAGTTATTTTTACTTGCCTTGAGACTGTGAGGAGGGATAAGATCCTGTTGCTTCTAACATCTAAAGAAACCAGAGCAGACATGCCAAAGAGGATGCAATATCCATATGAGGAACTGCACACGTTGCTGGAGATGTGCATAACTAATCTCTTACAGCAAGTGAGTGGTGGGAAAGAGGTGACTGGAGGCACCACAGCTTATATTATTCTCTTTCTAGAAGGTAATTGCCTATAATACCAGAGGAAATGTATCACAGGAAGTAATGGTGAAGAGCTGCTTAGTTGTCTGATTAATTATTTTAATAATGCACAGCCTTAGGTAGATTATTCTGAGAACTGCCTATAAATTGCCCATTGGCAGCCAAAAGATGAAGAAGCGGTTTCTATCAGTCTTTTTCAAGTGATTTTCCCTGCCTTTGTATGCAGACAGTGCACTGAGAGGGGAGGTGGGAGCTGATATTTCTTCAGCCACTTGTGGCATCTTTATTATCTGCTGGCCATTCTAGATGTCCCGTCATATTTACCCAGAGATGTTGTGGCTGCCCCATCCATGGAAGGGTTCAAGGCCAGGCCAGATGGGGCTTTAAGCAACCTGGTCTGGTGGGAGGTGTCCCTGCCCAGGGCAGGGGGGGTTTGAGCTTGATGATTTTTAGGATCCCTTCCAACTCTAACCATAGAATCACAGGATCATTCAGGTTGGAAAAGACCCTTGGGATCACTGAGTCCAACCATCATCTCTATTCTACAGAGTTCTCTCCTACACCAGATCCTTCAACACCACATCTAAATGACCCTTAAGGTAGGTAGAGGTAGTCAGTTCTGCTTCCAGGAGAAGGGTTGTTGGCTCCCTCTCTGTATTCCTAATGTAGGCCAAGGTAGAGCTTTTGACTGCTTCAAACCACTTTCTTCCTTGATGTTTGTGACAGCTTGAGTCCCAGGTCACACTCTTCCAAATACTCATTGGGAAGGAATATCACCCTCTTGAAGAAACTGCCTACTTTGCACCAGAAGGTCAACCTTTTAACACACAATCTATGCAGCATCTACTCACGGTTTGCAAATTTGATTCAGCAGATGAATCACCGAAGCATGTGTCTGAATCACAGAATCACAGAGTATCAGGGATTGGAAGGGACCTTGAAAAATCATCTAGTTCCATCCCCCTGCTGGGTCATATGATTTTTTTTTAGGAACAAAAAAATGCACGGATTTAATTGCAAAATCAAATCCTTTCATTGCAGAATCAAATCCAAGAATAAAAAACAGGACAAAACATTAGCATCCACATACAAGTTATATACAGTTTGAATAAACCCATTTTTTCCCCTTTGAGCAAAAAGATAAGGATCCATCTGGGGTTTTTTTTGTTTATTTTTTAATGTAATAGGAGTAAAAGCTGTCTCCAGTGAAATGAGGTAACGTCCATCAATAATTTACTTTCAAAGGCTATAATATTTAAAGGTAATCACCCGCTGGGCTGTTTATTAGCCCTGACAGGGTGAATACAGTGTCGGATATCACTGGAAGGCCCGGAGGATTAAGGCACCAACCCTGCAGACCCTGACAGGCTTGCCAGTCAAACTGGTCTCCAGGATACAGTTAAACCAGGTCATAACCCTTCGCTTGAAGTAAAAGGCATTTAAGTCCGTTGGTGCCTCGGATCATTGTCTCTCTCCAGCTGCAGGGAAAGCCTGAGAATGAACTCAGTACCAGAGGAAGAGTTTTATTCAAACACCCGTGTTTTTCCTCTTGGTATGTCATTGAACAAATAACTGAGAGTCTGTATCCTTTGTCTATAAGCCTAACTCTGTAAGGTATGGTAAAAACTAGAAAGAAGAAACAAATATTAAGGCTGATGGGCTTTTTTCAGTGGTGTTAGGAATTTCAGGAAGCAGACACCTCAGCAGTTCTTTTCAGTCCCTCAGTGACATGCAGGAAAGAAAAGACTTTTGCTGCAGATGTTCAAATTGTCTTTATTTCTCTAAAAAACCCAACTTTTCTTCTGTCTGTTCTGTTTTAAAGAGAGTCATAAAATCCGATCGTGGTGCTATAGCATCGTGATGCATTTTATTCATTTAATAACTGTGAAACCCCTGATTTTCGGTGCATCCGAGCAAGAAAAAAACTCAGCTCACCAACATTGCTTTTTCCCTAATTTAGTGCCTTTTCATAGTGGGCCAGCCAATAATAAATTATGATTAGAATCAGAGGAGCAGAAAAATGAAAGGCTGAGTATTAAATTTGATCCATGCTTCCAAGTCAATGTTGCTGCCTCGTGTAGCAAACACTATTTTATTGGCATTATCCACCCCTTTCCCTGATCTGCCACATCGAACCACGCACTAGTTGACAAGTGTACATTAGTCACATTCATCATCCTTTGTCCCGGACCAGCAAAGAGGACAATAGTTAGGTTCGTCTGTGTTTGGAGAACAGCCCCATCCCTTGAGGTGTTCAAGGCCAGGCTGGATGGGGCTTTGAGCAACCTGGTCTGGTGGGAGGTGTCCCTGCCCAGGGCAGGGGGTTGGAACTCAATGATCTTGAAGGTCCCTTCCAACTCAAGCCATTCTGTGATTCTATAAAGAGCCCCGTTCCTGACCGCACTTGGCCAATGACTCCTTCAAGCTGCCTGTGCCGTGGTGCCCATCTGCTTCCTGAGGGACCAAACAACCTGGTGGCATCAGTGGGATCATCCCTGACCCGTCCATGCCCAATACCTGGACAGAGACAACCCAGCCCGGAGGAGAAGACCTGGTGTGCATCTCCTACGCAGCTGGCATTTCGTGAGCTGCCTCGCTGCTCCCTGTGGAGCTGTCTCGCCACCGCCTCCGCCACGGGACAGCTTTATCTTTCCTTTGCAGCTCCCTCTTCTCCTCCCTGGAGGGTGAGAAGTTCAGGCAGCTCCTGCCAGCAGCACGACAGCCGTTTTATTGCCGCAGCAGCGCTATAAACTGCTGGAGCAGAGCCACGGAAACTTCTTCCAAACGAGAAATAAAACTTTTCTGAGCAAAGTGGGAAAACCCAGTCATGTTCTCTGCTGCAGCAAAGTGTGTGGCTCTAACCACGATGCAGGTAGAGCTCAGGGACAAAACAGGCTGGGCCTCTGCTGCTTAGGCTGGGCATAGGTTAAACTCATGATTAAAATGTGGGTATTCAATCCTAGAAAGTCCCCTCCACCCTGGAACTAGGATCTCAATAAGTTTTTCTCCTTGCTGATCTTCACGCTCTTCCCAGAGTAAAGAATCTGGTTTCTCTTTTTCCTCCAAATCTAATTTACATTTATCTTAGAGCTACAACCTCTCATATGCAATAAGTGTTCTTTGCTTCCTAACAAACTATGGTTTCCGTGGGCTCTGCCAGAGCTGAAGGAAAGTATGGAGAGTATCTGAAACTCAAGAATTGAAAAGAGAGTAAGGGAACATTTGTTTTTATTCATTTTTATCATTATTATTTTTTAGAAAATCAATAATATCAGATTATGACAGAAAGACCAGTATTACGAACTAATAAAACTCAGCCAGATATTACACGACAGTGGCCGAAGGCAATTAATGTGCTGGGTCCCTTCTCATAATCCTCTAAATAAATGAGCCAATTAATTGAACATAGAGAAACTTTTGCACACTGTAACTGATTCAGGTTTCCTGTGCTGCCATCGAGCTCAGAAACGCCTTAAAATTCAGGGGAAACAAAACAAAACAAAAAAATGCTGAAAATGAATACACCCCCCCAAGTTTTACTTTGAAAATTGAAGTAGCATCTAGGACTATTTGAAACCAGCAGATTCACATGCTGCAGCTCTTCAGAGGTCCTGTTTCCAGAGGTTGTCTCCCAGGTGGAGCCTCAGCTGTCTTAATAACACAGCCGAGTGCTACAGCCTAATTTGGGTATGTCATAGGGGGAAAAGAAGCCAGGGAGAAGTATTTTTGAGGCATGTAATACCTTTGAGAGCTCTACCCTTTTGGTCAAATATAGCTGAAATTAGCTGATATACGAAGGAGTATAAAGCAAGACCTGAAAAAGAGATCGTTTTAAGCCCAACTTCCTGTGGAAAATAAGCTATAAAGGCAGAATGGACCAATTCAGCTCTTTTTTTTGCCTGCCTTATACACTTAGGAAAGCAAACTCACATTAACCAGCCCAAAACTAGAAAAAAAAAAGTAGGTCGGATGGTTGGTAGAAAGTGGCAGGACACAAAAAACAGGACACAAATGAAGTCAAATTTACAAAACATTAGCCTTTGCTGCCACTCTTCAACCCCAGCAGTTCCAGCCAAATAACATTATTTTCAACGACAGAAGCAGAGATTTCAGGACAGAAGAGGAATTTCTTCTGTAATGGCAAACTTTGAAAGGCCAAGATGCTCCTCTGTCAGAAGGGAAAAACTTCAATACTGAAAAAACAACAAAAAAGGAGGCAAATTTATCTTTGGTGCAGCTCTCGGGTAATTCTACAGATGCCAACAGAATTGTATCCCTCAGTTGCAGATGTTTTCTGATTTGGGGTAAAAAAAATGCAGAGTACAGAGAGAGTCTCTGGCTTGATTCTGGGTTCCTGCTGCGAGGAGCCCAATTTAGCCACCGGCTTGGGGCCCTGCCTAATCGCAGCCGACGTTAGTCGGCTTTTCAAGGCTTTTGTGGAGACCAGACTTCCGTGTGTTTCGGTTTTTGGTGAGGTGGCCCTTGTGCTGGGAGCCCGTAGGGAATTATGACCGTGTAGACTTAACAGCTGTTTCCAAACATGTTTCCAAATTTGTAGGCTGCTTGGCGTGTGGAGCCGTTCTCCGATTGCCGGGCCCAGCAGAATCAGGGAGGGTGTGCTTTAAATACCGAGACTGAGACAGCCACAGAAAGCCATCAGCAAATGGCACGAAGCAGATGTACAGTAGCTATAGAAACCACAGCTCACACAAAACAAATAAGCATGGACCATTACCTACAATTTGATTCACGTTCCTTCAACTGCATCATAACATCTGCTGCAAGGACCCTTGGAGGGAGCGCTGAGGAAATACGTTGAACACAAATACTGCTGAACAAAGAATAAAGCCATTTCAGACTTAATGGTGCTAAAAGGGTATTTAAGTGTACTAATAAAGAAGCTAATGAGGGATGCTGTTGGTGCCAAAGCAAAACACTAGAGAAAATCAGCCTCAGCGACCGGCCTGTGGAGCAACGCACATTGCGTCGCATCGGCACAGGCCACAGCAAAACTGTGCCGTAATCACTTTAAGCATCAAAAATAAAAAGCCTTGAGAAGCTGGTGTTATTTTTACTACTTGGTGACAGACAACTGCCACCCTTGAGGGTTTTGGTTTCCTCCCCCCCCAAAAAATCTGACTCTCACTTCAAAAGTAGATTTGAAAGTGAGGGTTGGATTTCAGCCAACAACAGCCACCACAACCTCCTTCGCCTCCTTCTGGGCCTCCAAGGGTCCACCAAGAAAATAACTGTCTTTTTCCAAGCAAGAAAAATGAAAAAATCCCAATCATATGAAGGAGATATAAAAGCAGACATCAAAAGTAATGCTGTATTATGTCTTTATTCTAAGGCACAAATTCAATTCTCACAGCTCACCCCTTCGGGTTCTCTTTGCTTTAATTGTAGGTCTGGTGGGCTGATGCCCTGGAGATCACCCTGATGTCAGGGAGGTGCTTTCAGACTCTAAGTCAAGATGCTGAATTTTAAAGGTGGATACACACATGAGAAACAAAGAGAAGAGTGCTTTGGGAGACAATACCTTGGGTAGTCGTGAGGCTTTGCTCACAGACAGGGCCATAGCCTTTCTCAAGAACGAGTAAGAGGTGGGAGTAGCCACTGGTCAGCAGCAACACAGAGCCTCTAGTCTGAAAAACTGCTCCAAATTATGCCCTGGAAAAATATATTCTACCTGTATTTGGTAAAGAGGTTTGGCTGACTGTGCCATTAACTGCGGTCGACCCACTGGTAGCATGTGGGCCCGGCTTTGAAGAGGATCCTTTATAAAGGACTGAAAAGGAAAACCAGGAGGGATGAACAACCACACGCACTCTAAATCTTGGAGTCTTCATGTGTCAGCCAGCAAAACAATAAATTAAAACAGAAGGATTAAGCAGCTTCATACCAAAATACATCAGGCAGACAGCTCCACTGCACGATCTCTTGCAAATCCTATAGTAAGTCATCCCTTGAAGACAACCATGAAATCTCAAGTGTTTATTCAAAGGTCAATATCAGATTCCAGACTAAGCTGCTTTTGTTTGTAATACTCTCAGGGTTATGATGGATAATGCTAATTTTCATTGCATTGTTTAGGAGTTGGTTCTGGTAATAACCACTTAAAATGTCTTATGACACCATCCAGAGGCTCCATTGCGCTAGATGACACACAGATATATAGAAAAGAGACAGTCCATGTCCTTCAGATACTGCAGTTTTAGGAGAGAAAGGGACTGTAGAAAGGAAGGGCCGTTGAGGGTGTTTTACAGATAAAATACTGACAAATAGGGAAATTGAGACTTCAGAAGACACATGCACTACAAGTGAACTTAAATGATTATTCCTGCTCATTCTAGCTCCAGAAAGTAGGCCTTTGGTCTGCTAAAGACCCAAAATACTAAACTAAGAAGAATTAGAATTTTCTAGGATTTGAGACTAGGAGATCTTTCCAATGGCTGCCATAAAGTTTAGGCTCTGACAGACCATTTCACAAGAATACTGGGAAGAGAGTTAGGAGTGACCACTCAGAATAAGGCTCCGCCAGTACGCAAGACACAAAGAAAAGAAACAATCTCCTTCAAAGAGGATGGGGCCTCTTTTTTTATTTTTTCCTGGAATCGTCACCTGTAATAGTTACTAGCAACCTATCTTTTTGTCCACTGGGTTATGCTGCAATAACAGCTTCAAAGGTGGCATCTAAAAATTTGATTGATGTGTGACAATCAGATGTACGTCAGGTTAGAAGTACGGTGTGGGGGGCATTTCCTTTTCCCTAAAGATTATTGAATAATATTCCTCAAATAAGTCACTCAACACATTTAACCATTTTTTTTCCATACATTATTCATTTTTTCATTACTTTCACGTCTTGTAGAAGGAAAATTTTCCCTCAAAGCTTAAATAAAATATTTGCAATTTAGTTCGCTTCATTATTCATCGAGCTCTAGCTTGCACTTTCTGTTTCATAAAAATAGTTCATCAAAACCAAGAGTTTTAGAAGAAGAAGGCGGGCAGTGATATAACAGGCACAGAACAGAACTAAAGGAAAAGAATTCCACAGATTTTTGTGTTCTACCACCTGGAAGGCAGGACTCAGAAGGGGAGCCAGAGAATGATATGGGGTTGGAAGGGGGCTCTGGAGATCATCCAGTCCAACCCCCCTGAGAAGAGTTTCTCTGTGAACAAATAACGAGTGCCCAATGGAAGGGAATGATGAAGAACACTCCCAGGGCTGCCTCTTCACAGGTGAACAAAAGCCTTTTCCTTGGGTTATAACCTTTCCTTCCTTCCATGAGAGGGAGTTATATGTGCCTCTCTGACGGAGCAGGACACACTGAACAGTGCAGGCTGGCTAATCCTTTTCAAATTAGTTGGTGTTGTTTTTTTACCAGCTGGTACACATTTCTGGTGAGCGGCTGGAGAAGGTCCCTCATGCATTGTGAAGAACCAGGAGGTCCCTGAGCACAGCCTCATCGTCAGTATTTAACGAGGTGATCCAGCCTGTGTGTGTGGTTGTAACGTGTCACAGCAGTGATGATAATGAAAAGCATACATATTTTCCTTTTCTTTTCTTCTTCCCCTGATAGATACAGGAGTTAAAAATGGGATAGATAAGCTAATAGGAGGAAGAGGAAGGAAAGCTAATAGTTCTACCCACGTTTCCCATTCTGTAGGTAACAAGGTGTCATTTTCAAGATATCTTGTCTCTGGTTACCTGAATGCATACAGTGAATCACTGACCTGCTGGGAATTTAACAAGCGAAATCCAACTTTAAACTGCAGCTCTAAGCCCAATTTCCATATTTTCCCAAGGGCGGGCTGTCAGCTCTTACTGTATATAATACTTTTCACATTACAAGTGTTGCATTAGGCCTAATGCATCTCCCCTGCCTGAAACCTGTCTAATTGGTGCCGACTAGAACATTCCACACAAAAATCCGCAGTGAGCAAAAAAGAGGCAAATTATGTTAAAAGCAAACAGAAATTTGTTTAAACTGTATTTTACATTGTTTATCATGGAACATTAAAAACATGCCAGGAGACAAAATGGTGCTTGTTGCCTCACCAGTCCTTTCCAGGAGCTTCCAGAGTAGGAATCATAGGGTCATTGTCCAGCCCAGCTTCTCAAACAACATCACCTGAGCAGGTTTGCACAGGGCCATGTCCAGTCAGATTTGAGCTCCTCCAAGGATGGAGTCTCCACGATCTAAGTAGGCAACCCGCTCTAGAGTTTGACCATCCTCACAGTAAGATCTCCCTGATGCTCCTCTTCTACAGGCTGAACAGGCTTAGATCTCACAGCCTTGTTCCATGTCAGGTGCTCCAGGGCCTTCACCATCTTCATGGACCTTGCCTAGGCCCTCTCCAGTTTGTCCATGTCTGTCTTGTGCTAGGGAGCCCAGAACTAGACCCAGCTCTCCAGATATATCTCACTATTAGAAATACTTCTCCTAATGCAAACCAGGAAGCTGTTGGCCATCCTTGTTGCAAGGAGGCATTGCTGGCTCATGGTGAACTGGTTGTCCAACTGAACACCTGGGTTTTTTTATGCCAGGCTGCTGTCCATACAATTGGCTCACAAACTGTATCAGTACACTGGTTTATTCCTCCCCAGGGGCAAGACTTTGCATTTGCCCCCCATTGCACTTAATGAGATTTTTCTGAGCCCTTTTCTCCAGGTTAAGGTCCCTCTGAATGACAGTACAACTCCACACTGAGAAGCAGTTTCTGAAGCCATCACACTAACTCCTACTTAGCTTTTGAGCATAAGCCAAAAAAGTAGTTTCACGGGTCTGGTGTCAACTTCATACAGTATTTTCCCATACAAGTTGACAGGGAAAACTGTTCCAGGCATTTGAAGATGACCTTTGGAGATGAGAGATCTGGGCCCAAAATCCTGCTCGGCTTTACTCATGAGAAATGGCTTTAAGCTTCAATATAGGTTCCTGATGCAGCCATTTCAGTTCACGAAGCCTATTGCCACAGGTCTGCTTTATCTCAAATGAACAAATCAGTCACTCATTTTTCACTAATTCTTCTAAAACTCTATCAATATCCTTCTAATTTCCTTTTTTTTACATTTTTTTTTCTCTCGGAAGGGCCATGGTTATGGCCATTTACACCCATTAGACTCAATCTGACTTTGTAGAAAATTCATTGCCAAGCCAGATGATGGTTTATGTTTTGTATCCGCCTAGAAATGAGAGTGTGCTACTAAGTGTATATTCACCTGGGGGCAGAGCCTCTCAAAATTCTTCAACACTTGCTACTTTTTCCTTATTTTAGTCCAAAACTCAGCCAGCAGAAGCAGGTGTGGTCAAAATAACTTTTTAAAAATCACATAAAATGTGATATCACAGAAAAGGCACTGAAAATGCAAAAATTTCTCAGCATGTACAACATAGAAAACATCTATCCAATTTAAAATATATATATATCTGTTTTTCTCCTCAGAGGGTGATATTTTATCAAGAAAACATGTTCCAGCATGCCATCTAGATTGAACATACTACCCATTATCACCAGTATGCAGTATTTTTGTCCTTCTACCTGACATTGAGTCTGGCAGAGGGAACATGAAAAATGGGTTAATGGACAATGAGAGTCCAATACCAGTTTTAAAAACTGCCTGTAAAAAAATCAAGTAAAAAGGGGGGAAACACATTTCCATTCCCAAGACAATAGTTCTTTAAATATACAACCCTGCAAAAATGTGGAAATGAATATGAAATACCTAAAATAAATTATTTGGCCCCACGTAGCTCTCTAGGCCAGTCCTGTGTAGGGAACTGGAAAGTCAGCATTTTTATATGGAAGGGTAATTATTTCTTGTAATTTCTTATCCGAGTTACTTTTAAATCAGTTATTTGGATTTTCTAGGCTCTACTACAAAATCCTTTCCTCCAAGAACCTCAGGGAACCTGGGGCTTAATCATTGTTGCTTTAGAGGTGGACTTCATAGCTGCATTCATTAGCTGTACTTTAACATCTTGAACAATCCTTTTGCAGGGAGATCTGCAAAATTTGGTCTACCAAAAAGGATTTCCACCACGTGAAAGTTATTCTTCACGAAGGCTACTGTAGACTTTCACATCGTCACTGTCTGCATTCTTAATACTTTATATATCAACTCAATTTAGAGTTGATTTAAATGAGTTTACAAAGGAAATCACAGGCTCCACTGCTGCCTCCACCTACGGTTTTTAAATTAGCAGCACTGGCCTGGTTTTATCAACTACTCCATGCTGCTACCTTCACAGGACCTGCTGATTACAACAACATAGACGTGGCTACTCAGGAAAAAAGACATGAGAAGGAAGAATAGATTTCGCATAACTCTGCACTTAGCTCAGATTTTCAGCCTTTTGAGGGAAAACTTGTTAATATTTTTCAGACTATAAATGGTAGAAGAACGAAGCTTCTGAAATCCATTTGTATACTTCTTGGAAATTTTGTAATATCTAATGGTGTATGAGATATGCTATTACTCAAAGAAAAACAATATTAAAAGTGCACTTGTCTGTGGAAAAAAAAAAGTAGAATTACTTTCTGGAGATACAGACACAGTATATCATCCTGAACTCATTTTGAGTTCACTCTGTTCTGCTTCTCACTAACTTGCATATTTCCCATGGAAGATTTATGGTTTAAACACGTTTGCAGGGCAGAAAAGTTAAGCCAGTGCATTCTGTAACACATACCTTATGTGTTTTCAGTCTGGTTTCCCAGCGGAATGTGGCGTACGTGACCTTGCTGCCTCCGTCCATCCATCTCTCATGTGCCAACTACAAGCCCATCTGCCAGAAAGGTAAGCCATCATTGACAAAAAATTTCCTACAAATTTCGGGAAAGTCTGTGGCCGGGCAGGTGAGAGAGATCTAAAGTGATGTTCTGTGCTGAGGGGAGGGCTGCAGAGCGAGTCTAATGGCAACTGCCATTATCCTGGTCATAACAAACTCCTCACGTGCCTTGGCCGGACGATGGGTCGGCACATGTCCAACTCCACCCATCCACAGCCCCTTGCCCAGCCACCCAGAAAGGGACATGACCAAGACACAGGCGTATCATGAACGTGGAGTGATGGGCCATCTGGGGTCCCCTCTGTGCCTAAAGCAAGAGGGAAAAGGTAGATAACCCAGGAGAAGCCCAGCAATGACCTGAGGGGTCAGCTGGAGGGTTATGGTGGCAGATAAGAAGAAATGAAGAAGGATAATCAATTTCTTCTGTGAAGAAATGAAGCAAAGCAGAAAACAAATCCCTACAATGGCGTCTGCATGAGTTCCCCTGGTTCTGAGGCAATTTGCTTGCTTGGAATAATAATGGGAATTACTCTTGCGTTTGCTGTTTTAATATGACATTCTTGAGTGTGTCGGGGCAGTGCAGGCAGAATCCAAAACTATTGCGTCTATTAGCATGAATTTTGCTGAAAGACTTGAAATGCTGAGCTTGGAACCAATATTAGATTCAAGCCTCTTGAGGGGAAGTAGAGCCACATTTGAAAATGTATTTTATATACGCTAATTATTTATTTATTATCCTGTAGTTTCTCAGGCACATTTCCTCCCACAGTCACTGTTGGAAAAAAAAAAATCAAAAGCAAACAACAAAACTACATTTAGCATTTTACAGAAAAAGAAATGGGAGTGAGGTCTGTAGATAGTATGTCGTACTGGAACTGTAGTGACTGAAAAGATTTACTACACCTATTAACAACAGCAAATAAAGAAGGATTATATTAAACCAAATAACTTGTGTTCCTCTAAAGTATATCTTCCATCCAGTCATAATCTGAAGTTATCTAAAAATTAAGAATCTGCTACCGACCCTGATAATTTGTTTCTCATTGATTACAAATAATGAATGTTCTTAATTTCTCATTTGTATTTAACAAGGCTGAGCTTACAGCCATTAGTTCTTTTTATGCCTTTGTCTGTTAGGATGAAGAGCCTTTTAGGGCCCTTATTTTGTCTCCTCAAAGTGTACCATACTCATGTCACTTCCAAGTTTTCTTTTGATAAACTGAACAGATTGAGTCTGTAACTACCTCTGTCTTGCTCTTATATCATTTCATGGCCTTCTTCTGAGGCCCTTTTCCAACATCTTGCAGACAATCTATAGGCAGCAGACAGCAAACCTCTAAAAGGTGCCCACTATAATCACTTTCTGCAGATAATTCACCTTGGCCCAGCTTGCATATCTGGTTTTGGGTGAGACTGATCTTTTCTAAGCTAGTGCTGGTGAACCCCAACCTGTTATTCCAACATTGGTCTCATGGGTGCTGTGTGCTGAGGGTAAAACTACATCCTGCTACCATTGACGACTTCTTCACTTGCCTGGCCAAGAGATGCTTTCATCCTTTCTGCTCCAGTGCCACTTTGGAATTTGACCCTGAATTGTCTCTTTCCTCTCAACCCTCTTCAGACTTGTGGATTTGGTCTCCTACCCTATGACTTTTTGCAGGTTTGAATTATCGAGTTAGTTGCTGCCATCTGAGGGGTTTCCAAAAGATTCTGCTGTGTTGTGGCACTGAGCCATGCAACAGGTATATGTGCCACTCACAAAACCAGATACCAAATAAACAGAATAGTGCAACAAAGTGTGCATCCAAAAGTAGCCAAACACTGGTTATCCCAAAACACGAGGTAGCACAAGCTCTCCAATAGGCAATGCTTCATCCTTTCATTTCCACCACAGCTTCCAACTCCTTCATTCCTTGGAGGGAAGACTGAGAGAATTAACCTGTTGCCGTGGTTTCAGGCAAATTTACCAAAACCAGGCTGACAGATGGCCCCTCTTCTCCCCAGAAAGAAGGGAGAGGAAGAGGATAAGGAGATTTATGAGTTTAGAATGAACTAAACTACTTTAATAAAGTAATAATACTAAAATTAAAATTAAAATTAAAAAGAAGAAAAAAATGAAATGGAGACAGTATATACAAAACCGTATGAAGCTCCCAGGATGAGGATCATGTCATCAGCAGCATCGGGAAAAGTCCCAGACTGGACTCAGTCACCGAAAGGAGCTGGATCCCAGCTCTGGAGTCAGGAATGCTGAGATCAGGATCATAGGCAGATGAACAGACAGGGTCTTCCTCAGACATCAGCCATAGAAAGAAGAAAGAGAGTTGACCCTTTGATCCCTCAGCTTTTATGCTGAGCATAATGTGGATGGGATGGAATACCCCAGTTGGTCAGTTTGGGGTCCCCTGTCCTGTCTGCTCCTCCCCACAGGGGTGACCCCTCGAGGCTTTTCCACTTCCCACCCTCCAACGGGGCAAATCCCGCCATTCCCTGCCCTTGGTTGTTCCAGCAATAAGTACAAGCAAGGGCCTCTTTGCACCACCCCTTGGGGTGATAAGTTCTCATCACCCTGAGAATGAACAGTTTCTGAACAAGATGCAGCTCATGTCAGAGTTCAGTTAGTTAGAAGAAGCCCAGCTAAAAAAGTGAAATTGTAAAACAGAAAATTGGTTCATTTTACCTCAAACCAGGACAATTGTTCCTGTGGCTGTCTCCATCCAGATCTGGAGCAGATTATTAATATTTCATCTTAGCTCTATAAACTAATATTTTTAAACAGCTTCTGCAGCTGTCCCAAGGTGTAGTAAGAGATGTAGGCAGAATTTATCTGCCTACATCTCTTACTACACCTGTAACTCATGTGGTCAGGTATATATATATTCCTCATATTTACTTGAGAGGTTGCTGCCTTGCAGCCATCAAAAAAAGTAAAACAATCTCCACTTTCCCACTGTAATTCTACCTAAAATATACTCCGTCTCTCTTTACTACAACTCCAGACTCAGCTGAAATCCAGGATCTTGATCTTTTGGTGTTCTCATGAGCATCGTCAGCCCATACACATTGAGCTGTGGTACAGATCTTGACCTGCCTTAGGTCCACAAATAGTCGAGGAACCACAGAATCACAGACTATCAGGGATTGGAAGGGACCTTGAAAGATCATCCAGTCCAATCCCCCTGCCAGAGCAAGAACACCTAGAGCAGGTCACACAGGAACACCTCCAGGCGGGGTTTTAATAGCTCCAGAGGAGGAGACTCCACAGCCTCCCTGGGCAGCCCCTTGAAGTGTTGCATCACCCTAAACCGTAATGCTACACTTCTTAGATATCTTTGGGAAGGTGACAGTCCATCTTTGCTGATGTTTGGAAAAGATATAGATTCATCAGGCCCGAAATAAGGCTGTATTATGTAGTATTTGGGTCTTAAGCACCTGCTAGCACTTCTGTAATAACAAGTCTGTCAGCCTTTTCCGTGTGAAACAATAAACACTTGATAAAACGAGACCTGGGAGCTCAAATGGTGTACACAGCGTGAAGCTGGCAAGCCTGGCTCCTTTTCCTCCTGTTGGGACAGTAAGTAAATAAAAGACTCCAGTATTATTTTTCCTTTTTTTAATTGCTCTGAAAGCAGTTGTCTTTCTATAAAGGAAGGACAGGGGCATTTAATTTGTTTCTTTATGACAGGGAAACTAATCTCAAAAATTGAATATCTATATATTTTTAAAATATAGTTAATATATAACCATGGTGCTGTAGCTTAAATGAATCCTGGGCAACATAGTTTCTTCTTGTTGGTTTTTTTTTTGCCTGTGCAGTTGTTCCTCTTTTTATTAATATCCTTAAGTGCTTATAAACAACATGTGTTTTTCTGTCTCTCTTTGAGATATTATCTGGTATCTGAAAAGCCGAGGTAATTTCCAAGTGATGACTCCTTGCCTGCTGTCAGCCCTCTTGGTGGTTCTCCTCTAGGTCTTATCTCACCTCCTGCTCCACCCCCTGTTGCTGCCCAGTCCCCAGGGTATCCTTGGGCATTGGTCTTAAAAATGTTGAGACCTTGCTAAATGCAATAATGTTTGTGCAGAAGCTTAAGAACCAAGGAACGTGCAACATCAGCATCTGATTAGCACAGCCCAGTAAATCAAAGTCAGAAACAACCAGTAGGGATTTGGGGCAGACCATGATAATAAAAAAAAAGAAAGTAGTTCTAGAGAAAAAGCACAGCAAATATTCTTCTCCACTTCTTTGTCATTGACATTGGCTGCACTGGAGACAGTCCCCATGGCTGGCAGTTGTCTGGGACCTCACCACTGCTCTTCTTGGCTAGGCACTGGGGATTTCTTTCCTGTTCCTTTTCTTTCTCTCTCTTTTCTGTTTTTCAAGTTTCCCAAAACCTGATTTGTTCCTTTAAAATCACTGTATCCCATCAGCTCCAGACATCACTAACCAATCATTGTGCATGTGGACCAACCTCAGAGTCTTCCATGCAGCTCTTTCTCCCAGTGTCCTGTCCTTGACAGCAGACATGAGTGAATGCCAGTGTAGGAGTGTGCCAACAAGATAAACCTGTAGCAGGATTTGTCCAGAATACTTTCCTAGACCAAATAATTTGTGCTCTAGGAACTTCCCTGAGTCAGACATTCTCAAGTGGTGTGTTTGTAATTAGGAGTCCTCGTTGGATGTTTCTGTCACAAGTGTGTCCCACTGGTTTTTAGGCCTATTTTAACACCTCCATCACACTTTGGCAAGGATTTCCACATCCCTCTGCGCTGTGTGCACGACTCGCTTGGGATTCCTTTGAACCTGCAATCTTCTGGCTCCACCTGCTGCCCCTTGTTCTTGTATTAGAAAGGACCATAAACAACAGCTTCCAGCCTTCTCCACACCACTCCATGCTCAGGTTGACCTCTTGGCTGCTTCTTTTCCAGGCTGCAAAGCCCCAGCCATGCAAGGCTGAAGGTGCACAGCTCATGGAAGGAGAGTAAGAGTGGGGAGAGTTCTGCTCAGGTCGCACCATTAGCGGCCACGTTTCTGAAGGGCTGGGAGAATCTACCAACAGAATAAAGTTCAGTGTTTTAGACTAGGTTTTGAAACCCACAGTCAAGCCCAGCACAGTGCAGGACCATACAAACCAACATGATGCACACCACTGCTTGCAGGACAGCGAGACGTGCATGGGCATCCATCTAAATGCACAAGGTGGGATTTAAATGTTCATCACCTCTTCTCCCAGCCCCCCCTGAGAACTACAGCTTCCTTTCCAAGAATAAAGAACAAAGTCCTAGAAATTAGATTTGGTTAGCAAAGACCTCTATAAGCTGATTCCAGCTCAGAGGATCAATCAGCTAAAAATTCAGAGAGTGCAAACAGTCTTGTTTGAAATAGATATATTTTGCTCATGTCTCACTTGCCAGACAGGCACAGCACCAAGAGCACTGGTGTGAGCATGTAAATTCTTGACATGTATCTGCAAAGAAAAGAATGTACACAGAAGCGTGTCATTTTGATGGGGGGACCTTGCCTAGATAAGAAAGGAAGATGGCCTGAGTCAGAAGACTGTCATACATGGCTCCAAACTGAAAATTGCTTTATATTTTCATCTCTAGCCACATAAAGAATTCTAAACAAGCCCAACTCTTCAGCCAGAGAGAAGGCTCTTCCCTCTGAAAAAAAAATAATAAAATAACAAATTATAAAAATTTAATTTTAAGTAGACTGTAAAATGTAATTTTTGTTGTGGCATAGTGGCTGAGCAATAAAAGGTGATTAACTTACATTATAGCATCTCATAATTGCATCTCAAACGTTGTTAGTGTGAGACTTGAACAACAGATGAATTAAAATGCAAGTTTTACTTCTAATTTGGCTTTTGTTGGGTTTTGCTGCCTTACAAGCAGCCCTTAAATCTATATTTTCTGGTTTAATTAACCAAAGACATAATGTAGCACCTTCTACGTCCTGGCATGGAAATTAGTTTTTGCAAACTGCAGTTCTAAGTGGTTTTGCTAAGTTTGTGCCACTTCTCATGAATAAAAATAGCACACACCACACACTGAGCTCTGCGAACTGGTGGAAGAGTAGGAAGAGGCAAAGGAACATTTACTGTCGTTTAGTCTTGTCGAAACGAAGTAGACTAAAGCCTTGCCCCAAGAAGGGCAAGACAAACTCAGATACCCAATGGCTCTGAGGATCATACCCAGTGGCTCTGAGGATCAGGCCTTTACACTTTTGCTGAGTTGGTAGATATTTTAATGAAGGGGATTTACGCACTGATCAGCAGCTGAATATAAATGTTCTCTCTCTTAGTCTCAGTTGTGCAGCAAACGGATCCCTGGAGTGTATGCATGTATTTAAAAATCGGTGCACTAAGCAGCTCCCACAAGCAAGAGGCGGCTGGAAAACGTGCAGCTAAAATGTGTGGCGCCGACTTCTGCTCCGTGACAAACAAGTGCTTCCACATTCCACTCGCCACCTCCATTGTCTCAGATCTTGTGTTGCCAGCAGATCCACACAGGTGATTCTGCCACTTTGCTCTGGTGAGACCTCACCTGGAGTCCTGTGTGCAGGTCTGCAGCCCTCAAGAGAGGAAAGACATGGACATGATGGAAAGGGTCCAGAGGAGGGACACAAAAGTGATCAGGGGGTTGGAGCACCTTTGCTATGAGGACAGGCTGAGGGCGCTGGGGTTGTTCAGAGAAGAGGAGGCTCCAGGGAGACCTCAGAGCAGCCTTCCAGTCCCTGAAGGGGCTACAGGAAGGCTGGGAGGGTCTGTTTACAAATGCCTGCAGTGACAGGATGAGTAGCAATGGCTTCAAGCTGGAGAAGAGCAGCTTTAGATTGGATATTAGGAATGGGTTCTTTACTCTGAGGGTGGTGGAGCACTGGTACAGGTTGGCCAGGGAGGTGGTTGAGGCCCCTTCCCTGGAGATATTCAAGGGGAGGCTCGAGGAGGCCCCGGGCAACCTGTTGGGGGTGTCCCTGCTGACTGCATGGAGGTCCGACTAGATGACCTTTGGAGGTCCTTTCCAGCCTGGAACATTCTATGATTATATGATCTTTAGCTGGCTCTGTTTTCAACCTGACCAATGTATCCAGACCACCAAAGAAGACATAGACTTCATCATAGAATCATAGAGTGGTTAGAGTTGGAAGGGAACTTAAAGACCATTGAGTTTCAACCTCCCTGCCATGGCCAGGTTCCAACCTGGAGGTTCCAACCTCCCTGCCATGCCATACATTCCTCCACCTGCAAACCAGCTAACACAAAGCTACAAATCAGCCTCTTCCTTTGTGGTCTTTCCTTTGTGGACTTCTTGCAGGCAGACAGAGGGCAAAACTGGAAGTGTATCTTACTGTGAGATACACTCGCTCCGGTAAAAGATTTCTACCTGGAATGAGCACCCAATGGTCAAAAGCACCCATCTCTTTTCCTTCCTGGGACGGGATGGGGGAGAGTACTGCTGCTCATACACCCTCTACTGTGGGGGAAGAGGTCCAAAGTTTTGCTCTTTCAAAAAACGAAGGATGAAGCAGTTTGAGAACCGCGGTGTAGAAAGACAGAAAAGCCACCACAAGAACCTGAGAGCCAATAGTATATGTGAGCAATTGCTTAAGTCATCAAGATGTTCTTTGTATGCATTACTAATACACTCATTACCATAATAGCACCAAAACAATTTCTTTCCTTCCTTCCTTTTTACTGTTACAGTAATAAATTGTTTAAAATAGGAGCTACATCAGCCAGTTTCTTGTAAGATATTGCCCTTGCTTACAAATGTTACCTCTTTGGGCCCATAAGATGTGTCATTTAGAAAAGACTGATCTTCAGAGGAGCACAGCTTTAACCACAACGTTGCTACATAGAGAGAAGCACACCTCAGCTATTTTTTGCAATGAGAAGCTGGACCCTATGGCAGATCAGATAGACATGTATTAACTGAAACTCCAGAGGAAGCTTTTTCGAAGTGCTCCACCAAGATGAACAGTACTCCATGTTCAGGTCTCTTCTTTCTGATTTCGTGCAGGAAAACTATTTTCCTCCCAAGATGGGATACATGCCTGGTCAGAAAGGGAGAATCTACTTTGTCTTTGAAATGTATCTGGGCTATGAGGAGGACTCCAGTGCTGTCTTGCACACCATTTCCACAGTTATCTAAGGAAATCAAGCCTAGATTAAAATATCATAAAATCATTCCACAACTGATTGCTAAAAAACACCCAGAGAGACAGTGGGAAGGGATTTCATGTGAGTCACCTTATGAGTTTCTCCTCTGCTCAGTCTAAGCTTAATTTACATAGAGCTGTAAAATGGTTAATGACAAGCTACGGTGGTGGCACAAGCTGTGGAAGATAAGACCAAATTTTAAAATGATCCTGTGATCACGGAATGATATGGGGTTGGAAGGGTTCCCTAGAGATCATCTAGTCCAACCCCCCTGCCAAAGCAGGTCACCCAGAGCCGGTCCCACAGAAATGTGTCCAGGTGGGTGTGGAATGTCTCCAGAGAATCCACCACTCCCCTGGGCAGCCTCTGCCAGGGCTCTGCCACCCTCAAAGTCACAAAGTTCCTCCTCATGTTCAGATGGAATCTCCTGTGTTGAAGTTTGTGCCCGTTCCCTCTTGTCCTGTCACTGGGCACCACTGAAAAAAGCCTGGCCCCATCCCCCTGACACCCACCCTTGAAGTATTTATAAGTGCTGATCAGACCCCCCCTAAGTCTTCTTTTTTCCAGACCAAAAAGGCCCAAATCCCTCAGCCTTTCCTCATAAGAGAGATGCCCCAGGCTCCTCACCATCTTTGTAGCCCTCTGCTGTACCCTGTCCGACAGATCCCTGTCCTTCTTGAACTGAGGAGCCCAGAACTGGACACGGTTGATGTAGTTCTCCAAAATCAACAAGAGGAATTTAGCCTGTCTTTGCCTCAAATGCAACGTGAAGGGTTTATTCCTGGCAAGCTATTACAGAACAAATCAATTGGGATAGCAATCAGCTAGACAGCTACGTGTTGGTGAAAGAACTGGGTTTACAGGGGTCACAAAACTCGTACGGATGCAGCAATCTAGAGCTGCAGAAGGAAGACAGCTTTCAGTTTGGGAAGCCTTACAGCAATGGGGTGTGCAATAAGACAGAGGAGATATTTCTTCTGTCATGCAGAGTAGTGGTGAAGGGTTACCTGCATTCTGCACTGGAAGGTAAGTCAGAGAAAAATACAAGGAAATTTAAGCAATAAGAGTTTTGGAAAAAAGAAGATCTACAGAGAAAAAATAGAAATAAACCAGAAAGGACCAGGGTTGTTCAGCTTGGAAAGTGAGGACTGAGGAAGAAATTGAAATCTTCCATCATCACAAAGATTGTTAGAAGGTGTTGTTGTTGACTTTACCATATTTAGGGCAGATACCAGGGAAGAATTCTTACTGATGAGGGTAGGGAGAGGGTGATCCGGTGACCCTGTGAGATTATGGAATCTCAATCAGTGCAGGATGCCCAGGTTGTGTCAATATTAGTAATTCAGCAATACTGGAACATAGACCTGGCACTCAGTGTTATGGTGTGAGAAAACCCATAACAATTTACTGTCATTCAGCCAATTATTCTATCACCCAATGACCCCTCCCCACCCAGGAAAGGCGAACTGGGGAACACAAAGAAACACGAGGGTTGAAATGTAAATAGATTTAATAGCATAAGACTAAATAATTAACACTAATACTAAAGGACCAGTATTAATCCCAAAACTGATAGAAGATATACAAGAATTATACTTGGCCAATTCTGTCAGCAGGAAGCTGTGCCCTCCCAGCAGGGACAGCAAGTGTGGGACACTGCGAGTACAACAGCCTCAGAGGGAAAGGAAGGGCTCAAGGGTTTGGGACCAAGGCAAGGAGTTGTCTGGACCACCACCATCAAGGGAAAGAGAGTCAGGCAGCAAACTTTCCTGATTTATATTGAATGTGACATTCATGGTATGATATAATGCTGTTGGGCAGCCTGGGTCGAATGCCCAGGCCTTGCTCCTCATCCCTGCACCTGGCAAGGCTTGAAAACACTGAGACCTTGAATCCCACAGACCCTGGCTGGCCATAAAGTAAATATTTTCATGAATTCAGACACTAGAGCCTTCTAAAAGTGCAGTTTTTCCCAGCGATAGAAGAAAAGTTAGTCCTGTGTCTTTCGACCCAGGCCACTTAGTTATCCTCCCTCAAAAACAATCCATTGTTCTGGGTCCATCGGTGTTCCCCAAAGAGGTCCTGGGCTTTTGGCTTGGCAGTTCTCATGGGCCAGGGACCATTTCCAATAGACAGGCTCAATGGGAGCGTCCTTCACAGCAGGGCAGGAGAGCTTCAAAGGACATTTGGTCTCGGGATCAGAGAACTGTGCCAGGCACATTTAATGTATTAGCACTGCAATTCCCCAGTAAAAGTCTGCAGGAAAATAAACCCACCTCCACAGCAGGAGGGGTTAGGAAGTATTCTAACACCTTATCTAGCTCCAAATGCTTGCAGTCCTGGGTTATGTTCACTAAGGATCTTTGCAGAACATGCAGAAAAGTTTGGGCTACAGCACAATCC
The DNA here is from genome assembly GCA_013400555.1 of Jacana jacana. Classification (NCBI taxonomy): domain Eukaryota; kingdom Metazoa; phylum Chordata; class Aves; order Charadriiformes; family Jacanidae; genus Jacana; species Jacana jacana. The sequence continues at coordinate 89,590 of VZTM01042702.1, read as the reverse complement.
CAGTCACATCCATTCTCCAGGATCCTTATAAAGAGGCAGGGAGGCTGACCTTAAAACAAACACCACAAGGAAAATTTAAAAAAAAAAAAAAGCTTTATTTCCCCTTCCCTGAGTGGTTTGTCTTGTAGATAACTCAGTAGAAATAGAAAAAAGCAGTCTAATATAAATCAAGCCCAACATCTCGGCTGGAGATAAACAACTTTTATCAACCAGAAGATGCAGAACCCAATTTATTGTTATATGGCATGGCAGGAACAAGCATTAGCAAACAGCACAAGTATATTGCCCTTCCATCATTTAGGAATTTCAGAGGGGGTTGGAGGCTCCATGCTGCAGCGCAGCTCTGGAGCAGTCTCTCTGCACCAGCTGTGGGCCTAACTTTATCACGCTTTTACAATCAAAGAAAATGTCTGTAATACAGTCAGTGCTCCAACTGTGCTCTGATTGATGGCAGCTTAGCTCAGCGTGGGCCACAGATCCTCCCAAAAGGGGTGGCTTTGCTCAGTCTGCAGTGCTGCCCCAGCTGGATCCCCACTGTTGTGCGAAGCGGTTAACCTCATCCTCCCTCAGACAGGTCTTTGCTGCAGCTCCACTGTACAGAAGTGTCTCAGGTGTCCAGCTAAGCCACTGGAAAACAACCTGTGTGGTTCCTACAGGGCTTTTTTCATGAAGGCTCAGCACCAAGAGCCACCTTTCGTGTTCGTATGGGAAATATGTCAAGGTTTCATTGGAAAATATTCACCCCCACCACCATCCTCTTCATCAATGAAGCCCTACTTCATTTCTCTTATCACACAGAATCATAGAACCATAGAATCAGAATGGTTGGGAGTGGAAGGGACCTTAAAGATCATCAAGTTCCAACCAGGGCAGGGACATCTCCCACCAGGCCAGGTTGCTCCAAGCCCCATCCAGCCTGGCCTTGAACCCCTCCAGGGATGGGGCATCCACAGCTTCTCTGGGCAACCTGTTCCAGTGTCTCACCACCCTCATAGGAAAGAATTTCTTCCTAATACCTAATCTAAATGAACCCTCTTTCACTTTTAAACCATTCCCCCTCCTCCTATGGCTCCACTCCCTGATAAATGAGTCCCTCCTCATCTTGGCATCCGTTTTTTTGGGAGACGGTGGAAAGAAGATGCAGCCACGCAGGTGTCAGGAAGGTGATGACCCAGAAAGTGGAGGGTAGGGTTCTGAGTCTGTCCACTAATAATGAGCAAAATAATCTCCAACATGCTGTGTGAAAAGAAGCAGATGCTGAGTGCCAGCCCATCAAAATGGGAAAATCTTTTGGAAAATGGCTATTTTCCTGCAGTGAACTTCTCTCCCCTGATCCTTTCCATATTCATAGTCGTGCTCCGTTCAGGCACGTTCAATTAAGTTATCTAGTTTGATTAATAAAGAAACTACAGAGGAAGACACTAGCTTTAGTGGAGGAAAAAAGAGATGATTAAGAGCCCCAATTCTTGAAATTTAGCAGTAGCAGGTGACTACTAAAGATAGTCCAGTAAAACGTGTTTTCTGAACCCAGTTTGAAAATAAAGAGGAGAAAATTTGAGTTACTTGGAGCAAGATAGCTTTAAAACAAATCTAGGTATTGAAACCTGTTTCAGAGGAGGAAGGTGACTTTGAAAAATGCTTGAAGGACCTTACCCACTGTCAAGCCTCAGTCTGTTCTCTTGCAATCCCATGCCATTTGGTCTAAGTCACCTGAGAGGAAAAAAAGAAAAAGAAAAGTGGTGGCTGTATAATTTTTTTTTCCTATTCCTCCCGGGTGATCTGCTGCATAGCTTGAAATCTGTATTTTTGTAGCCAATAATAACATAAATTGACCCCCTCGAGCCCTGGTGTAGAGGAGGAGTACACTGCAAGACTGTAAGTCACCTCTGAGTCATCAGATCCAGACCCCTGCTACCTCCAGCAATCGCTCCATATAAACCAATTCATAAATCTATCTTGTTCCATATTAAGAATGCTGTGGGTTTTTTGGTTGGTTGTTTGGTTGTTTTTTTTTTTCCCAATTCCTAAGCCTTTTAAAACTCTGTTCTGAGGGATGGAAACTTTCTACAAAACTCACTTTTTAAAGTTTATTCCCAGACAGTTGTACCCTTTGGTTTCATGGAGTGCAGACCCTTTATCTTAGCTCTTCAACCTATGCAGCACTAACCCCCAGCCCCAGTCTGCATAAAACCAGCCTTTCTAGCCTCATCTAAACTTTGCTTTGCCAAGAATGATTGAGTCAAGGTTTTTTCCAGTCTCACCCAAGATGACAGAAGGCCCCTGGCCCTCTGAGTGACCTTCCTCTGCTCCTGCTACAGATGGAATCCACCTTTTTGCTGTTTGGTTGGTGGTTTTTGGTTTGTTGTCTGTTTGTTTTTAAACTGAGTGACCAGAGCTGCAATCAGTTTTCCAGAGAGACTATAACAGCAGCTCATACAACAGGTTAATACTTGCTTATCTGCTGGAGGAATATTTAATCTGGTTGGGTTTAGTCTTGTATCTACCTCCTTCATTACAGCATCTCACTGAGTGTGATTGACCCTCACGTGCATGTTTCTTCTTTTCTCCTTTCCTGGTGATAAATCTCAGGTTTATAACGGCAGTTATTGCTATTAGTCCCTTTTCTCCCACTTCTGTAATTCCAATCTAAAAGCTCAGCCAAGATCTTTTACTTGATATTCAAATCCTCCTTTGTGATGCTGGTACGTCTAACCTTTCCATTAGGAGCAACTTTCATTACCACATGGTTTCCTTTTCCCACTGAACTCATTGATAAAGCCACTGAATACTCAAACTTAATTACGTGGGATGTATTTTAAAATCCAAGATACCAATATTGCATTTTTCATGTTTAAAAACAGATATCCTTGATAGCTGCAGTACAATCCATCATCCCTTAAACTCGTGTTCTATTTTCCACTTGCACTCATATCTGATTATTTTAATAAATATCTTTCTGATATATATACAGGCTTTGTGAACGACAGCAGCATGTAAACCTTCCTTTGGAAAATAAAATAAGGAAGTTCAGTAACTTCACAAACTTTTCTACCCCAGATAGATTTGAGGGTATTTTTAGCTTGCTGCATTGAACCATTCAGTAGCAACAGAGTTACTTGAGGTTTTATTTATAAATGTAGGACTATAAAAGTAGGACCAAGCCTAGCCTTTGTCATAATCTTGCAGGTCCTTTCCAACCTTGCGTTTTTTAAATCCTAACTCCAGCGCTGTTAATTTGAGTGCAGGTCCCAGTTATTAGGTTTCCTGTCCTTTCACAGGACAGGAAGGAGATTTCATTCTGAAGATGTTTCTCTGCTCTGTGGCTCCTTGCAAAACATTTTCTCTCTCTTTGCTTTACATGCTCTTTGCTTGCAATGGGTTAGGCCAAGAAGGCAACGGTGTTTTGATGCCCTGTGCCATGATGACAAGGAGAACAAGCTCTGGGCTTGTTCTGGGGCTGGATGATTTGTGTCCACTGAACACAAGAAGGTTAGAGACAGCACATTGCCTTCAAGATTAATCCTCTATGGGCAGACCCCAGACAGGTGCAGAGAAGCAGTGAAATCCTTGCTCGTGGCTTTGCCTTCTCTAAGGTCATAAAGGTTTTCCTGATTATTTTGGCTTAGTTTCGGTTTAGTGTTCAACGGCTTAGATGTGCCAGGTTTTGTGAGCTCTGGATTTTAAAACACTTTTCTGCTCTGTCCCAGAAAAAAAACTCCAAGATCCTGTTTCAAGCAGGACTGTAAACATGGAGACCTTATCCCATCAGATGAGTTTCCAGCCAGACCAGAATCCAGCCTGAGACTTCTGAGCTAGCAAGAAGCCACCGTGAGTTTTTTGTGCCAAGTTGCTCCTACTGTTTCCAGCAGCATTTTAATATTGAGCTCAGGCAGAGCCAGGTGGGTGGTGGGAACAGCAACATGTTCTTTCCATTCTCTGCTTGAAGGTGCCCCAAAACTGCTGCCTAAAAATTTCCTCATGAAAACCTTTGGCTTTCACTCTGAAGTAGAAGAAAGAAAGTTTAGGAGCATGTAGAAAGTGGCAGCAGAAATCAACAGGCTGAATTTGGAAGTAAACTTTATATCAACTGTTGTGACCATCACTGAAGGGGTGTCCAGAGGCAGGTGGACTCAAAAGGGAAAAAAACAGAAATGGCAGAAAAGGGAAAAGAGTGGCTGGAAACACAGTGAAACCCTGGAAGATTAATGCACTTCATTATGACAAGTGACTCTCAAATGAAGAGTCTCGACAGCCATGGTCCAAGTCCACCTTTAGCCTCCCCTGTCCTTGCTAGATTAAACCGGCAATCATGAGCAACCAGCAGGAATCCCTGAACTAAAATAAACTAACTAAATAAATAAACTGGAATAAAATCAGTCAGTTTTGGAGATAAGTACCACGAACAATGCCCCCAGTGCAGCACAGTGACACTGGAAATGCTGTGTGAAGGTCTGACAGCCACCGTGAGCAGTAAGGACTGTCCCCTCGGCACTCACTAATGCAGCAGAGTCCTGAGGACTGGAAAAGCCCAGGAGCTGAGTGCTGCAGCCATATGAAGGACTACAGAGATGATGAGGGGGCTGGAGCATCTCTGTTATGAGGAAAGGCTGAGGGACTTGGGTCTTTTTAGTCCGGAGAAGAGAAGACTGAGAGAGGATCTGTTCAACACCTATAAATACCTAAAGGGTGGGTGTCAGGAGGATGGGCCAGTCTTTTTTCAGTGGTGCCCAGTGACAGGACAAGAGGGAACAGGCACAAACTTGTACATAAGACGTTCCATCTAAACATGAGGAGGAGCTTCTTTCCTATGAGGGTGGCAGAGCCCTGGCAGAGGCTGCCCGGAGAGGTGGTGGAGTCTTCATCTTTGGAGACATCCCAGAACTGCCTGGGCACATTCCTGTGGGACCTGCTCAGGGTGGATGTTAGACTGGATGATCTCCAGAGGTCCCTTCCCAAGCCCATACCATTATATGATTCAGTGATACTGTGAAACAGCAGCACTGGAGACCTCGCTTTTGGCTGAGCCTTGCTGTGCTGCTGTAATACAAATACTGGCAAGTGTTATGCCCAAAAGCTATGCTAACAGCTCTGGTTTCTTCACTGGATAGTTAGGGCTTGATGCTTTGCTATAAAACAAGCATGTGTCATTTATGTCTGCTATATAGTACATAGAGCTATAAAAGCCACACTGGTTCTGGGGCAATGCCCTGGGAATTCACTGTTTCAGCAGGTGAGTAAGTTCTAATCCAGAACTAAAACTCAGGAAAGAGTTTAAACCAAAGTCACATAGCCAAGTGTCACCTTATGGGAGAGATTTGGACCCGAGAGCAGCTATGATGTATCAGGAGCTTAGCATAAATATTTATATAGCATTACAGAAATACCAGGTGATTTACGATGAGCAAAGTGTGCCAAACAAATAGAGCCTCTGAAGAGGTAACCTCCGCAGGGTGTAAACCAGAATGACATGAACTCTGGAGCTGGGACACGGCAACTGTCTCCCTGAAGTGGAAATTGGCACATTGGGCAGGATAAATCCAGGTACTAGGATCTCATGTGTATGGTAGAAACTAATTGGATTTACCAAATCGGTGCCTTGCCCCACACCTGCAGAAAGGCAGGCTCTGGATCCAGAACACTAAGCCAGGAGCAAGACCAGCTTCATAAAGAGACGAGGTTGCACTCATTTTTGGTCAGTGTTGTTCCAGGTGAAGTTTTAATGCAGGCTGATGCAAGAGGAGACGCAGAGAAACCAAACGTCTCTGAACCGTGCTGGAGATTTACCTCTCCTTAAATCCTCTCTCCTCCATCCCTGGCTAAACTGATTTAATGCTTCCTCTCACGCGAGGCAAGCTGGTATAAAGACATCAAGAGTCTAAAAAACCTTTTTTTTTCTTCTTTTTTTTTCCTTTTTTCAAGATGGAAGATTATAAAAGATATTCCATTTGAACAAGCAGGAATGCTGTCAAACCTAGAAACCTAGTAAATCAGCAGCACGCTGGTCTGTTCAGGGGAACCCAGCCCAAGAAGTAGATACTTTGGAAATTCATGAGTGGTGCTACCTGGGAAACGTGTCCCTTACGGTTTTATGGCACGCCATAGCAGACAGCTCTCAAACCAAGTTACAAAAGCTACAGCTATTTTGTTGATGGAAGTTTGGATGGGATTTAAAGCCGACTGCAGCTCACCCATGAGTCTAGGGGTTTTAGCTGTTGGAGTTGGGTTTTTTTAATACACAAAACTGAACTCACTTTAAAAGCTGTCTTATTCCCTGGTTTTTCACCTGCTTCATTTGCAGAGTGATAAAAAAAAACCCCATCTTATTTTGCATACGCCGTCGGGGGTGTGCAAGAGCAATGCACTGCTGTGCTGCTGCCCTGAGCTAATGTGCTGCTAACTGGGTACCTCTGTGTCACTGTCACACCTCGTTACTCACCAGCACCCCAGCTGGAGCAGCTGAGCCCAATACTGGATTTCTCTGCATCCCGGCATCATTTCAATAACATGCAACCTGATTTCCATAACCTCCTTACAACAACTGCAAAGTGACATGTATTGGTTTGGTAAATGCATTCCAGAGCCTTCGAGGAAATAACACTATTTTAAATAGCAGTTGGGTCTGAATGTCCCAGAGAAGATGTCCTTGCATAACAGGCTTTTACCTTCTTTTAGTGAAATTAGTTCAACGAATTTATTTTCTCTCTGCTGGGTACACCTTTCCCGTCCCTTTGTCACCACTCTGAGTAGATGTGATGCTACCCAGCTTTTTCCACTTCAGGCATGTCTAAGCTTCACCAGGAGGTGAACCATGAGGCAATCTAAGTGGAAAAGTGGGTAGTTTATCTATTTGCTCGTGAGGGAGAGTCTGTGGTGCAGTGTGGACAGACCTGGTTTTAATTCAGCTAGTGATCATTTCATTAGTCACATTCATAAGACTCATAGAATTGTCTGGGTCAGAAGGGACCTTTCAGATCACGAGTCCAACCATCAACCTAACCCTGATAAAAACCATCACTAACCCATGTCTCTACGCACAATGTCAACCCAGCTTTTAAATACCTCCAAGGATGGCGCCTTAACCACTGCCCTGGGCAGTCTATTCTAATGCTGGATAACCCTTCCAGTGGAAACATTTTTCCTAACCTCCAACCTGAACCTCCCCTGGTGCAACTTGAGGCCATTTCCTCTTGTCCCATCGCCTGTGACTTGGGAGAAGAGACCTACCCCTTCCTCTCTACACCCTCCTTTCAGGGAGTTGTAGGGAGTGACAAGTTCCCCTTGGCCTCCTTTTCTCCAGGCTGAAAAGAGAGAGAATGCTCACTTCTCTACATGACCTAGCTCAGGTGTCTGTAAGTCACGGTGGTAACTTTTCTTAGACCATGAGTGAGATTTATCACATTTAGGTCTCAAAATTTTTGTCGTCAATCTCTCAGCTGTTTACCCTGCCTCCCGTCACCCGCAGCCGGGAGAAGCGAGCACATCCAGGGAGATATTAATCTCGTTCGGAGGCAGGTAGTTAAAGTAGGTCAGGGAGATTGCATGTGTGGGTTGCTCTCCAACCAATGTAGTGGGAGCCTAGAGCAATCAGTGGAGAATTAGACGACTAAACCTTAAATATCCGCACTGAGATGGAAATAAACTTGCCCAATATTTCTCTGTCACCGATAAATAGCTGCTACGAGGAAAAGCTGTGCTCTCGGTCGTAGTTTCATGACTTGGCTTGTAAAACGTACCCAGCTTCAGGGTCTCCAACCTCCCCAGACGCTCCTCAGAGTGCTGTGGTGGGTAAGTAGGTCAGCACTCGTGTTAGCGTTACACCACTCCGGTGATAAACCTTTTGTTTCCTCAAAAACAATGCCCAAATGCTACTTCTCCAGCATCTGCTTGGCCCTGATAGCCGGAGCCTGAGCAGCTCGTGGTGTAATATTTGTCCTTTTTAAATAGAAGCATTAATTTATTCCCTGTGCAGGAAACCTTTGTACAGGCTCACTGCTGGACAAAAATAACAGGACAAATGCTTCTGAAAGGGCAGCTTGTTTCCATCCACACGCTGCCCTCAACACCCGTGTGTCTTTTCTACTTTATAACATAAACGTTATAGAAGGTAAATGTAAACCACAAGGATTGATGGGACTTTTTGGTGTTCTTCCTGTAAGGTTTTCTCGAACGAGACCGTGTTTTTATGTCTGGTAAATTACATTAAGTAGAAGGGTGAGACAGAAACAATTTGGAGTCTCGAAAGAGAGAAATAATTTTAGCCTGGTTTCTGTATCTAACTGCTCCATATGTTGGGATGCAGTGATCCTAAGGATAGTATTGTCCTTATTTCCCACCCTAGCTTGAAGACGTTGGCAAATGCCATTATTGCAGCCAAATGTGAGAATTTGGTTACAGTAGAAACGGTGCTCTACTCGACATTTTTAAGAGTATGAAGCAGCAATATCCATCCTGCAGCCCATCCACTAACTCAATACTGTTATTATTAATCTTCTGCCTTATTTTCACCTTATGGTATATTAAAAGGTCAGCTACATCGTTTTCTCTGCAAAACAAATTCTGAGAACAGGTATGGGTTTTTGATCACATCTTGTAAACTTCTTCTTTGGAAGGTTTCAGTCAGTTGGTCATTTATGGAAATATTTGGGAAAAAAAAACCAGAGGATAGGTCACAATAGTCACTTTGAAAAGTTAAATTTTCAAGAACAGTGTTTTTTTTCCTGAGTTTAATAGCAAGGGAGCACAGCTTGCTGTCTTCAATTCCACAGGACCAGCTGGCCATTCTCTCTTATATTAAGTGAATTGTGGGCACATCACATATTGTGGGCAGAAATGAAGGCTGCACACAGCAGTTATCACCAGTTCCCTGCTGTGTGCCAGTATATATTTCTAGATTTTGCTCGATCGACAACATTACTCCCTCGGGTTGTTGTTTTTTTAAGATCAGGTCTGAAAAGCCGATGTCGATCGGGAAAAATTCGGCAGGTTTAGCTAACTTGACAGCTTGAGCACCTTTAACCAAAAGTTTGAAACTAGATATGACTTTTTCTTTATTATTTTTTTTTTTCTTTTTCAATTTTAAGTATATCCATCTCAAGCTCTTAATTTAAAAAGAGAATGTTAACCGTTTTCTGTCTTGTGCTATCAGTGGCAGGATCTCGGTAAAATACGTTTGAAGAATTTCTCTAGACTTTTCTGAGAATTTGGGTATCAGTCCAAACCCAGTAAATCACACTTTACAGTGCATTAGATACCAGCTGAGTGACATATTAACGAGACTGGTTAAGGTCTGGTTTTCAGTGCTGCCTTTATGGCATGACTAAGGACATCTTTTGTTAGTCCCGATATGAAGGAGACCAGCTGTTCCCCTGACCTTTATAGACCAGGAGAGTACTCCTCACAAAAATGCAATTGGCAAATATTATTCTATATTAAGAACTCTTTTGGACCTATGTATTTTCCCCAGATAGTGCTTTTTCTAAAATGAAGGCGTCTGAAATAGCTGAAATGAATCATGATGCAACAGGCAATATGTTTTTTGTGTTTTATTTATTGTGTTCCATGGTCATAGAAAAAAAAAAAATAGATTTGAAAGTTAATCTTGATATATATATCACAACCTGTTTTGAAATTCATGAGTGCAGCAGTTGTCATGCCCGTGAAATTCAGACTAGGTATAAAAGTGCATGGAATTCACTGGAAAATGAAAATCAATGCTCACTTCAATATATTTTTGCATATTCATGTCTTGAAAATCTACCTCCACAGGGCAGAACTGGAATTACATGTCAAGAGCCAGAGCAAGGGGATTGCAAATAGATCCTGAACAGGCATATAATTACGGGCAAGTTCTATCTTGACCTCTCTGCTCCACTCCATGCCCAGATTTCAAACTCCTGATTGTCACAGCAGAAGCCTGGAACCCCCAGCTAGCCAGGAACCCTATTAGCCAACTTGTCTCCACTGTGGTCCAACCTACAACCAAGCTCTCTCTTGTGGCCTTCCCCTGTGACTTTGACAGGTAACGGCTCACTTCCCCTCTTCTTCTACTGGGATAAGCCGTGTTTTTGATCCCACACCAGCAAAGGTGTTTTTTCCAGGTGGTATTTGGCTAGTACTTCACTTAACAACTGTTGATACCATTGTATTTAAATATGAAAACCAAAACTAAGGTTGATATAAGATTTTCTTGGCAATACATTACCTAAATCCATGAATAGATACACCCACACACACAAGTTCTCCACAAATAAAACCATCCATAATGCTGTTCTAACAACAGCCACAATTCACAGTACTCACTTTCTAAAGAAACCCTAATTCCAGTAAAACCTTATTATTATTGTCTAAATCAATTCTTCCTCTACAGCAGAAAAGTTTTTCAGATCTCTTCTGCGCATTGTCTTTAAATCATCAAGACCTTCCTCCACCTTCCCAATCTGATCTTAAACTTAAAATGATTGATGGTGGTGTTCTGATGACAAATACTGCAGTAATGAGCCAGGACATGGATATTTTTCAAGTTGAAAACCAGAAAAGAATCATTAGATCTATGATAAATCAATAATTTGAACAAAACCAAAATCATGAATGAGAAGAGAGAAACAGAAGAGAGTCCATCGATCTTGGTGACTGACAGCAGAAGCAGGATGCAAGTACAAACTATGTTGTTTCTTTTTTTGTTCTCCATTTTGTTATTTTATGCAAAGGCAGCGTGCTTAAGCAATGTGTCATTATCTTTCAATGATATATGGTGGCAAAACGTCATGCCGGGGAGAAATCCATCAGCAAACGGGAGATGGGGAATTGCAACTGGTGAATTTGTTCTCAGTGTTTCAGATCAAACGTGATGGAGAACTCACATGAGTAACAGAACTGGCAAAATATGGATATCTGCTCATATTTGAAGCAGCTGATGCCCAGCTTTACCATCATTCTTATTTGTGAGCATCCACAAAAGCAAGTGTTTGTCTGAGCAGCTATTTGGAGCATGGCTGGTCTTTCTTCATGCACAGGCAGCAGTAATGTCTGTTAATTTGCTATTCAACACCCGCCCTTCTGTTTAAACTGCTCCAGTTTTCTGATTGGGTGGCAAAAACAGATTCTGGGTCAAGTGATCAGAGATAATGGTGAAGACACAGAGATTGTGCCACTGATCACTCGTTTCCTTTAGGGAAAGGGGCACAAGGAACATTGGTGAGGTAATTCTGCCTCTTTGCTCCACTCTGGTGAGACCCCACCTGGAGTACTGCATCCAGCTCTGGAGTCTTCAGCACAGGAAGGACATGGACCTGTTGGAATGGGCACAGAGGAGGGCCACAGATATGATCAGAGGGATGGAGCAGCTCTCCTATAAGGAAAGGCTGAGAGAGTTGGGGTTGTTCATCCTGGAGAAGAGAAGGTTCCAGGAAGACCTTGTTGCAGCCTTTCACTACCTAAAGGAGGGCTACAGGAAAGATGGAGGCGAATGTTATAGGAGGGCCAGTTGTGATAGGACAAGGAGTAATGCCTTTAAACTAAAAAAGAGTAGATTTAGACTAGATATTAGGATGAAATTTTTTACAGTGAGGGTGGTGAAACACTGGAACAAGTTGCCCAGAGAGGTGGTAGATGCCCCATCCCTGGAGCCATTGAAGGTCAGGCTGGACGGGGCTCTGAGCAACCTGATCAGTTGAAGATGCCCCTGCTTGTTGCAGAGGGGTTGGACTAGATGACCTTTAAAGGTCCCTTCCAAGCCAATCTATTCTATGATTCTATGAATGGGAATAGAATTATATTTTTCTATCAGCCATAAAACCTCTGATATAAAGTTAGTTTAATAAAATGAAGGACAGATCAGAAGCTGAAGGATAAATCAATAACTCACACACATCTATTACACTGCTGTCAAGTTCTTACACCAAGAGAGGGTTATATTGGATTTTCAAAGGCAAATGAGCCTCTTGCTCTCTGCAACCAAGGCTACCATTCCCTCAGGGATATTGGCCAGGATTGGATTGCGAACTCTCAGCCCCATAAAAAAGACCTCCATCACTTGAGCTGAGGGACCAACTTCCTCACTTATCGATGATGGTGACAGCAAGGTGCAATAAAGGCTCTGGCAGAAATTCAGTGCTGATTCTTGCTGGGGCAGTTGAAGCTGACCCTGTCTGCTCTACCCTCCATCCAGCAAACCTTTCTGCTCCATCACAGCTGGAGAACAGGGTACACATCCTCAGTTCAGCCTGCTAGTTTAGCATAACTACTTCTTTAGATGTTCTAGGTAAGATAAAGCCCAACAAGTGTCAGTGTAATCACTCCAGACTTTCACCAGTGAAAAAAGAAAGAAACTCTGCAGGTGCACAGATGCAATCATTGCAATTTCTGCCATGCAAGAGCTATATGCAAGTGTCAAGTAACAAATGCATCATGTGCCAAATTATGTTCTCTGTCAGTGACTTCAGTGGGCGAGCTCAGGGTACAACAAAACAGCGTTTGTTCCTGCTTTTGGTCTTGAATAAGAAGTTATTTTATAACCAAAACTCATTTTGTTCCTTCAGTCTTAGAAAGCTGCAGCAGGGTAGGTTTAAGCTGAACATTAAGAAAGAATTTTTCCCAGCAAGAGTGGTCAGACCCTGGAATGGGCTGCCCAGGGAGGTGGTGGAGTCCCCATCCCTGACTGTGTTTCAGAATAGATTGGATGTGGTGTTGAGGGATCTGGTGTAGAGCAGAACTTTGCAGAGTGGGGCTGATAGTTGGACTTGATGATCCCGAGGGTCTCTTCCAACCTGAATGATTCTATAAAAACACAATATTAATATGGGGTGATACATTAATATAACCCACAATCTAAGAAAAATTGTCAAGTTATATTAGGTCACTGGTCTGTTTCAAGTGGCTAATTGAAAGACAACAAAATATGGGCGAATTACATAGCTTATTTGAGCACACTGTGTTTTGCAATATTGTTCTCTGGAGCAATTCTGTTTTGTTAATTTTGAACCAGTCTCGGAGACAGAAGGTCCAAGTTGTCCTTCAGATTCCACAACCAGCCTTGACAGGAAACTCTGTCGTTTTACTTCACATGGACCCTTTTTTCTCTTTGTAAGTAGCCACCTTTCCCCCAGCCTTATTCTGTGAATATACTCCTCTTTATCTCTACCTGCATAATCAGCTATTCAGAGGCATTAGATAAAAAAAAAAAAGACCAAAGCAGACTAATTGCTGCAGAATGGCAGAATGATTTAAAGATGGCAGATCTGTAAAACTAGGCTTAACCCATAGTTGGATCCCTTCAATATTGCTGGTATCCAGGCAAAATGCTGTTCAATAAGCCCCCCCCCGGCCTGCACAGGAGGGCTTGTGTACTTGTAGAGCTGTGTACTAAGAAAAGCAGTGAAAAACTACTTGAAAATCTTATTTAGGCACTGAATCTTTTCAAACTGCCTTTCTGGGCAGCGAGGTAATTCTGTACTGTCAGGTTGTGTTATTCCTTCACTTTAAAAAGAAAGTAGGAAGTCAGAAGTAATCCCAGGACTGCGGGTGACTTTTTCAACCCGTGCCTGCACTAAATTCTTTCCAATCCTCTTACCAGATGTGCACAGGTAAGCAGCATCTCAGGGGAGGACATTAGTTTATTAATTTATAAAAGTATTCTCAAAGAAGAAAAAAAAAAAACCCAAACCAAACATAAAAGAGTTCATTGTGTGGAATACATTTTCCAATTCTTTGAAGATGTATTTTCTACATCTTTTTTAGAAGCCTGTGGGTTCTGTATTACCGTGCAATGTACTGGAAGTCTCCGCACAGCAGTTCCACACAGTAAGTGCCGGTGAAATTAAAACTAGCTTCTGCTGTATCTGGTTTTTAAAGGGGGATGTGATACACATTTGCCACTATTTAACATCATTTCCCACTAGTATTTAGGAGTTTGTTTACCCATTTTAGATCACAAAGGAACACTTTGCGTCTCAGGGCCAGACCTTCAGCTGAGCTAACCGCTCAGTTTTAAATATTGCCAAGTGCTGACATTTGAAGTGCCGCAGCTGGAGCTGTTATTTCACCAGTACAGGTGAAACCCAGCACCTTGTACTTGGTGCTATAACTCAGGAACCTTTCAATTATTTTAAGCCCTGCATGTCAGGGCTGCTTTGGAAGCAGCTCGCTTTGGTTTCTGATATTACTGGCCTTCGGCAGATTCTGTTCTTCAGTATCACTGAGGCATTTCTCCTTTGCTTGGCTCAGCAGAAGGCTTCTCCCCTTCTTCACCCATCATAGAATGGGCAGTTGGAAGGGACTTTAAAGATCATCCAGTTCTGACCTCCCCACACCCTGGGACAGGGACACCTCCCACCAGATCAGGTTGCTCAAAGGCCCATCCAGCCCGATCTTGAACACCCCCAGGGATGGGGCAGCCACAACTTCTCTGGGCAACCTCTTCCAGGATCTCACTACCCTCACAGCAAAGGTTCTCTTCCTCAACTATTTCAGCAGTCCCCACTAGCTCCCCATTCCTTCAAGTGGTTCCCCTCCTGAGTATTTCAGGAGATATTGAGACAACAGTGATGCTGTGCGAGTGACTTTGCTTAAGATCTCTGCCCTCTGGTTTTTCCCCTCTGAAAACTGAACCTCTCATACTCCTGGAAGCCTAATTAATATTTGTAAAGTGCTTTGTCCTTAATGAGCATAATGTGAGTGCCAGGTAGTATTAAACAGTGAGCAATCCTGCCCTGGTGAGGCGCAAAGCAAAAGCCTGTCAGATCTTTTCCAGATGTGGAATGTTAAGTGTCTTTTACCTGGTGAGTGGAACAGAAGTGCCCTCTTAAAACTCCTCTTTCTCCTAGGACAAAATCCAAATCAACCTCCTAGCTCTTGTTCCTCAGCTCTTGTTCCTTGTGCCTCAGGAACAATCTCCAAATAAAGGAGAGTCAGTAACTAAAAGCCCCTTCATCCTTCCCCTCACAGTGAGTTGGTAGAGATAGTGGAGTAAGTGTTTCTCAAGACGACCCCAGGCCATGTGGTGGCATGATGGACTCTATGTTCAAGGAACTGGGCCTGAAACTCCTGCCTGGAGACTGAGCGGGGGTTTGCCTGGGACATACCCCACAGCAAAATTAGCTGCTCCAAGGAGAACTACCGAATTACATTCCCTCTCGATCCTCCCACTACCTCCCCAGCAGAGAAACCACACATTCCTCATGTTGGAGCCAACTCACAACAGCTTCATTTACGTGCAGCCTTTTTCTGCAGGCACCTGACTTCACCTCCCTGCTCAGCGGCCACCTCATCCTGCAGGCATCTGACATCTGCAAACCCAACACTTGTGTTTACCTGTTTTCCCCAAGCACCTCTGGAGCTGGCACCAGAATTACTGCAGCCTTCATCTAATGACTGCTCGGCACTGGTGATGGGGTGAGCAGCCCCTCACGAGCTCCATCCATTGTGATTGGTTTCAGCATCTAAATCCCCAGGTGGTTGGAGGACTATGAATCTTTATTAGGGGTTGCTACAGCAGCACAGCCTGCTGTAAGGGAATTAGACTCCCAAAAGGAGCATGAGTTCAGGCTTGCCTCTTCCTTCCACATTTCCTAGTTATTAGCTTTGGCACTCTGCTCTGAGCAAGCTGGCCTCTCGCCATCCCAATATGAGCAGCCTCGTTCTCCCCCTGAATTTTGTAGGTACTCTGGGCACCTGCAGCGGTGGAAATGCCAAATGACACTGTTATGAGAGAGCTAGAACACTTTCTGTTTCTGTGCTAGCGTTTTTACTTCACTGAAAGGGTTATCAAACATTGGAAGGGGCTGCCCAGGGAAGTGATGAAATCGCCATCCCTGGAGTTATTTAAAAAACAAGTAGAGGTGGTGCTGAGGGACATGGTTTAGTGGTGGGGTTTGTCAGCTGGACAAAGCTAATGGTTGGACTCGATGATCTTAAAGGTTCCTTCCAACCTAGACAATTCTACAACCCATTTGGATAACCCACCCCTGGGGCAATGCCTGGGAGGTGAGCAAGTCAGAGGACCTTGTGCTGTGCTACCTCAGCTCGCAGCTTTTTTCAGCCTGGTAGTAGCTTGTAAGCAGCAGTAGGAAACTACAGACACATGTTAGTGGCTGGCTGGCTACCACAGCCACCGAACATCAAAGGATTTTTTTCCCCAGGAAGGCAGTGCTGACAGTGGCAGTTGTGTTTGCTCAAATGCTTGGAGAAAGCTGGCACTAGCTTTGGACAGGAGCCCAGAGAGAATCTTTTTAATGAGTTGTAACTTGCAATATTTCTGATCCGTGGATGAAAGAACATCCTTTGCAGGGATTAATTGTTACCAATTTTTATCTTTTTTTTTTCCAAGAGAGGTGTTTGTTACAGGGGAGTCTGTCAAAAACCCAGGACCTTCCAACCTTTGCAGATTTGAGCCTCATTATCCAGTGGAGATTTGCTGAAGTGCCTCCTCAAGAACTGAAGCATGCCAGCCTACGGTTCTCCTGAGAATTACATTCAATCATCTCTGCCCTTCTTCCAGTTTTAAACTTGGCTGATGGCCTGGAGTACTTCTCCTTCCTTCTCTCTCTCACATTTTCTAAAATCCTCAGTCCAAACAGATTTAAGCAAACCTTATGCTTCGAAGGGAAAACAACTGGCTCCAAACCAACATTGAGGTCACCGTGCGGCTGGCTGTAGACCAAGCTCTCTCTGTCAGACACAACCTAAGGGTTCTGTGTGATCCTTCTTACTCCATGAACTCTGTCAGGTGTCCTTGGGGCTTGCCAAGGCTGGTGCTTTGTGCATATTTGTGGCACTGATACCCGCAGCTGGAGGCCGTCAGCTCAGAGGTTTTAACAAGAGCACAGGGTCACAGACAGGTCTTGGCTGTGCTCCTGTGGCAAGGAGAGTCCTAGGGGACTTGGCAGGATGAGCCATCCTGTTCTCTTCTTGCCCGGGACCTGTTTCTCTGCCTTTGAGTGCATGGGAAGCCTCTCAAAACAGAAGTGCAGCCGTGCTAGTGCAGGCCTGGATGTCTGCTCAGTGGATGGAATAACATCATTTCACCATCTCCTCTCATTTTCAAGCTTCTCAGACATAAATACCTGCTGAAGACGGTATTGTGCTTGCTGTTCCTCTTTTGCTGTTCTTCCCCAAGAAGATCTGCAAAAAAATCCTTTTTGTGTACATTTTTGGCCAATTGTTACGCGGTGTCAATCATCCTTAATATGCATCTGCCTTGTCTTTCATTCCTCCACCTTCATCTGGGCTCCCAGGAGAGCTGCGTGTGTTCGACGGACAGCCAGTACCGCAGCACACGACCACGCATGCCTACACGGCATATAGACCACCAGAGACAATAAGGGATAGATTTACTTTCACCTCTACTTTTAAGCAAGAATTTGCCTGGTGTTCCTTCAGCAGCACGGCCAGGAAGACGTAAAACGTCTGCAATGAATACATTCAGTATTCCCTGCTTTTCCATCCATTTCTGGTTCCAGGTGATAATGATCTCAACCCTTGAGCAGGTTTATCCTGAGTCATTTGCTGGTTTCTGTTGTTTGCACACAAACAGTGAAGAGGGTTGACTCAAAGGACACACAACAGTTCTCTTGAAAAGAAAATTCTGTGCCTGCCCTTTCCTATACAGTATATTTTCCTAGGATTTACCCCTTTTTCCCCCGAATCAGACATCTGCACTGCACATTTTTGAGCTCTTAGTAGTTTTGATGACCCACGTTCTAGTGTGGTATGAGGGTACTTAGTAATCCAGAGACTTTTCTTACAGGAAACCACTATCTTTTTATCCTATACATACACGTACGCTTATACACAGATGAAAATATCTTGAAAAGAATGACTCTCCCAATAGACCCACAAACAGCATGGACCAGCAGCCAGTAATAAAAAAATAAATTAAAACAAAAAAACCCAACCAAACAAAGCCAAAGTTCTTGGTCTATAATCCACTTTCATTTGTAAATGTTGAAGTCGTTGGCTACGTGTCAACTATTCTGTCTGACAGAACAGGATCTGGCAAGTCTTTCTCCGAGTTACAGCAGGGTCTGACCCTGTTCACTTACTATGAAAACTGAGAACTAATGCTTTGCCTGCTCTATGGTGCTCTAGATAAAAGATATCAGCCATGGAATGAAAACATTCCTTGTTCATATGTAAGTCCCTACTTGACTTTGCACGCTTTGACCTGAACCTGATGGAGCTCTTCCTATGCAAACCAGTTAATGGTTTTTCATGGGCTAGAATAAATCTCTACGTGTACACAAAGGCTCAGACAGCTCTCCCTCAAAAAACAAAAAACCCCAAACAAACAAAAAGAAAAGGAGAACTGTAGGAATCCTGCTTCTAAGGGGAATTTTATTCTCATCTGTTAAAAGCTACTGAGACTGGAAGAGGGCACATCCATACAGAAACCATCTTGCTGGCCATCTCTACTACAAGGATGAAAACCAATGTGATTTACATTAAATTTCATTCTCTGATGAACAGCAAGATGTATTCTTAGGACTTCTCTGCAGGAGCCTGATGGACACCTAACGCAGCACTGACTGCAATTCGTCTTATTTTTCACCTCCACCTCCTTTTCAGTGAGGCATGACCCCTGTTAAACTGGGCTGTCTCATTTGGGACTCCTTCCTATACATTCCTGTGTAACGGCATCCATAGGTAGGTGTGCGTCATGCATAAGGAATTTCGATGCCATCACCGATGATGATACCAAGATTTTGCACAAAGAGGGTTTTTTTTCTGCAGCAGCCAAGGCACGTCTGGTAATGAATGGTGATACTGATGGTGGTGGTATCCTGACTTCCCAATTCTAGGCTTATAGATTATGGCACATTGACCTTCTCGGGGAACCGTTCAATGCTGTCAGGCAGCTGCTCCTCCTCTGGTACAAGAAAATGGCCACTCTCCTTCCTCTCTTGTTGTCACGGGAGTGGAAATTTCTTTTATTCTGTTTGGATTTATGCTCCTTCCCCTTACAGCAAGCTCCCCGAAAGTGCCTGACTTTAACGGCCATATAACGATGTCAACGGGGAATCCACACGGTCAGAAAAAAAGCCTTCAGTCTCCATGGAGAAAGCAGGATTCATTTCAGGACAAACTTGTCTCTCTTTTATGGAAAAATGGATGTGACTGATAACATCTTTTCACTGGTCACGGAAGCTGAAGTGTGGGCTGAAGGAGGGGGCAGAGAAAAGTGAAACAAATGTGGATTTCAATGGTATGGCATTCAGCTGGGTGACCTGAAGAGCCAACAGGAATCATAGAATCATGGAATCATAGAATGGTCCAGGCCAGAAGGGATCTCTAGGATCATCTAGTCCGACCTCCCTACAGTCAGCAGGGACACCCCCAACTAGACCAGGTTGCCCAGGGCCTCATCAGGCCCCCCCTTGAATATCTCCAGGGAAGGGGCCTCAACCAACTCCCTGGGCAACCTGTCCCAGTGCTCCACCACCCTCAGAGTAAAGAACCTATTCTTAACATCCAATCTAACTCTGCTCTTCTCCAGCTTGAAGCCATTGCCCTTTGTCCTCGCATCCAGCAAGTGAGCAGCAGCATCCTTCCTTTAATGTCATCCCAAACTGCAGAACAACCTTTCTTTTTTTGTAGTCCCAGATGAGACCAAGAGCAGAAAACATCTGGGTTTCCCCCTTCTTGCCATCCTGGGCTGCAGGTCCCTCTCAGTGTATGGTGACTTTGTGCCCTCCTGCCACGAGATGGTCTACTTGGTGCCAGCCTGCACAGAGCAACATATTAATAAGCATTTCACAGGTCCAGAAGTCACCCTCCACACACTCCCCACCACTCCCTGTAACCATGGCTGGGCCAGTGGGATGGGAAACATCAGGGTAGACCTAGTGACCCCACTCTCACCTGAAATACCCTGCTTGCTTTTGCCAGTGAGTGAAAATAATACACAAACCTACAAAATGTGAGTTTAGCAATCATGGGGTGAACAGAACAGCATGAGACAGACAACATTCTCCTTGAATCACCTTATTTTTCAGGAGTTTTTCAAACTCCGGATTCAGCCATAAAGTTTCTTTCTTGATTGAAAATTAAGCTTATGGAATGAAGACTGGATGAATTAGGGCTGCAGCTCACCCAACTTCACCACCACTGAATCCCTAACCCACTGAAAGGAAATCAACCGAAATCAACCAAAACCCCCTCATTTCACTAGAGAAACGTAGACAGGACAGTACACAACATCCTTAATAACGTGTATTCTCTGAAGTTAAAGGCTCTAAAAATACCTGTGGAAATAAAAGAGTGCTTTGCAATAGGTACAAGCATGTCTTCTGCTTTCAGGTTCTGGACAATTATTTGGGATTGAATACATAGCATAGAGGAGTGCAGAAAGGAAAACCAGCTGCCTCCAAGAAGAAATCCTCCCCATAGATTTTAAAATCTATTTTACCAAGATGCTGCCACCAACATCACCAAAAAGAAAAGATGCTAACGTTTTCTTTGTCTTTTTTAAATGAAGAGCTCGGTATTAATTTGGTTGATATTTAAAAAAAATAAAAAGTGACACGTAGCTTCAAGCTTTCAGTTAAAAAGGCTGAAGCTGCCAAGTTAGCCAAGGCTGCCAAACATTGCCCCATCAAAACGGGCTTTACAAACCTGACTCCAAACAAAAGGGGGGCAGTCAGAGAACTTGTGAGTAGAGATAAACTTTTGGGGGGGTGTGTGTGTGTGTAAAAGTGATTTTCCTATATTAGGATTTCCTCAAGTTGATAAAGAGATTCTTTTACCAGTGGGAATTGTTGGGAAGTAACATTTCTGAGGTTTTTTTCTACACAAAAATCAAAGACAGATGATAATCGTTGGCAAGGTCTTAAAATAAAATGGGATTATATCACATAAGCATTAGGCAAAAACCTCCTTTAAAATCAGTTTTGAAGAAAAGACAGGTACCTGTGTCTTCTCTTCCTGTGGCTCTTCAGCTCTGCTCATGGACAGAGTTGATTTTTTTATCAGGGAGGGGAGGGGTTGGGAATGATTATTTGGAATTTGCCAGAAATAAGAGGCTCCATGGCTACACTTGGTAAAATACTTTTTGTTATCATCCTACAGACTGGTCTTCCAGGCCAAAATCCTACAGAATCAGAGTCATAGAATGATTACAGTTGGAAGAGACCTTGAAGATCATTGAGTTGCAACCCCCCTGCCCTGGGCAGGGACACCTCCCTCCAGACCAGGTTGCTCAAGGTCCAACCTGGCCTTGAACCCCTCCAGGGATGGGGCAGCCACAGCTTCTCTGGGCAACCTGGGCCAGAGTTTCACCATCCTCACAGGAAAGAACTTCTTTCTGATATTCAACCTAAATCTCCCCTCTTCCAATTTAGAGCTGTTACCCTTTGTCCTGTCACTACACTTCCTCACAAAGAGTCCCTCTCCAGCTCTCAAACAGAACAGACATGTGGTGTGAACATGGGGTGAACAGAACAGCATGAGACAGACAACATTCTCCTTGAATCACCTTATTTTTCAGGAGTTTTTCAAACTCCGGATTCAGCCATAAAGTTTCTTTCTTGATTGAAAATTAAGCTTATGGAATGAAGATTGGATGAATTAGGGCTGCAGCTCACCCAACTTCACCACCACTGAATCCCCAACCCACTGAAAGGAAATCAACCGAAACATGTCCTAACATTTTCATTTTTCATTTCAGGATTACTCTGTTCCTCAGCTGGAAGGAGGAGTTCTTTTTCTTGTTTGTTTGTTTGTTATTGTTTAAAAAAAAAAAAAAAAAAAGAAAAAAAAGCATCTGGGAAAGAAACAAGGTGTTTCCTCCAACGTCTCTCACCCCTGCAGAACTGACCTTGCTGCTTCTGCTCCACAAACGAGCAAAATCAAGTCGCTCTTCCTCCGCGGTGCGTCAGGAACCGGCAGATAGCGAAGATCTTTGTGCCCCTTTCTGACAGCAATACCTCCACTCCACGGCCAGCCCCCGAGGTTGTTAGGGAAATGATAGTTTCTCCTTGTTCTTTCCCTGACTTTTGGCCTCTGCCTTTCTTTTCCGTTCCGCTTTGCATTTTTGCCCATTACCACAAGAAACCCCACTGACTGAAAAATCGTGTCACCAGGGTGCAGGCTATTGCAGTGTCTGTTAACAAGCCAGGACATATAGATAATAAACGTGTTTACACCCACAGGTGGTGTAGAATGTATTAAAAAAAAAATGAATGGGCAACTTTTCTATTGGATAATCTGATGCAAGAGCTATTTTTACATACAGGAATCGAAAGCCACTTTCTGTTTTTCATCGTTATTGGTAAAAAAAAAAAACCCTTTGCAATGTAATTGAAGTCAGTGGCGCAGCTTCAGCTTTATACCCTGATGGAACAGCTCATGACTGACTACAATCATTCAGGCTCCATCTATAAATATATTTTTTACAAATTTCTTTAAAATTTGTCTCAATATTTAGGCCATATATTTACCCCGTTGAAGCTAGTGGCTCTCTCCAGCAGGGCTGGGACTGCCCTTTGGGTCTCCCTAAGGTCCTACTTTCTTCTTCTGTCTCCAGTGTCCTCCCACACCTTTCTCAAGGAAAATCACAGAGTGACAGACTATCAGGGATTGGAAGGGACCTTGAAAGCTCACCCAGTCCAACACCTGCCAGAGCAGGAACACCTAGAGCAGGTCACACAGGAATGCCTCCAGGCGGGTTTGGAATGTCTCCAGAGAAGGAGACTCCACATCCTCCCTGGGCAGCCCCTGCCAGTGTTCAGCCACCCTCACCATAAAGAAGTTTTTTCTCATATTGAAGTGGAACCTCCTCTGTTCCAGTTTGCACCCATTGCCCTTTGTCCTGTCATTGGATGTCACTGAGAAGAGCCTGGCTCCATCCTCTTGACACTCACCCTTTACATATTTATAACCATTAATAAGGTCACCCCTCAGTCTCCTCTTCTCCAAGCTCAAGAGACCCAGCCCCCTCAGTCTTTCAAAATCTCTGACTTACTTTTTTTTTCCTCTCTTCTGTGACTACATTTTTCCTTACATATAGTTGTAGCAGATTATCGAGTAGTATAGAGTGATGACTAAAAGTTCCCCAGCTTGGAAGGCTGTTTTTCTTCTGAGAGGAAATCACTTTTCTTCATCACAGCGTACAAGAATATAGAAAGTGTCCTTTGAACCATTTACAGGGAAAGTGCCTTAGGCACCAACAGGCACAGAGATGGGCAAGCAGCAAAAATCACAGCATTGCTTCCAAACCTTTGGTAAGAAATGATTCATGCCCACTTCAGGCTCACTTGTTACCCCCTGTCTCTCTGATGGGGCTTTTCTACTTTGTTATGTGTGATACAAAGGCTTGTATCGATCTAAAGCCTTGAATCAATAGAAGGACTCGACTGCTGAGCTACTTTAAATCTGCTTTTTCGGTTCCTGTCTCTTGACACCGTACCGGCACATGGCAATGAGAGGAGCACAACATCTATCCTACGTGACACAAATTACACCTTTACTGTCACAGCAGCTCCTGCACAGCATACATTAAGCATCTACTTATTTAGGCTCAGACCTGAGTTTGTGTGTGAGCCCAATAACGCTGCTTCCTCACAGAGTCTCCACTCTGGCTTGTATTTCAGCCTCCCCTTATAGGCTATATGGACCCAATGGATTCAAGGTGGCTCTGCCTCAGCCCTCAGCAAGCCTCAGGAGCTTCTCCATGACTTGGTGCCTCAGACTACCCAATTCTCACTGGCATCCCCTTGACAACATCCATCAGTATCAGCCTGCAAAGCTGCCCTCCCACTGTGTCAGATATTTTGATGATCTTCTGCCTACAACCCCAAGGTGAGTGAAAGATTACCCAAAAAAAGGGCAACATTTTGCAAAGGGGAAAAATTTATCCAGGCATCAGAGAGTAGAGCTGAAATCCACATCTGAGAGACATGTGGCTACTACGCCTTATTTCCACGTCTGACCATTACTGCCATCATTTATCTTGGTAGTCCCAACACACAAAGACATACAAACCTTTGTGTCAGACCCAGTGCCACCAGGAACTTTACATTCCTGAGGAACAGGAATTGGTGGATGAGAAGCTCAACATGAGTTGGCAACATGTGATGGCAGCCCAGAAAGTCAACCTCATCCTGGGTTGCATCAAAAGAAGCGTGGCCAGCAGGGTGAGGAGGGGGGATTCCACCTCTCTACTCTGCTCTTGTGAGACCCCACCTGGAGTACTGTGTCCAGCTCTGAAGTCCTCAGCACAGGAAGGACATGGACATGTTGGAATGGGTCCAGATGAGGGCAGCGAGGATGATCTGAGGGTTGAAGCACCTCTGCTAAGAAGGCTGAGAGAGATGGAGTTGTTCATCCTGGAGAAGAGAAGGATCCAGGGAGACCTTAGAGCCCCCTCCAGTCCCTAAAGGGGGCTACAAGAGAGATGGAGAGGCTACAGGAGAGATGGGGATGCTACAGGAGAAATGGGGAGAGACTGTTTGCATGGGCATGTAGCGATAGGATGAGGAGCAATGGTTTTAAACTAGCAAGTTAGGTTTAGATTAGACATTAGGGAGAGGTTCTTTGCATTAGGAAGGAGGTGATGAGACGCTGCCAGAGGTTGCCCAGAGAGGTGGTGGAGGCCTGGAGACATTGAAGGTCAGGCTTGAAGAGGTTCTGCTTGATGAGAATCTGAGCAACCTCGTCTAGTCAAAGATATCTCCACTTCACTGCATTAGGGGTGGACTAGATGACCTTTAGAGGTCCCTTCTAACCCAACACATTCTATGACTTTATGATTCTATGAATGACTGGTACTTACATGGGAATATGACAAGATCTTGAAACCCACCACAGAAGGGTTTTCTGGTAGTACTTGGCAGGGGTTTGTCATTAGGCAATGGCTTGCACCTCGTGATTTTGGCTGATATCTACAGTGGAGAAGGAAGGAAAGTAAACAGACTCATAGTACGACTGTGATACCTGCAATGAGATCACCAAGGGATAGGAGAGAGGAGGACGAGGCTTGTCAGCAGAAACTGGAACAACCACACGCTCCTGAGCGTGGAGCGTGAACAAGAAACCTGGCTGCAAGAAGGCAGGTGTCAAGGACAGGGTGAAACTTTTAACACTTCATTTTTTGCTCTTGAAGCCACAAAAAAAAAAAAGTAAAGCTTAATTACACAGCAGCTGTGAAGGCTTAAAAAGTACCTGTGAAAGCAAGAAGAAGAAACATTAAATAACTCCTCTGTAGATTCACTTCCACCAGCTCCCATATGGTGGGAGGGCTGTTTGAGGAAATCTTCCATCTCTCTCCCATGATTATTTCATAATTTAGAATATGAATATTAGGTGGAAGAGGTTAGAGGAAGGATTTTCTTCTCATTCCCCTATCTAAATCTCTCTTCTTTTTTTCTTGACAGTTGTTCTTTTATCTTCAAAAAAAAAGGTTTTACTGAATTATGCCAGGTGGCTAATTAAAAATTATTCTAGAGAAAATAAAGATTTTTAGTAGCATATAGAACTGTTAAGAAAAGAACTTCTAAAAAAAAAACCCTAGCAACTTTGAAAAAGTTTTTTAACAAGGAAGCTGTGCAGAGGTTTTTGTGTGCAAAAATAATAAACTCGTGGAGATTATAAATTCCACAGGGAATCACAGCTCCTGTGAAAGGAGGGAAATCAGACCTTGGATACAGGGCACACACCTCCCACCCCCTTTCATTGTTCCACTTGGGAGCTTTCATACAGTCAGGTTATTTCGAAATCCACAACCAAGCAGAACAAGAAACAAAACAAAGCCAGTACTCATAATAAAAATCTTCCCTCCACAGTGGCAACAGAAGTTATGTAAAAACTTGAATAAAGTAACTCTTAAATGGGAGGGTTGACAATGTCAGGGTCTTTCCATTAGAAAAAAAATAAATAAGCAATGAATTTAAAGATTTTTCTGAAAGTGTCTGCAAATAAGAACCACATAGCTCACCCTCATAAAGCTTAGAAATTGTCCTAGCAGCAGTCCAAAGTCTGCTGGCAAGCGGTGACCACAGCCATTCTTAAGACACCAGCCATGAACTCCAGAAAACAAAATATAAAAACTTCACAAAGATCTCCTATTGTTTGAATTTGGAGACCCAAGCCCAGGAAATATCCTCCATGCAGTGTTCAGAAGGCACAATGCAAACTGTTTTCTATCTTTATCCAGTACAAGACAGGTTTCCCCCACACCCAGCATATTGTGGATTTCTAGTGCAGATCAGATACTGCCCTCCACCCTCTTTTCACCGTCAGCAGGGATTTCCCTGACCCAGTGAGAGCTCCTGTGCCCTACAAGTGGAAGTGAACTTTCTTACCTGGACATCAGGGAGGAAAATTAGGTGACAAATTCAGATATGAGGGACAACCTGTGCAATTTACATTTTCCAATGACCCTTACATAAAAAAAAGGGCTCACATGCAGGGTTTCAAGCTGGGTTAAATTAATTTCACCTCTGAGGTTATGTGTGCTATCGCTCTGGGGTTTCAGTCCCATTTTCTGGATTGTTTTAGTTTAGTTCAAGTGAAAACAGTAGTTCTCATGAGTAAGAGGACGCTGTCAGCCAAGGGAACAATGCAGAGTAAGAGCTGGAAACACAGCAAAGAGCAATAGCACTGCATCTTGGCTCATGCGTTGGATCAGGTGAGGTAAACTCTCTGTACCGCTTGTGTTGCTCTTTTTAGTTCATGCCATCTCCAAACAACAGCTGGTGCGCAGCAAGTTTTCAGCATTGAATCACTTTTTCATCTCGTGATCATTAATAATTTCCCTAAAAAGGAAACAGGCCCCTTAATGCCCCTGGTTGCTCCTTGCAGGCTTTGCAGTTGGCGCAGAACTGATGTCTTCCACCCGCCACTGACTTCCAGCTCCATCTGTGCTGGGAGCTGGGGGTCCTCTCACCTGCTTACGTGGCTGAGGGGTCTGGAGAAGAAGTCTTATGAGGAGCAGCTGAGGGAGATGAGGGTGTTCATGAGATGAGGGTGTTCATCCTGGAGAAAAGGAGTCTGAGGGGAGACCTCGCCCTCTACAACTCCCCCAAAAGAGGGTGTATTGGCTCTTCTCCCGAGTAACAGGCAATAGAACAAGAAGAAATAGCCTCAAGTTGTGCCAGGGGAGGTTTAGGGTGGATGTTAGGAAAAATTTCTATGCTGAAAGGGTTGTCAAGCATTGAAACCGGCTGCCCAGGGAAGGGGTAGAACCACCATCCCTGGATGTGTAGAAGTGCTGCTGGGGGATATGGTTTAGTGATGGTTTTTGTCAGTGTTACATTGATGGTTGGACTTCATGCTCCAAAAGGTCCCTTCCAACCCAGACAATTCTATGATTCAGTGTATTTAAATGCCACTCCAAATCGGTTCACATCTGTCTTGCTTTCTCTTGAGAAGGGGAACCAACCCAGGGATATTCTTCATTTCTTCATGGCCACCTTTCTGTGGTGAATGTCCTCAACTGGGGCATTGTGTGTCTGGGGACAATGCTGGCCACATTGCTTTTGGATGCAGTTGTACATACGGCTGCTGTGGAGCAGAAAGAAGGTATCTTTATTCTTGCTAACGCACTGTGAGGTGTTTCAGTAATAACTCTGAAATAGAAGTGCTGGCAGGGAGTGACTGGTGTCCCAAAACATGCCTGTCTAATGCTATCTCATGAGCCTCGGGGTATCCAAGCCCTCCTCGCAGGGCTGTCAGATACAACCTACGGGAAAGCAGTCGCCCTTCTGGATCGGCCCCTGGAAGTCCAACAGCAAAGCAAGGGCAGCTCAAATGGCACCAGACACTCATGCTCAGGCACCTGAATCATTCCCAGAGGATGCAAAGACGTGTCCTTCACTCGCAGTATTGTTTGAGCAATGTGCTCTGTAGCAAAAATAGACACGGAGGACACACAAAGCAAAGTTAAAAACTATTTAACAATCTCCACCGCAGCACTACGTGGTGTCTGGACTAGGAAAAAAAGTCACTCACTTTGCTGTCATTGCTGGTATTCCTCATTATTACTGTTAGTCTTTCCAGCTCTACAGGCTCTTCCTCTGACTTGAGGCATTTTCAGGGTAGTTAATCCTCTCCTCTTGCAGAACAGTAGCTACAACCTTCTCAGCTTCTGGGCTGACAACTTTGTTTATTTATTTTTCTTATTTTTTGTTAATTTAGTGTTACTATCAACAACAAATGAATCCTGTGGAAATTCTGGGGCAAACCCACAGGAGGGAATGCCATTTCTCTATTTTCTCACACAGGCTTGAGGCAGACACCTCCCTCTGCACCAGCAGGTTCTTGGAAAGAAGAGTCAGCAGTGATGATTCCTCTCACCAACTCTTTTGTTGTTCTTTTTAAAGACAGATGCAGAAAATCCAAGAGTGGAAAAGTATAAACCCCCATGTGATTTTTTTTCAGGGCTAGCACGTCGGTTCCCCCTTCCTCCCCACAAGCTGAGTGGAAGCTTCACCAGGTCTTGCTTCACCAAAACCTTTCCAACTTCATCTTCTCCCCGTTCTCAGAGCAGGATTTTAAAATACCTAGACACTCTCACAGGTGAGTGTGGACCAGCTGCAGGGAAGGACTTCTATAGCTGATAACTCACATCTCCTGGTGTTATAGGAAGGTGGAACCTATAGTCTCTCTCGTCTGCTTTCTGTAGCAATGGGGTTTTTTGGAAGCCTCATGCAGATCTTAATTCTTTTTAAAAAGTAATAATAATAAAAACAGAGCCCCTGTTTGTGTTCAGAGGTGCTGCAGGCAGGTTCACACCTGAGTGGCTCTTCATTATGGGTATAGAGGAGCATCTAGGAAGGACACTTGTGGGAGAGGAGACAGGAGGCTGAGCAATTCCAGCATGCCAGCTGAAATCACTGAAAACAGAATGGGAAAAGGTATTAAAAGCTGCTCAGAGACCCAGCATGGGTACTGGTGGGATGAGGAAAGTCCTCCCTCTTACTTTTATAGCAGCCACCTTTGAGGTGCAACCTCTTGCAGGTCCTGGGTTTAGCCGGGAAACCAGCTTCCACCCAGCCCAGGGATGGACACTAAGACAGGTAAGATATGGAGGTCTCCTAGCAAGAGGCACCTTGATGCAGCTGGAGCTGCTGGTTCCTCTGAGGTGTCAGACAAAGGAAAAGAGTTGAAATGTTTGAATGTTTGCTGCAACCAGCATTCCATGCTGATGCTTTCCCTGGGGAGGATGCATGATCTTTTCACCTGTCCTTGCTGCTGGACAGATTGGGGATGCTCCAGCCATCCCTGCTTTATTCCACTGCAGCAGGGGAGCTGGCACCCTCTGCAGTGATTTTTTTTTTAGAAGCTGTGAATTGTATGTGGAAAGCTCTTTATTCCCTAGGAAATTCCATATGAAAGGGATTCTATTGTGCCCTTTGTCACCCTGCCCCTCCTGCTCTCCCAGCAAACTGCTCCTAGTTCATTCCTTATTGCTCAAGGAGACTGAGAAACCCAAGCCCAACACTTTTTCGTCTCTCTCTTCGTTAGAGCCCTTTCTTCTCCTCCGCCCTTGGATCCTGCCACTTTTCTTATGGAATATGGGTTCCACGCATTTTTTTGCACAGTCCATACAAACCAGTCTTGAACATAATACTCTTGTTGTAAAAAGGGAACTCTAAATTTCTTCAGTCCTTTAGTGAGATGCGTGGCCATTACCAGCATGAGCAGCATCTCTAGGGACAAAACCTCTGGAAGCTTTGGTCCAACCAAGCTTTGATTGTACTCCTGGAGATTTCATTTGATGGACACAGTTCACTCAATTCTCCTGATCCTGCAGTGAAGTTCCTCTTGCCTCAGTTCTTTTTGACCAAATACTGCTGGGATTTTGCCTGCTGGCAACTGGTGGGGTTGTTTTTTTCTCCTAACTGCGGCTTTTTAAAGACAATGGTAGTTCCCCACAGACTTGTCTTTCCTCTTCACTTTAAGATGTAAATAATTAATTGAATGGGGAGAAAAACCTTCACAGATATCTGTGAATGGAAAAAGAAACACCTTGTTCACAAAACACGTGTCCAACAGATGGTAGTACAAATGCACTACTCTCTTTCTTATTTGAGAAAAAGGTTTTAATTCCTCATTTTTTTTAAGAAGTTGAACAAGGAGTCGATTTTCTTCCATTGTCAACTTGGTGTCATTAAAAATAATTGTGCCAAAGCAGATCCTACTTCATTTGTCAATTCTACAGCGTTTTCACCACTCGCAAAATTTCTGGAACTCTTTCTCAAAGCTTGTAAGGGTGGTCTAAATGGTGATCTGGTGTTGGGTATAGAGGCTCTTTGCAGAGAACCATTAGGTCTGCTGGGCTCTTTCCTCTGTGTTAATAGTTGTAGAATAAAGATGTTTCAAAGCAGCACACAGAAGCAGGATTTTGCATCCCTTTTTTGACCACTGTTTGTATATACTTAGGTCTATAGCCATATACACACATGTTCATACAAAAATGCCTCACCTGTGCACAAAAACAGCTCACAGCTCCTCTCCTTTGTGTTGGCTTTCACACTTCAGCATTGCCAGAAGCTGATCCCAGTAAAACCCACCAGAAACCTGGAGAGAAATGCCAGGTCTTGACATTCTCTGGGTCCCCCTTACTGACACAGAAGCTGCTCTAAGAGTCAGAAAAGCAGCCTTGCGTAAATCCCTTCTCCTCTCTGTTTCAATCAGAGGTGATCTGCAGTGTTTGGACAACAAGCTCTTTGGAGAGAACATATTCCTCATTATTTATTTACACAAATACACAGGGGCCCTTGTTCTCAGTGGGAGTGTGTGCTGGTCTAACACTGGCATCCCGCTGATCAGACATATTCACATAAAAATCTCCCCGACGCAGTGCCCGCTGTCGTCTGATTTTGTTCACACAGCTTAAAGTTATTTCTAGTTTCAGAACAAATATCCCTCCTGCTCCACTTGCTCATCTTATCTAAGGCATCTCAGTAAAGGTGATCTTCCAACCAGCTGAGTTAATTAGGTTGTTACACGCCAACTTTGTTTAGCGGGCTGTGCAGTAAATGCCGACGTCTGCCATCCACATGGGCAAATTTGGTCTCCCACTAGAATTAGGCAGGTGTTCCAGAAGGGGAAGAGCTGTATCTGCCTACTGCAAAGAGAAGAGAACACGACACTATGTGATGGCTTTATGCTGAGCCACAGGTTCATGTCTGCTGTTGGAACACGGGTAGGAAGACAGATGTGTGCAAGCACAGAAAGGCCTTGTAAGTGCACGGAAGGCTAGAGAAGAGACTGGACACAAAGCAGAGCATAACTCAAGTGTGCAAAACTTCTCTCCTGAAGCAGCCACTTATTCACCTCCTGTTTCTCCTCCCACCGTCACAATAGACATAGAATCATAGAACGGTTTGGGTTGGGAGAGACCTTCAAGATCAGCCAGTTCCAACCCCCCTGCCCTCGGCAGGGACACCTCCCACCAGACCAGGTTGCCCCAAGCCCCATCCAGCCTGGCCTTAACCACTTCCAGGGGTGGGGCAGCCACAGCTTCTCTGGGAAACCTGTTCCAGTGGCTCACCATCCTCACAGCAAAGAATTTCTTCCTAATATCTAGTCTAAATCTTTTCTTTTTCAGTTTAAATCCATTACTCCTTGTTCTACGGCTCTACTGCCTGATAAAGAGTCCCTCCCTGTCTCTCCTGTAGCCCCCTTCGAACACTGGAAGGGTCTCTAAGGTCTCCCCAGAGCCTTCTATTCCAGACCCTGGAATGGGCTGCCCAGGGAGATGGTGGAGTCCCCATCCCTGACTGTGTTTCAGAGTCGATTAGATGTGGTGTTGGGGGCATATGGTGTAGGGCAGAACTTTGTAGAGTAGGGCTGATGGTTGGACTGGGTGATCCCAGGGGTCTTTTCCAACCTGAATGATGATTCTATGATTCTCTTCTCCAGGCTGAACAACCCAAACTCTCTCAGCCTGTCCTCATAGCAGAGGGGCTCCAGCCCTCCCAGCATCTCCGTGGCACTTGCCTCCTCTCCGCTCCTTGCCTCTGGTGTCCATTTGATTAGAGCAGATCAGTTCCCAGGCTGTGTATCACCAGAAATCCCTTGCTAATAGAAACAGGGGAGACATGTGGCTGTCACGAGGAGATGCTGGCTCCCTGCTGATAACTTTGTGACGGCTCAGGCAATTCTCTCCATATGTTTCCACTGAGCTGGAACAATAAAACACCTCAGCGCCAAAGGGGTATAAACATTTGCAGTGATTACAGCACTTGCTTCACTCTCCTTAAGCCGTGCTGTCAGACCTGGTTTGTCCCAGCCCTTTGGGGACAGTCACCAACAGTGAGAGGCCCAGATGGTGCTGGGGAGGGGGCAGAAGGAGGAGAGGAGAAGGGATGGAAGCACTCCGGGCAGATGTGTTGGAGTAAGAGGAATAGCCAGGCAGAAATCAGGCTGGGTTTCTGCCAGTGTCCTCTCCATCCAGGAGCCGTCCTTTGAAGGCTGGTGAATATAAGGGGAAGAAAGCATCTTGTTCCACCTTTGTTTAAGGTGAAACTGCAGATTAAAATCATTGTGTGTGGCTGATTGAGAAAATGATGAAAGAAACCTCAAAGTCCCCTTTTCTAGGAAGCTCCTGCAATGCGGTGGGGAAGCCATCCGCGCATTTTACTGAGCCCCTCCCTCAGAGAAAAAGCTGAATACTCATGAATGGTAACAGAGAAAAGGGACCTTTTTTTTTTTTTTAATTATGATATTCAAATATTCCTTTCTGTACCTCTTGCAAAGAACCCACAACGATGCAGTGTTCTGTTAACTGCAGGGCAGACAGCACTGAGGCATTTTCATAAGGAGCACGATGGGGCAGGGAGGGATATTTAAAACATAAATACCTCTAAGGGAAGGTTGCAGCTGGAAATTTCCAAGTGAATGATTTTTTTGTGTGTTTTTTTTTCCTTCCCCCCCCCTCCCCTTTCCTCCCTTGTCTGCCTGCACCACCAGCAGCCTACATTCCTGTTTGCCTATTGCACCGGGGTGATGCCCTGCCAGGATTTTTTAGCTATTTCATCACTTTATACCTGTGGTTCAACGGTAACATTTCCAAGTCCTCGGGAGGCACTTCTCTCTCAACATCACCCGTCCCCTCCACTGCCTGTAGACAGAGAGGAGATACATAACTACTGTAGCTGTTGTCACAAATTTCCACCTGCACAGCAGTCAATACGAAATGCGGCACTAATTACAAACAGCACCTATCTGCTCAAATTACTGCTGAAATGCTAACTTTTGGGGGGAAAAAAAAAAGAAAAAGAGATATTTTTATGCATAAGCTCTTCTGCAAAAAGGAATATTACTGGGAGTGAAACAGCCAGGCTTTCAGCTATGAGAATGAGCTCTACTTTTGTCCTTGTTACTGCTGCTTTCGAGAAGGAAAAAATAAAAATAAATATATATTTCATACTGATTTCCCTCTGAATTTAATAAAAAAAAAAAAAGTAAGTGGTCATGGTGATACTGAGATATAAAGAAAAATAAAAAATATGTCTAGATCTTGTTATTTCACAGAGGCAGTGTTGTTTGGTTTAGATAACAGAAATTTCTCAGACCACTTCGAGGTATCAAATGTAACGTGAAAAGGATTCTCGTTTACGTTGCAGTGTTTTAAGTGGTGTCGCTCTATTTTCCCTGGTACCCCACACACAAAACTTCCTTGGGGTACAGAGAGAAGTATTTTGCAAACCCGTGTCACTGGGGACTGATTTTAGGATAGTTCCATGATACTTTGCTTCTACTCAAATCCGTGCAGGTTTTGTTGTGTGTTCAAGACAGTCTGGCTTCCATGGGCACCTCCAGCCCTGAGGGTCCCGTTCAAGACAGTCTGGCTTCCATGGGCACCTCGATCCCCAAAGGTCCTGTTCAAGACAGTCTGGCTTCCATGGGCACCTCCAGCCCTGAGGGTCCCTCAGCCTGGTGAACAACCAACCTGGGCACCAGTTTGGGCATGGGAGGAGGAGGAGGAGGTGGTGGTTTTATGGCTCACTCGCCAGCGGGAAACTCAGCACAGAAGGATTCCGTGGGAACGAAACAAGAGCAGAAAAGAGGACTTGTTGAAGGGATTTGGAGAAAATGGAGAAAGGATGCTGGTGGCACCAAAGGTGGTAAAAATCTCGGTAAAGGTGGTAAAAATCTCAGTGACTGCAACATGATCCCAGAGCCAAGCAAAATATTCCTTCTCCAGAATAAGTCAATCCCTCGCAGCCTGAAGATTGTATAAATTTCCTGAGGAAACAAGGTAAAAGAAGAAAAGAAAAGAAAAGAAAAGAAAAGAAAAGAAAAGAAAAGAAAAGAAAAGAAAAGAAAAGAAAAGAAAAGAAAAGAAAAGAAAAGAAAAGAAAAGAAAAGAAAAGAAAAGAAAAGAAAAGAAAAGAAAAGAAAAGAAAAGAAAAGAAAAGAAAAGAAAAGAAAAGAAAAGAAAAGAAAAGAAAAGAAAAGAAAAGAAAAGAAAAGAAAAGAAAAGAAAAGAAAAGAAAAGAAAAGAAAAGAAAAGAAAATCAAGGACTTCTCATGTCTGGGGGAGTAATTTTCCTTGTTTTTTCACTCCATAATGGACTGTTTGTTTTAGAGACTGCCACCATTTGTTTCAGCAAGCTGTTGGTTTTGGAATAATTCTTCTCTCACAAAAAAAAACCCAACCCAAAAACCCTCCCACCTGGAGTGGAGGAAGTGTTTTCGAACCGTACTGCTGACCAGAATAGCTCCTTATGTCTCAGCATGTCATTTCTACCGTAGGTAGATGTTTTCCCGCTGCACTTGAGAACTATTCAGTATCAAAACCCATCCTGAATTATACACTGAGATCTCGCTAACAAAATGTTCTCACGTTTACTCATCCGACTGTTTACTTCTCAAAAAGCTGGTTAAATTACTGTTCAACGTGGAGAGGCTTTGCAAAGGGACATGAATCCCTCTGTTCGTTTTCTAAAAACAGGCCATCAGCTAAATCCGAGGGTTTTTTTTCTCTTTTTCCTTTTGTTCTCATCCTTCATTAATTTCCTGAACTGCAGCTTTAGGTAACTGCTCGTCTTTTGCTACAAGGACCAGTGGCAAAGTAGATAAGGTGATGCACAGTGATGCCAAAGGCACGTATTCATCTTGCTCCAGACTTGTGTTAAAACCTGCTCCCAGCTGACCCAGCTTAAAATAGGTACCTGGCCACAGGCACTGGAAAGTGAAAAGTGGTCAAATACTATATAAACTTTACATCCTTATGCTCTAAAAGTGATGATCGTTGCAAAAACCCATGAAATATCTACCAAGATCTTTAAGAACAAAATGCAGTCCCCAGGGAAAATATGGCAGTTCCTGGGAGCTGAAAGAAATCCCCTTTTACAGTGTGTGGAAATGAAATAATGATGGTTTTTAATATCGCTTCTGCCTAATTTGAATGCTGTTCATTACCTGAGCTAATCTGGGTTGAAAATGAAACCTTTTACGTCTGCAGTCCTACAAGCAAAAAGCTGAGGCACCAAAAGCAAACTTCAATTAGCGGCTACCTGGCAGCTCAATTAGCAGTTACCTTCAATTAACATCACCTGGGCTGTTAAAGCCCAGTGACTCTGGTACAGCTCAGCAGCAGCTAGCAAGGTTATTTGGCTCTGTGCTGTTATTATGAGAAATGGAAACAGGGCTAAAGTAATTATTCTTATTCTTCAAGACACAAGAAAAATGAGTATTTTGACTAATGAAACATGGTAAGCGCTGAAGCCTCCATTAATATTATCAATGTTTTTAATTTGTTAGATGATGAAGCATTAAGGTTTCTATAGCAGCTGCTGGTTTCAGCTCTTAGGAACAGTGACCTTTTAAATGTTATTGTTCAAGTGACTGTATTCTAAAACACTGTCCTTGGGAGTTTTGTATAAGTTTAAATACAATTTTCTTTAGATTAGGCAAATAAATTCTGTGAACTTGACACATTTTGAAGAACTGAATAACATCGATGCCTCTGGAACTACTTCTATTTACATTTGCTGGGTGGATTTTTTTTATTATTTATTTATTTATTTATTTCCAGGGGATAATGGTTAAACTTCAAACAAACCTTAGTTGTTCAAAGCAGCATCCAGCCAGGGGTATGAGCATCCAAAGGAAGAAGTATTCAAGCAGCCGGTCTACAGATGGTCTGTAACTTGGAAAGCAGCTCTATTTGAGCTATTGCATATCTCCTTCTGGTTCCCTCGTTGCCAGAAAAGCAACTGTATGTAAATAAAGCTTTGATGAATGATGTAAGTTTTTTGGTTTGTTTGGTTTATTTTCCCTTTGATAGCCCACTATTCAGTCAGAAAATTTTGACAAAAGATTCTGCATTTAACAGCCAGATAATTCTAAAGAAACTCTTTCGGTCATCCCAGCAGCTTTCAACAAAAGCTGAGTTGATTTTGGCTGACTCAGTCCCATTAATCTACAGGTCACCATTGTCACTTCATGGTTTTTAAAGCCAGCAAAAGGAGCTGATTGGAAATATGTGGGGGAATGACCTTTCTCTTTCTCTCCTACTGGAAAGAAGCATTGAAAACATTCTCTAATCCAGACCCTGAAGTGTGCAGCAAAATGCATTGACCCTCTTGCCATGTAGAAGTGATGTAGATGTTGACTGTAGACAGTCAACATAGTGAAAAAAAAAAAAATAATATATTATTTTGTTTTCTTCACCTCCTTACCATTTTACTCTCTCTCTCCTCAAGGATGGAGGGAAAAAGAAGGACAGAATATATGGATCATTCCCTGACTTTACCTGAAGTTTTTTCTCCGGCCACACTGGCACACTCAGGGGTGCAGACCACCATCCAGTCTGGATGATGTGAATTTCCTTGCCTGTGTTCAAACAGACACTGGACACTCAAGCCAACAACAGGAGAGCACATCACCTGGGACCCCGTTACGAGCTTGACTGGGGAAATTAGCACCAGGAAGATTGTCATTCTTTGTGGAATAATGAGGACATGCCCACATAGCAGCCAGGGCACATGCAGCCAGAGGACCCCTCCATCGCCTGGTCTGGGTGGCAGAACTGGCATAACTCTGCCAAAGTCAGGCTCTGTCTCAGCTAAAATACTCCTGAGTCAGCATTCACAGAGAATGTCCCTACTCCCAAAACTCAGAGGGTGACCCATGTCTCGCACCAGTCCATGGTGACAGCCCAGAGTAGTTGATCTGAGACACAGTAAAGAGAGAGGTACAGAATAAGAGTCTAATCGATGCCGGTGGCCATGGTGTAGTTGGAGATGGGACTTAATCCTCTGGTAGAATTAAAAATGCAATAAAGCTAACTGTAGAGATATTGTCCATTCATATTTCTCCTGAGATAAAGTATTACAAGATATTTTCACAGAATCAGCAGCACCAATGGCAGTGTTGTGTTAAATGGAGTAAGACTGGGTTAATTAGTAGAGGAAAAGTAGCTGTCATTCGAGAAAGGCCGTGTGACAAGCAAGGATGTAGTTAGAAACTCAGATTTTGTTCTGAATGTTTTTCTGATGGTATGAAAGCCCCAATAGTCACAAAGTTGGCTGCAAAAACAGCAGTCCCAAGTCTACCTCTTCCAAACTACTGGACTACCCTTTCTCCCCAGCCCATCATACAGTACTGCCAACACCACGTTGCTGAGCACAGCCATTTCAACTTCATATTTCAGTTTCTTCCTTCATTAAAAAGATTTCACTCTTTCTCAGTTTAGCAATGCATATAAGGGCCTCCAGTCATTGTTGTCTCCTTCTGGGATCTGACTCTCTGGTCTCTCCTTGTCCTGGCCACAACTGGCACCCCAGATGCTGCTTTTCAGCATCGGCTTTCCAAAATCTGCTGCTCCAGAGACTGTTTCTAAACCCTTCCCTTTGACAAGCTGCACTTCATCCTTGCTCAGCCCCACATCTTCACCTAATGTGAAATTAGTTCCTTTTCCTCAGTCTATTTTATGTGGACAGACAGTATTACACTACCGTAGTGGGAAGAGAGGACACAAGGTAGAGAAGGATCCAACTGGTCAGCAGCTTGAATCCAAACCACTTGAAGCTTCATCTCCCCTGTACTGTATTTAATTGGTTCCATCTCATTTCTTTAGAGTGCCTAAGCTTCCAGCAGCAGCAGTCTCAAGGTCGCCAGTACCTCGGTGGCTCAGCTAAAATAAACAGGAGTTTAGCCTTTAGTATCTGGGCTTTA
This sequence comes from Jacana jacana, assembly GCA_013400555.1. Taxonomy (NCBI): domain Eukaryota; kingdom Metazoa; phylum Chordata; class Aves; order Charadriiformes; family Jacanidae; genus Jacana; species Jacana jacana. The sequence continues at coordinate 51,469 of VZTM01042702.1, read as the reverse complement.
GGCTGGAGCAGGGTAGAGGGTTGGGCTTTTTTTTTTCTAATTACAGACCACAAGTGGTTGCACACCAGGGGTGTTTCTCTGCTCAAAAGCCAGTGACTAAACATTTGATCCATGGTTTCACACAGCAGTTCTTGACACACTACACAGCCCTTCTACGGATTGACTTGCAAAAGCATTTCTGAAACTAATCCAGGGTGTGCATTTATTGTATCCCCAGGCTACATCTGAGAGCAGCCACAGAAATACAGGCCTTTCTTCTCACTTATTTTTCAGGGAATTGGTCATCAGACCCTGACCTGAACAGGTTCTGTTATAGCACTCATGTGCAGAACTGCTAGATGTGTAGGGCATGAAGTACACTAAAATATTCACATTTATGCATGCTCTACACTGTTAACTTTCTTACACTGCATGGCAGACTACAGTATGGTGTCAAATGCAATAGGACTTTCCCTTCTCCCAACACAATACCATTGGGGAGAGCCTATATTCGTGTTTATGGTACTGCTCTACCAGTTACGGTGTACACAAGCCTCAGAGCAGTGTGTTTCCTTGGCCTGTACAGGGCACAGCATTGGGTTTCCAGCCTTTTTAACTGATTGCTCACCAAATCATTGGTTTATTGCACGGTGAGCAACCACCATGGATAACTTCTGGACCGTATGATAAGGGCTGATGTAAGCAGGACACCAGGATTTTGGTAGAGAGGTTTAAGCAGGAGTGTGATGCAGCTATGAACATTGACAGTACTGCCTAAACTGCCAAAAAATGGTCACATTTAAGAAGGCACGCTGTGCAACTCGACATTCAGGCAATTGCACTGTTAACATTACATGGAGGAGATATGTGATGTTTGTATGGAACAGGTATGGTCACCACTGGCCAAGGTGCAGAAGGAAGTGTTGCTGTTGGTGAATGCTGAGGTGAAAATGCCATCAGAGAGTGGAGACTCAGGACACCCTGGTGCAGAATGGATGCAATCTTATGTCTTCTGCAGTGACAGAGATTTGTCTGGCATCCCTGTCTCTGCTTCTTACCTTGTCATGCCAACATCAATGGCCTCCACCTCTTGAAATGTCTCTGCAATGAGCGGGATCTTGTCTTTCAACCACCAGTCCACTTGAACATTATTGGCAACTGTGAATATATAGAATCAGAGAATGGTTTGGGTTGGAAGGGACCTTCACGATCGTCAGGTTCCAACCCTCCTGCCCTGGTCAGGGACACTTTCCACCAGACCAGGTTGCTCAAAGCCCCATCCAGCCTGGCCTTGAACCCCTCCAGGGATGGAGCAGCCACAGCTTCTCTGGGAAACCTGTTCCAGTGTCTCACCACCCTCACAGGAAAGAATTTCTTCCTGGTATCTAATCTAAATCCCCCCTCTTTCAGTTTAAAGCCTTTACATCATCCCCATGGTCTTCCTTGTTTACTTTTAATGGTCAAATAGTGTATTTAATTCATTCTATGAATCAGGAGAATGAGTCCCTCTTTCTGTCATGGTAGCCTGCACATGGCATGGTATGACACTCCTTTTGAGGCTGCAGTCTCTTCTAGAAACACATCTGCTGTTATTTCAAGCTCTTCTTTGATATTACTAACCACGTACTAACTAATCTCAAATTAATCCCATTTCCAGTACAGTAATCATAATTGGGTTTACACACGGAGGAAATGGAGGTAACTGAGCCCTGTTTCCATTATTCCCTACCCATATCATTATCTTTGCTTTCTCTCTTACACACGGAGAGACACAAGAAGGAGAAAAGTGACCAAGACCAGAGCAAATATAAACTCCCCTGAAGCCTCTCTTGCCTTTTGTGGGGACGCATCCCACGGAGTCACTCAGCCTTTTCCACAAGGAGCAGCCATGGTATTTCAGGAATCTCTTTCCATCTGCCCCATCGGCCCCTCGGAGCTGTGGCAGGGGAGATTACTTTGGTATGCAGGCTGGTCCTTGTCCAGTGAAAAGAGAAATCTGATAGGTCTCCGTTCGTGCCTCACAGAAATTAAATTTGTCAGACATCTTAATGAAAAGCAAATTTAGACACAGAAAGTAAACTGCCATTTTTTTTCTCACCTTAATTTTTTTATTGAAGTGCATGACCACGCAGCTTCTAGGAATTATTCAAAGGTGGTAAAGATAGATCCTTGGCTACTAATTTTAGTGGGATCATCATGATTTTAGTAGTCTGTCTCACCCACTCTCTGTTAGGAACACTAATGTCCCACTAAGAGTTCTCCCCGCTGGTGTTTTGATTTATGGGAAGATTTGTAATTGTGAAGGACCTGGACAATTTTCCCACTGCAAGAGTGGGTGTTGGATACCAGTTCCTCAGTGTGGGGGGCCATCCACACCCCAACCTAATGCCATGGCCACTGGCCTCAGCATCACATTACAGGAATTACCAGACAAATTTCTTCCTTCAAAAGGTGAGAAGGTAACAGTGAAATCTGTTGGCTGTGAAATAAGTGTGAGCTGTGAGGCCCCATCTGGAGTACTGTGTCCAGTTCTGGGATCCATAGATCAAGAAGGACAGGGAGCTGATGGAGAGGGGACAACAAAGGGCTACAAAGATGATGAGGGGCCTGGAATACGAGGAAAGGCTGAGGGACTTGGGTCCTTTTAGTCTGGAGAAGAGAAGACTGAGGAGGAATCTCATGAACACCTATAAATACTATAAGGGTGGGTGTCAGGAGCATGAGGCCAGGCTTTTTTCAGGCGTGCCCAGGGACAGGACAAGAGGGAATGGGCACAAACTTGAACACAGTAAGTTCCATCTAAACACGAGGAGGAACTTCTTGACTTTGAGAGTGGCAGAACCCTGGCAGAGGCTGCCCAGAGATGTGGTGGGGTGGTGGAGTCTCCATCTCTGGAGACATTCCAAACCCACCTAGGCATGTTCCAGTGCAATCTGCTCTGGGTGACCCTGCTTTGGCAGGGGGTTGGACTAGATGATCTCCAGCAATCCCTTCCAACCCCATGTCATTCTGCAATTCTCAAACAGTAGACCCATTGGACATTTGTGAAGCAGTGGGGACCTGTGGAAATAACTCAGTCACTCTTACGTGCCTCATCACACTCAGGACAGAGGACATTTTTCTTAAACTTGAGGGGTGATCATTCTGGACCCATGTTGAAAATGGTTGACAGTCTGTAAATGGGCTCACTTGTAACCCAAACCGTAGCTTCTTACAGGATCAACACAATTCTGTGTTTGGCACTACCAGATTATACCCACAAACATTTATTTAATCCATTCTTCTCCATGTTATCATTGTGTGAATGGAAAGACAAATGTCAGAACATTGAAATATGATGGATCTGGACCTGTGCCCTGAGTCACTTCAGCTTCTCTGCCTCTAGAACACATGTAAGCTTCTCAGCTGCTCGTATATCATCTCAAGTCCTGAAGTCTAGGCTCACCGCTCCCCAATCTCTAATAGACCCTGTGAGAAATGCAAACACAACTTTACACTCCGTCTCTGCTGTTTCCAAAAACCAAGGAACTGTTGCAATAAAGAGAGGAAAAATGAGTTTAAAAGGAGAAAATAAATTGACTCTGTCAAACCAAATAGCAAGTGGGCTGCCTGGTTAGGTAAATAATTTTTATTGGCTTTTTCCAACTAATCTGCCTGCAGGATTTATTGGTGTTCTACTGTATCCTCAAATAGAGCAGCTGACTCTAGTTCCAGTTTATGCTTTATCCATTAATAATTTTGTACATCCTAGAGAGCATTTATATTATTTATTCATTTTATCTAACCATAATCACAATCGTTGTGCCTGTTTAATGCAAAGTTACTCCAGGCCAACTTGCTACAATTCAAATTGCATTTTATCATTCTCACAGAGAGGCCTGTTGGAACGTTTGGTTCCTGACCCAAGGGCTTCCCCATAGACAGAAAACATTATGAAGAGGAGATAACTAGAATGGATTGTGCCATGATCCCATGCTGAAAAGAAACACTGCCATGTCTGGTTATTATATTAGCATAATTAAGTTAGATGATAGCCACTCTACCTCACACCATTCAGATTTGCACCAACTTCCACACACACTTCTCATCATGCCAGAACCAGGGCAGAACCAGGGATAGAAGAGGCAGAAAGCGACTTCATATTTCTCACCTCTCTGATTCCTGGAATAAGGCTGAGATCAAATCTTCTGTTTTTGAAGCTGTAGATGCACTTGCATCTCCATGGTCTATGGTAATGAGCCAACAAGCACATCTTTATGCAGCCCACTTCTGGGTTGCTCCATGGCTGTGAAAATGAGAAGCTTGAGTCACATAAAAAGATGTCGTCTTTACTTTTATCATAATTTTCCTGTGTGGATATGGCAGATTGATAAAGGGCAGACAAAATGTGGCTCTTGGTCTTCAAGTCATTCCATTATACTAGAGCTTTGTCCATTGAAACCCCCAGGCACTCAGAAGATGGCACTGAATGAAGTTGTTCATGAATCCTACTCTCTGTTAGTCTAAAGTGGGCAAGAGAGAGTTTTTTCCACTTACATATTCATTGAGTCAACACTTTGCAGAGTAGAAATGACACTGCTGAAGACTACAGGGCAGAGACAAACCCATGTGGTACTTTGGCTGCTGCTTCTCCTTATTTCTTTATAAAAACGTACAAACTAACCAGCTTGTTAGGAAAGAAGTCTGACCCAGCTTATCTAAATGCAGAGACTCAACTTCGAAGATGATCTCAAGGCATCTGTACGTGCCAGAATATGTGCTCCATGAATACACCTCAGAGAGGAAATTTTCCCCTAATAAAAGTCATATTAACCTGTATAAGGTAACCCGATAGCATTAATACAAGATTATTTTACCCTGCCTAAGTTGAAATCACACATCCATTTGCTGTTGTGAACAAGCTGACCTTCTGGACTTTGCCCACGTGAGGTCTTAATGTTTTCTTATTTTTCGGTCAGCTGAGTTTCTACATTTTTTTCCAGCTTATTCACTTGAATAAGTCCAGCATCAGCCTAAAGTGTTTCTGCTCCTTCAGCAGTAAGTTGTTCTCTATATCATGTCCCCAAGAAATTTCTAATTACCCAGACATTTTCATGCATTAAGGATTACAGAGTTAAATAAGTTGAAATTTAAATTTTAAGTTTAGAACCTGAATTTTAAATTTAGGTCTACAATGACCTGAATGTCCAAACCAGGGACCTGGCCACAGCATGCATCTGGGCTTATTCTCCCACAAACCCCCACGGGTGCTGGGAGACATCTGCTCAGCGGGGACATGAAAACATCTCCTGCATCCTGGCCAAGGGGCTGGAAGGTGCTCTGGGATCCCAGTGTTTCTACATAGGACTTCTCTGGGATTCCATCACAATGCTTGATTTCATCACCTAAGGGCTGATGCCTCCTTTTGAGACCCATAGAGAAAGCAGCCAGTCATTTGGCAGAGCCTAAAAAAGTTCCTGGAAAATAATAGGATGGAGTGTAATTTAGACATTTGGAGAAAGATGAGGGAAGTAGCAGAAGAATCTAAGGAATGAGGACAAATAAGGGAAAAAATAGACTTCACAAGTGAGCAGGTCACAGAGCGATGCTAGCTCTGCCACAGCCCAAACCTGCAGGATGGACTGAGAGAGGTACTACAAAGATGGGAAGAACTTCCTGCAGCGCAGCAACAGGCCAGGCAGCAGAAAGCAAAGCTTTCCCCAACCCAAATACAACTCAGTTTACAGGATCCTGCAGCCTGCCATCTCTATAAACCTCGAAACGTTTCTCTCAAGAGCACACGGATGGTCATGGTGTACGTACTTGTAGCTCACTGTTGTATGTCAGACAGCATAAACACAAGTCCTGGAAACTTTTGTGTCTCAAGTTTACCTTGCCCTGTGGTGTCATTACCACCGTAGGGTTGGTAGCTGTCTGAGAGCTGGTGATCCCACCCGTGGGAGGGGGCTGTACTGGGCTAGGGGGGACATCTGGGGCACAACCGCAGGCCAGAGAAATCACAGGCCAGAAAGGGAAGAATAATCCAGGTAGGATGGGAAAATAAATTACTTGGAGGAGGGAATGTGTTATGACAGTTTTTTTCACCATTGTTTTCTTTTTCCTTTCAAGCAAAGTCAAAAAAAAAAAAAAAAGGAATTATTAAGGATCTCCAGTATTAACACTGGAGAAAGGAGGAGATACCACCATGCAAAAAAATAAAGCTTATGTAAAAATCATAACAGAGGTGCCTAACTTCTGTAACGTTTGCCAAGTTACACTTAGATTAATAAGCACAGTGCTAAGGACTTGAAGAAAACATTGCAATTCACTTGTGCTGTTAATTGCTTAGTTCCCACTCTCGTCTGGTTTAAAGTCTCCAGATCAGTAGTACTTCAGACATCCCGATGAAATCAATAGGACCGAGGGCACAATTCTTTATGCTAAATACTGCTTCACTCACGAGCATCCTGCATGGAATTTGAGACATCTAAAAATCAGTTTAGAATATATAAATTATTACGGTGTACACTAACACAAATTATAATACAACAGTGTAAGTTCCATAGCTGCTGCTGTACCCTTAAGCAATTATTTTGCTAAATGCAAACAAAAGTCTATTGTTTTCTAATTAAAACAGCAGCTTGCAAACTAACCACAATCTGAGGACAACCATAAAATGCTGTTAAAGTGTTCAGACTCCCTTCTTATTTCTTCTACGTGGCAGAGAATGCTGGATGAGTAGGAGAGAAATCCCAGGACATCTGATAGCCAGCAGGAGACAGAGAGAAAGAGGCTCTTATCTAGAAAAAGAAATAGCAGCTGACACAGCTGTGAACAGGCTTATATTATTTTATTTCCAGTGTAGGAGTGAAGTGCTTAGCAAACATTTCTTGAGATTTGAGGCTCTATCTCCCAAGCATCGCAAGCAGGATGAGCATGGATACTCACCACCTCCCCTCCATCTCAAGGTTATTAAAAGAATGAAGACATAGGCATGGATTTAATACCACTGGAGCCTGCTCTGGACTGAATTGTACTGAGTCAGAGTGAGACTTCCAGTTTTATTGCTCAGGGACAGCCATTAAACTTCGTTAGCTTGCAGTCCCTACCAACTTACACTGAGGTCAGGGCTGTGACCTGACCCTCCAGACCCAAATCCTGACATAGGGGAACAGCACAGCCCAGGTCTAAGCTTCTAGATGGGCTATTGCTGCAGGTTCAGTGATGCAAGTCAGGAGACCATACTCCAAATTGAATCCATCATTAGAGTTTGTCCATCTGGAATCGCTTGTACAAAAGCTCTGGGAGAGTGGCAGTCGGGACACAGGGAATCCAACCACAGGCGCCGCAAAAGGGGAGCACCGTTGTACCCCCATATTAACCATTTGCATATGCCATTTGCATAATTGCTGCCTGAAGTGACGGAGTCGAAATTCCTCCCAGAGGAGGGATGGGGTTGGAATGGAGTTGGAATGGCCCCACTGGCCCCCACAGTCCATCAGCCAGCAGCGATGCCACCACCTGCCCGTGCCTCTGCCTCTCAGCTCGGCTTCATTTTACACAAGAAATACATCCAAGACAGATTCCCTCCTGGTGGAAAAGGCCAGCTTTGGAGTTTAGATTCAACTGACAGCCACGGGCATGGCTGAAGAACAAAATGAAAGAAGGACCGCAGTCAGCTAACCTCTTTCAGGTAGCTCTAACTATGAATTTTCCTCTTCCAAAAAGAAGCCAGTGATAACACTTGACTGATGAGACAAGGACAAAAAAGATGCTTTTGCTTCTCTGAAGTGCATGTTTTCCTTGCAGTTAGAGATATATTCTCTGTATCTTTTTGCACTGTAAGATTTTCCTCTTCTCCTCTTCTGTCAATTCTCTTGTTCAGAGTCTTCTCTCCCTGGCTTCACACCAATTTTCCCCCCATTGCCCAGTTTGTGTGCTCCCATGTCACACTGCACACATACCCTGCACAGCCCCATGTATAAATTGGAGCTGGACACATCCTTGCACTTCTTAAACCCACCTGTACAGTTTTCATAAACCATTTCATAGGACCCTTTACCACAAACATCTGCACCTTTACCACAAACATCTGCAAACAGCCCACCCTCCCCTTCTCTGGGCTGAATCCACATGCTTTCTTTTTCTTCTTCTTCTTTATCCATCCTTTTTACTGCTTTCTTCACCTCTTCCCTGATTATTTCATTTTTCATCTTTGTGTCTGGTCCTTTCACACAGTTTGGGCTCTGATCTGCTTCTCTTCTCGAATTAAACCAAACTCAGGGGAAAAAAAAACCAAACCATGCTTGAAATCCATATTCCCAATTGTTGTTTTACTGCTTTTCTTCCCTGAGTCACGGAAGTCATCAAACCCTCAGCTGTTACCCCAGTCTCTGATGATCATTTCCATCCAGCTTCGGCTTAGATCTTTTACAAGCTGGTTTTTGTTGTTGTTGTTATTTTCACCAGTCTCCACAAACTGCTTTCAAAGTTTCTGGAGATCTAAGCTGTATTTCAGGGCCTGAGTGGTCTCTTGATCTTTCTGCTGTCTTGCGCAGCCATAAATGGCTCCTCCATCCTGTGCTGCTCCCCCTGTCACTGCCTGCCCAAAATGTTTCACGATGTTAGTCTTTCCCATTGCTCTCCTCCCTCTTCCCATTGACCCTGGTGATGGTACTGGGTGATCTTCTTGTCTTTCTCCTTCCCCCTCCAGCTTTTTGGGGTCATCTAAACCACACACAAGGCTTCAGCTCTCATGTCTGTGTCCAGGCCACAGCAATTCCATCCAGGCTCCTTCTCTCCAGTCCAAAATCTTAGACTCTCTCTGAAGCTCTCCATTATCTGTCACTATTGACAAGCAGAGGGGAAGTTAGAGATAATTAATGTAATACAAAACAGGCAGCAAATACATGTAAAAACTGCTCTCTTCTTCAGTCTCACGATGCTGAATAGAGTCTTTGGGCCTCACAGTGATGGGCACTTCTCACTCTTGTGCTTGAGTAACAGCTTTTGACACAAGTGGGGATAAAACCTGAGGTGTAGAATTAGGGACAGCATTTCACCCTGCCTCTTCTGGAGTAAAAAAAAGGAAAAAAAGCAATCATGGTAATCTGAAATGCTGCTTGTACGGCAGGATGCACGAAGTGAAAATGTACATCTCATCTTCTCTTCCCCTAGATTTAATCTGGCACCAGAATGGGAGAGAAAACTGTTGACACGGGATGCAAGTGAAAGCAACAGCAATCCTTGGTCTCTGCTAATATGTTCTGGCAATATATGGGTGACAGGGAAAGGTTAGTTTATGGGCGAGAGCATGCAATAGGAATCCTGCAGCACCAGGAGGGCTTTTCTGCTGTGTTTAAAGGGAAGAGCTGACATTTGCCTGCAGCACATCAGCCTGACAGGTACCGGGGTGTTCCTCAGGCAGGGCTCAGGGCTCACAGCAAAACTGGCAAAGTGGAAATCAATGTTTTTCTTTGCATTATGCAATCGATCCTTTTATTGTGAGGATTTTGGCAAGAATCCCCTGCAAAGGCCAAAAAGGCAGTGGAGGATCAAAGGGGCAGCCCCATAGGAGCAGTCTAGAGAGAATATTTAAACATGAGCAAAAAATGTCCTGACAGATCTGCTCTTTTTTGACTCAAATGGAGAAAATATACTGATCGACAACATGGAGGGTTCTTAACAACAACAACAAGAAATCAACACACACACCCCCCCAAAAAAGGCAAACATTTTCCAGGAATATCTACATGATATGTTCTTTCCCTTCTTCTGGGAAAGAAGAAACACCCCAGGGACTCATAGACTCATAAAAGTAAAGATTATACTACTTAAGTATGTTGGAGGGACCCTTTCCAAGAAACTAGGAGGTAGCAGACACTATCTGGAGTTGAGATAATATCCATTAACATTAGAGATAAAAGGTCTAGCAAGAAGGAAAGGCTGGAGTCACATATTCCGCTTCTTGACTGGGTAACATTGGTTCCCTCCCCCTTTTCTTCTGTTACGCACACGCTCTTTAATGACTGCAGTTTTCCCCCACAGATTTCCCCCACAGCTCACCCCCTATTTTAGTGCTCAGGAGGTCTAGTGCACTGTGATTTTGCAACCATTTCAAGCATAGTTTTGCATAGATTGTGGTCTTGTAGACCCATCCCAAATCCAGGTCTCATTCTGGACAGCCCTCAGCACCATCTTCACCCATGGTTTTTGTTGCCAGCATCAATGCTTCTTGAGCTTCTGACGTTGCTGTGCAAACCCACACTTGATCTCCAGATGGTCTGAAATTACCTATGCAGTCTTCTATTTGCCTTTGTCTGGGCAGAAATGACCCAGCACAGATTTCCTGGGGCAGCTGAAGATGACCAGCAGCTCAGATCACACAGCATCTGCTCCTGTACCCCAGGAGATGGGGACAACCACATGGAGGCCATTCCGACAGACACATGTATTACAGTCTGCAGCGATTCAGCCACTTGCTTTCCAAAATGAGCTTACTGAATTAGTTAACTTTATTTTAAATTAAGCATGCCAGGTAAATCCACCAGCTTCAGTAAGTCTTCATGATAATAGTATTTTCCCTTTTTTCCCCTGGCTTGTTTTTAGCAAAAAATGACGTAATTTGCTGAGAGCCATTCAGCCTAAAGTCCACATATATGGTGTGGGGAATTTCAGCCTGGATGGAAATTTTCCAAGGCTACAAGCACTTGAAAACAGGGTGTTATGATGGAACCAGGATGTTAAGCAACATAGCTAAGACAACTGCTCCAGTTATGCAGCCTGGAAGCAGCCAGTCCCACCGGGAGCAGTGATTTAGGTATACTTTGCTCAGCCATAGATAAATCCAAACCAGAAGACCTACTTCCATCATCAGCCCCCTAAGCCAGGTAGCATCCATTGGCTGAGAGAGAAGGAAAGAGAGAGGAGGAAAGGTAAAGAGTGTTTGCTACTATCATACTGTACCCTGATCATCACTGTGGGACTGATTCTGTTAGATGAAGTTATCCTAGAGAGGGGTTGGGGAAGCCCATGGGAGGAGCAGAGCCTCATTGCACACGGGGAACAGCAGACACACTTTCCCAATTTGGCTTGAGTTACTGCTGTGACGCTCGAGCTGCCCCATTCCCTGAGGTGCAGGTGATATTTGTGTGGATGCAGATTTTAACCTTTTTAATCTTTACTTTGTTTCGGTTTTCGAAAGGCCACCAGATTATTTGTATGATTAGTCGACTTGAGTAGAGCAAAGAGCGGGCACACACCAAATGACATGGAAAAACAAGAAGTTATCCTTGGACCACGTCTACCATCCTGTAACGCTGTACGATGGCAGAATACGGAGGAGGGAGGTGGAGGGAAACAGCTATAAGGATGGTGAGAGGCCTGGAGCACCTCTCTGATGAGGAAAGGCTGAGGGACTTGGGTCTTTTCAGTCTGGAGAAGGGAAGACTGAGGGGACTCTGATCAACACCTAGAAATACTTCAAGGGTGGGTGTCAGGAGGATGAGGCCAGGCTTTTTTCAGGGGTGTCAAGGGACAGGACAAGAGGGAACGGGCACAGACTTGAACATGGGAGGTTCCATCTAAACATGAGGAGGAACTTCTTTCCTGTGAGGGTGTCAGAGCCCTGTCAGAGGCTGCCCAGAGAGGTGGTGGAGTCTCTGTCTCTGGAGACATTCCAGACCCACTTGGGCATGTTCCTGTGGGACCTGCTCTGGCAGGAGGTTGGAGCAGATGATCTCCATAAGTCTCTTTCAACCCCATATAATTTTGTGAATCTCTGGTTTCTTTCTGATAAGATTGCTACATTCCACACCAGTTAATTTTCTTTTGCAAAGGAAAGAAAAACACTGGTCATGATAAATCCTTTTTTGCCAACCTTTCCTGTAATGGTTTTCTGTGCCTCTCCCATTGTGAGAGACTTTACAAAACAGTAGGAATGACACCTACACACTTTTGGTAGGTAGGCTGGGAAAGACTGGACTGATGTGCACACTGACAGCTCTGCCGCAGCAGCACAGAGCAGTGCAGGAGCTCATTGGCAGGTGGGATTATGAGCAAAGCACACAGATTTGATGGCAGGGCAAAGAAAATAATCCAAGGAACATTAATGTCCCCTCTAATCTGTAAGAGTCAGAAATATATGCTGCTTTCAATGAATTAAGCAGCCGAAGAACTACATCTGGAGCCCTGCTCTGCTTTTCTTGGTTACCCTCAAAATATAGCAACTGGTGCTGCAGTTAAGAGATCTGTCACCCAGGCTTCCTGTAATGACCAAAATGACCGCAAGAGATTGGGGACCAAGACATCCTGTTTTGCTTAACTAGGAGATGTGAGATCATTGCCACCACTACTCATTGCCAATGGGTAAGTCAATGTGACTGCATTAAATGCAAAGACCCACAGCACTAGATACTACGAAGAAATTTTTTACTCTGAGTGGCAGAACACTAGAACAGGTTGCCCAGAGAGGTGGTAGACGCCTCACCCTTGGAAATATTCAAAGCCAGGTTGGATGGGGCTCTGAGCAACCTGATCTAGTTCAAGATGTCCCTGCTCATCGCAGGAGGGTTGGACTGAATGACCTCTAAAAGTCCCTTCCAATCCAAACTGTTCTATCATTCTATGATCACTTTTATGGGAAACTCAAGTTTCAATGTCATTTTTTCACCTGCTGACAACTCTTCCAAAACTTCAGTTTCTTTTCTAACACCAATATTTTTCAACTCTAAAGTGACAGGCTCCTGAAAATGAGTGGTATTCCTTAAAACAAAAAGATGCTTGGATCTGAGGCTCCCAGACCAGTGGTGAACTTGTTAGACAGAAACCATTAGGTTAGTCCAAATGAAGATCTTTTAAGAAACCCCTGCAGGAGCTGTGACTTTTTATTTATTTTTTTACAAATCAAGTAACTCCTACTGAGGTTCTACAAATGAAAATATGAAACCACAGGCTGTCAAAACAGGAGATCAGGAATGCATAACCCTAAATCAGTTCTGTTTGGTTGATAAGTGGAACAGCAGGATTTCTACCCCTCCCTCTGCTTTTTTTTTTCCTTTTTACACAACTCAGAGCTGTGCACAGTAATTTAAATGCAGAGCTGGTGCTACCTCCACCAGGATGTAGTGTGATGGAGATGGATAACAGAATGATGAAGTGTTGATTCACTGGAGAGTTTTTACAATCCTGAACACCCAGCAAAATGATCCTATTGAGGAATGGCACCAAACATTTCTTCAATCCATATTCATTTAATTGTAAAGTTGACAGTTCTGTTTGCATGCACTGTAGTGCAAAGCCAGAATACACGCTGCAAGCCAAAAAATGCTGGTATCTTGCATGAACCAGAATGGAGAAACTAAGTTCCAGATTCCTTCTGGCCTTGTATGTCTTATTTTCAGTGGTGAATGCGTCTGAGTATTGCCTTAACTTGCAGAACCTTGTTTACTTTAGCTTTCTATTAACTGTTATAAACTTGTTGAGACACATTTCATGCAACAGCTGTGCATTCTTAACATTATAAAGTAACAGTAGTCAGAGCTGTTTTTCTTCATCACACTCACGGTGTCAAATTAGAAACAGGATTCCTTGATTAACATAGAAGCATTTCATTTGGTTCCTCTTGCTCCTAGCTCCTGGTAGCTTCATCTGACGCCTCCTCACTCCTCATAGGGACAGAAAATAATTAGTCCACCCCTATCCATTCGTGCCCTACCAAGCCTCTTGCAATTTCACACACCTCTATCATATTGTCTTTCAGCCATCTGTTTTCCAGGTTTTCAAGTCCCTGCTCGCTTAGCTGCTCTTCATGCGAAGTTCTCATGCAAAATGCTCTCCTCTCAACCCCTTCCACGGAGCCTGGGAGGGGGGAGGATCAGGACATGACATAGCACTAAAGTGAACCATGGGTTTATGCCAGTGGCATGGTGCTGTTCTCCCTTCCTTGTCCCTTTTCCAACGCAGCTGTGATTTAGGACATGTTTTGAAGTCTTCCATCCCGCGATTCTCTCCCGAGTTGTGTCCCCCTGATCACAGAGCGGTGAACATTCCTGCTTGAAGTTCCAGTGCCTCTTCCTCCAGCACAAGTGCTGTCAGCCCTTTGGTAATGTGGTTGGGGCAGGGATTCCATCTTACTCAGTTGCTCAGGGCAGAGCACTTTCAGGCTCGGGTCGTGCCACCACCCTATAAATAGTATTTCCAAACCTCAGCAGCTGAACAGAACACGGGACAAATGGAGTTCACGAAGCATCCAGTTTGCTGCTTTGCAAAGCCATTCCTGCATTCCCGGCTCAAAATGCACCGTGGCAAAAAGGTGTTACAGCTGTTTTCCAGAAATTTGTCATGGCATCCATGCTCAAAGCTCCAGAGAGGAATTCTGTCCCACAGCCCAGGGCTGACTGAAGTGGGTTTGCTATTCGTATGGCACTTAAGTATCTCTGGCCATGCAAAGCTACCTCTTGCCCTTGACTGCACCAGGTTCTAGCAGGCTGTGCTCCTCACTCTTCTCAGCTATGGATTTGGTGCCCAGGTCCTCATCAGGCCCTAGGGAAATGAAAACCCACCCTTAGCCAAGCAAAGACAAGCAAACCCACCCTCCACCAAGACCTCCACATCGTGCTTCTTCAGCTGTAGCGGGAAGTTCAAGCAAGCCGAGCCCCAAGCTCCTGCAAACGGCGGTGTCCTGTTGTCATCCTGCCATAAACTGCCTGTAAAGCATTTCAAATAAAAAATGAAGGATGGTGTTAGGGCTCTGCATGAGCAATTCTGTGGACTCAGCGCTCTCATAAATCACCCGCTTGCAGGGCGAGGGCAATGTTTAGGAAGCAGAGGGAGATTTGTAGGTTGCGGAGAGAATGAGGTTTCCTGAGGTATTAAAGAGCACAAAATCTGTTTCTGGGAAAGAAAAGGGAGGAGGAAAGGGGAAAAACAGAAAGAATAATTATAGGCCCTACATCTCTTTGATAAAGTAGGGGATTTTCAATATTTCAGCCATACTTGCGTTAATTAGAAACATATTGGGAGCAAAGAATTGAAGCAGGTTTGTAACTAACCAGTCAATGTAGGCATCATAGCATGAAATCACGCTACAAGCCCCAAAATGTGTTTTGCTAACCATCCATTAAATCTTAATCTCAAGTTTTGCAAGCCATTTAAATTGCAGAGAAACTTTCCACAACAGCCAAGTAAATCAGGAGCGACTCAGCTTCTATGCTTGCAGAAAAAAAAACCTAGGAGAGGCAATCAGCTCAGAAATTAACCTAAGCTTCTTCTCCTTCTTCAAGACTCTTATTTTTATTTTAATATGAATATAACTCTTATAAATAGTGTCCTACTGGAGGAGCCAGAAACAAAGCTCAGATATAATTCAATGCTGGTTTCAGCTTGGAAAGGTGTGTTTATCAACCCCTCCCAACAGACCTTTGACCTGACCTCACTCAGACTGAAGTAACTCAATTTTCCAGCTTTTCTAAACCTTTCTCTCCCTTCTGAGATTTCTGATTTTACCTTAGTGCAGGTGGACCAGACAGTCGGCAAAAAAGCAATGTTGGTTCTCGCCAGCCCTCGAGTCAAGGGAAAGTGTTCTGGCCTTTGATTAAAAACTCAGCCTCTGAGATACTGAGTGACCTCTGCCTTTGGTTTTGTGAAGAATCAGCAGAACAGGGCACCACAAGTGGTACTGGATTAATCGGTCCCAGAGAACAAGATTATTTCTTTTTAAGAGCCACCCAGTGCCTACATCTGGCTGCATGTGAGCAGCTGAATTTTTCCACACTCTGCATATCCAGCAACTTCTGCAGAGCTGGGGGATCTAACTTTTTAGGCACCCATTTTTGAAAGCTTTTGCCAAGGATGTGTTTCACACCCACCTCCATCGCCTTCAGTTAGCAAAGTGTGAGAACCTGACATGTAAATGACAACGGAGCCGAGCTTCGGCTGAAGTCGTTCCTTTAATTCACTGACATTTCTGGGGCAGTGAAACTAAAAATGTCTGAGCATTCAGAAGAAGAGCTTTTGTTTCATACACTAATAGTTCCCCTTGTTCTGCTTATGCAATTGTCATCACTTATTCTAATTCCCAGCCCAGCACTTTGGGGCGTCAGGCGGCTACCAGGGATGGTGAGGCTCAGGATGACTGCCCTTTTCCCTGCTCTTAAAATCAAAAGAAACACACGCTCTGGCTGCAACCCCTCTAGCCCTTGCCTTCCCAAAGGCCCATCCCAAAGCTGCCAAGGCCATCAGCTTTTTGTGGTGAGCCTGTCACAGCAGAGGGGGGGCTGAAGAGCAGGATGCCTGAGCAGATCCTCCCCGCTGCTTGCAGCACTCCCGGATCTTGCTGCGGTAATTCACCCGAGTCATCTGTCACCATGCCCGCTGCTGCACGTGGAAATAGAGCTGACCTCTCTGAGGAGCTCAGGTCCCACGATCCTGCAAATTCAGCTGAAGGGAAGAAAAAAAACCACAAACCATCTCAGACTCCAAACCACAGCCGTGAACTGCTCTCCCAAAGTCTGGCTCTATGGCTCTGAATATAAATACAAAAACAAAGTTTCAAGGCTTCTGTGCAAAATGAGAAATGGTTCTAGAAATATATGGCTTCTAGAAGAAAACAAACAAAAAAAAAACCCTGCAGAGAACCCAAAAGTATAACTTATATTTACATTTATATTTATATTTACATTCCTATTCATATTTACATTTATATTCATTATTCTCCGCCTGGAGAAAAGGAGTCTGAGGGGAGACCTTCTGGCTCTCTACAACTCCCTGAAAGGAGGGGCTATCCAGGGGGGGTCAGTCTCTTCTCCCAAGTCACAGGCAATGGGACAAGAGGAAATGGCCTCAAGTTGTACCAGGGGACGTTCAGAATGGAGATTAGGAAAAATGTTTACACAGAAAGGGTTATCAAACGTTAGAATGGACTGCCGAGGGGAAGGGTTGAGGCACCATCCTTGGAGGTATTTAAAAGCTGGCTTTGTATAATGCTTAGAGACATGGTTTAGCGCTGGGTTTTTTTATCAGAGTTAGGTTGATGTTTGGACTAGATGATCTGAAAGGTCCCTTCCAACCTAGAAAGTTCTATGATTCTGAGTCTTGCTTATGCCACAGGCAGAGCGAAATAGGTGGGCAAATTGTAAAAGGAGAAGTTTCTCTCTTTGTCCCAATTACTTGAACACATGTAACTGAAAAAATTCCCAGATGTGCTTCCAGCCCAGGGTAAATCAGAGGCAGGTTGACCCACAACGTACGGCTGGCGCTGCACCAGCTCTGCCTGCGCTGTGGTAGCCCCTCGAGGCCTCACACCTTCCCACTCGTGTCACACACAGCTTCAGAAGCACCTCTGCTGCTTTCTCAAAGATAGCTTCACCTTTAAGCATCAGCGAAGTTGGAATTTAATTTTCCTAAAGATATTTCATTGCCTAGTGGGAATCAGCTACTCATTAAGCATTGGATGCACTTTTTAGCCCACGCTCCCAACTCCTGCTGGTAATTTAGCACCCACTCCTGCTCCCACTGATAAAAAAATAATCCATGGATTTTGAAGAAGTTTTGGATCCTTTTCAAAAGGGGTTGGGAAATGCTTAGTTCAATACATATGAGAGAGATTGGTAAAGGAGCTATATATGAATATGAGCAGTAAGAGTAGGTTAGATGTGGTGTTGAGGGATCTGGTGTATGGGAGAACTTGTAGAGTAGGGCTGATGGTTGGACTTGATGATCCCAGGGGTCTCTTCCAACCTAAATGATTCTATGATTCTATGAAACTCTTAAGGCAGTAATGCCTGTCAGGCCATGGGCACTAATAAGTAAAATTGACTTCAAATTCCAGCAGTTATGGTAATTTTGTTTCACGTATCACACCACATTCCCATGTACAAGACCAGCAGCTCGGATGACCTGCCAGCAACTTCATAAAAGCAGGTCCCCAGCTGCATCTGGGAGGCTTGTGTGGGGAGTTGGAGGCACCAGACCACTGCAGCAGAGGAAGCGGGGTGTGGGATCTGGGTTAGGAGTCTACAGGGATATAGAGAGATGTACATTTATTTATATTACTGAAGTACATGCCCCTTGTTGCCTCCCTGTCTCTGAGTGAGGGGGTAGGTTGCAGACAACCTCCAGGGAATGCACATGAGAACAATGTGGGGGAGAAGTGTGCATATTTAGACCTGGAAAAACATAATTCATGGTCACTGTTGTGCTGAAAGTGAACTGAACCAGTGTAAATTCTTGTCCTCTCCTCCTTTTCTGCAGATCCAGTGAACGCCTGGCTCATAGGGGCTGTTTTGCAGGTCCCTATAGTTGCACAATTCCAATTAAAAGCTCCAAACGTATTACTTGCTCATGAAAAGCCCTGACACAAGAGGTTTGTAGTTGAGACGTGAACTTTCATACCCATAAACCTTTTTTTTGCCAAAGCAGTACTAGCTAAAGCCCCTTAACTGGGTCCTGGCATGCTACCTTTGATCAAGAGTGTCAAAGACCCAGACAACGCCAAGGACTGATCTAGGAGTTCGGTGGTTGACAATCCTCAGTCGACATCTGAGGAATGCATTTATCAGATTACACACAGAACACTTTATTTGCAAATTGTGCTTAAAGATGCAAAATAATGAGCTTGTTCCACCATGGGAAAATGTTAGACATTTAATTGGAATATTGGAAAGAATTACTGAATTAAAACAAGACACAAAGGAAAAAGAATGAAGAAATAAAAGAACCCTGTAGGGTATGCCATTAAAAACTGGCCACTTCAAGCCACATCTGCTATCTTTCCCTTGTAAAAGCTATCTATCTGCTCTGTTTTGAGGACTGGGGAGGCAGGCAGCAGATGCAGACCCAGAGGTTCTAATTCCCTTTCCTCTCCCCTCCCAGGCTGAAACACCCTGTACTATTTATCTTTTCCTTATGAGTGCCTGCCTTCTTTGTCCCTCTCATCCAGTAGCCGAGCAGTGTATAGTAATGGGAGAGCAGGTCCCTATCTGATAGAAATTAACCTTTCATTAATTAATTAAGGAGTCCGACTTGGCGCATCTTCACTTGGTGTCCAACTTGGAATATCTTCACCATTTGCTTGGCTTTGCCTGCTGCAGCTTTTGAAAAAAAAAGTTTTGTGTGAAACTTTCAAGATTAGAAAATGCGAGAAACAAGTAATTTATCATCATTTTAATGGGCTCAAATTATAATTGCCAAAATAATAGCGTCTGGTGCGTGCACGCACATGGAGCGTACATTTTTTCCTAATCTGAAAAGTTTTTATTTGTCCACCAGGTTAGAAATAATGAAAATCCAGAAGTGGTGATCAAGATATGCATTTCAAGTTTGATATGCATGAAGTTATATTGAAGCTAATGTGATTGGTGATAAAAAAAGAAATCGAGTTAATTTATAAGGAATAAGTCATGCCAGAAACCTGACTGTTGTGCTAGATGGAATTATGAAAATAAATGGGAAACGGGAATAAGGCAGATAGGTTATTTTGATTTTGCAAAGCATGTGAAAAAGTGGTAGGAAATCTACGAAAAGATCGCATCAGGATTGGCTAGAAGATGAACAAATGGTTTGCGAAAAGATTAAAGGACTGTAACAAGGGATAACAAATAGTTTTCATGATTAAATGTGTGAGGAGATACAGCACAAATTACTGTTAGGTAGGACAATATTTCTGAGAAAACCTAAGGCCTCTAGAAGTCTAGATTTTGATCCTCTTAAAGGAGCAAAACCAAAGAAAAACTCAGGAGGCACCTTTGGAACTTCAGGCATAATAATCACATTTCAAATCCAATGGGATCGGAGCTGGTCTTGAGAGAGAAAATGCACTTTAAAGCTAATCAGAAGGTCAGTTTAATTTCCTAGTCACTTGGAAACCTCTGTAAATATTAACAATGCCTTGTAAAGAATTTTCATTGATGATGCATTACATGTACAGGTAGTGCTACGATGTGACACTAAGAATTCCATGCAACACCGAGGTGATAATACAATGACAACAGGAAAGATAAAAGCATAATATCAACCAAATTAAATCTACTTAGGATAAAAAATCAGGTTGCTTAAAGCAGACAAAATGAAAAATTATAGAGCATAAAAGCAGCTAAAAGAACTGTGAACTGAAGCAGGAGAAGAGTGGTGGGAGCTGGGGCCGTGCAGGTAGGTACACGTAGCTTGGGGCTGGAGTTCTGAAACTCAGTATTTGAATGATATTCACAAGCACAATGCTGGAAGAAGCAACAGATGCAAGAGAGACTGGAGAGATTAAATAAAAACTACATAAAAGGAGCCAAAACCTAAGGCAGTGGCCATTGAAGCTCTCTGCTTCCACCAGCCCAACATTTAACCCAGTTTACCTCTTCAAGGACCAAGTTCTCTTTTCTCATTTTTTTTTAGTACTTTTAGGTTCAGGCTACAAATACTTCTGTGGTTTAATATTTTTACTCACGTTTCTTGACCATAACAAGGGCATGCAGAAAAGCAAAACAGTAAAATGGAAGAGAAAAAGTTGACTAAATCTTCCCAAAACCCAAGACAGGCTTTATGTGAGGAGAAGGCAAGACTCTTACTCTATTTTTATTTTAGTTGGAAACATCTGCTCACCCTTAATTGTGATACTGATAAAAACAGACAAGCATGACCTGTTGAACACAATTGGCCCTATAGTATTTCCCAGGTCCTGCAATTAATAATATGTCAAACAATAGGATATGGGTGCATGAAGAGGAGATGCAAACAATATTTCCACACAGTAGGTGACTGCCCACAGGCTGATTTGATTTACTGAACTGAGAGGATGACACTTGTCAAAACTCGTTCACAATTAGAGTAACTTCTACCCAGATCATCAGAAAAATGTCTTGTTCAAGGCAAAGAATGCCTCTAAGGCATGGACATAAAAATAATGGATATTATCTACTAGCGTGCTGTCAAGGGGTTTGGAGCTAAGTTAGGGCCTTGCCAGAGCTAAGAAGGAGTATTCAGTCAACAGCAGGGTGTTTAACATTGATAACTGCGTGGATGTGAGGAGAGTGGAGACTTTGGGCAGGAGCAGAAGAGGAGGAGACTGGGAAGACTGAAGAAGCACAAGACTGAAATGTCGGATCCTCTGGGCAGGATGCCTGGTGAGCACAGTACTCAGGGGGGTCTTACCAAGTCAAAGCCATCTTGAATGGACAACAGTTTCTCCTTCTTTTTCAGTTCTGCTCATCCTGATGTCCATTTAGCCACCCTTTTCATACAGAAAGAGTGGCTGTCATTAGTGTGCATGTACTATATTAGATCTGTAAAGATGTTGATTAGCATTTATGGACACTAAAACATTGGGCTGGAAGAATTGCATGCCACTTTTTCATCTCCCATATATCAATGATCACAAACACTCAGATCATTTCTCTCAAGTCCCATTTCAGCCCCCAGATACAAACACAACGTTTAATGAGCCCAACGGTGGGGAGACCTTTTGCTCACCCCAGTGGCCAGTGTTCCTCTGAGTCACAGGATGATATGTGGTTGGAAGGGACCTCTGGTGATCATCTAGTTCAACCCTGCAATGCTGTACCTGCAGACCACAGGTACCATTTGCCCTCCTGCATGTCATCAATCAGCTTCAAAGCCAAATTGTTGTCTTCTCATGTCTTTTTTTCCTCCACTGTCAAGAGACATCACCTTAAGTATCAGTCTTATACTACTCTTATTAAGCTAACCAGGCTACTAAATAACCTCTTCTGTGCCCTGACACATTGCAAATTGATGGTAATTCTCTGCAGAGACTAGGAAAGCTGTAGATAGAGCAATGAAGGTACCTTAGGCATGGCCTATGTCTGTGCTGTCACCTCTGAACCAGGTGGGTGCATCTAACCCTTCCCATTGGGAATGGTCCTTGGACCGTGCTGACACCCCAGACATGCAACTTGACATTATATACTGTACGTAAGAATAAAATATAATCTAAGAGTTATTTGGGGGGGTGGGGAGGTGGGGTGTTAGATTATATAAATGCAATTATCAACAAGAAAGTTGAACTACATTAATTCATCAGTCACAAATGTCATATTTCTACGCTAAAACACTGCCTGATTCCTTTATTTGTTCTCCCTCCAGGTTCTCATAAATTTCTTTTAGGTCAAACAGCTCCTAAGATCCTAGTGCTAATATACAGGAGTTCAATATCTAAATTACCTATAGAATGGTTCATATGAATCAAGCACTTATAAATCTTATACTTAATGTCAATATGTATAACAAGATCTTACATGTTATATGGAATTGTGGACATGCATAGATATGATGACAGCATTCACAATAAGACAGAAAATGTAACTCTAATACTTTATAGATCCAAGGGACCCATTAAATAATCTTGGCTTATTTCTCAAACAGCTGTTAATAAGAAGTACTTAGCTTGTTAATTAAAAATTTGCCACTAATTACAGCTGCAGCTTCCTACCCAGCATGAATGAAATTGCAACTGATGATTAATTATTTGAATGTGAAAATGACTGCCATGGTCATTCAGAAGCACAGAAGGGTGCAATGCCACTGCTGCTGATGTCTCTGCAGTTGGCTTTGGTGGAAAAGGTGAATGACTCGATATTTCTCAGCAAACTCATTCCCATCTGGCAACACGCACAGGACTGGATAGCTGTAATTCCAATTACTGCTGCTATCTCCCCTGTCCAGGCACTCACCTCATCTGCACCTACCTGGGCAACCCAAATATGCATCACCATACCCTTTTTGGACAAAGCACAACACAAGGAAATGTTATTTTCTTGTTCAGTTTTAAAGAAACGGGGTGTGGGTAAAACCCTCTAGCAGTTTATTGTCTACTGGAGCGAAGCAGTGCTCTTCAGACTGAGTCGAAGTGATCTGACTAGGAGAGGCCACTGGAAAAGAAACAATTGATGAATAAATACTGGGCAGAAATCAAAATATCATGTGTGTTTCACATGAGTTCACATCCTCGTTCATGAAGTCTGCCATGTGGTGAGTTGTTTTTCTAAAGAAAAAATAGCACGACCAAACCAGAGAAGATTTAAGACCAAAACCGTCAGCCTTTTAGCTGTTGTCAGAGACGGGGGAAAGGTTCCTTTGGGGATGAGGGGAAACAGCTGAGATGCAGAAAAACTGCTGTCATTCATGACATTTGTGACAGGTTGCTTTCTTGAAAGCAAGACAAAAACCTACAAAAAGAGAAGAGCAGAAAAGTCAGCATCAAGGACAGAAAAGCACATCTCCTTATTGGACGGTTTCCTCTTACCAGAGAAAGACTCGCTGCTGGAGGAAGACAGGCCCAGGACTCACCTTGCCATTCCTTCTGAGCCCAGGAGAGTTCTTGTCAGCCCTAGGACATGTAAGAAGACTTTGGTTTTGGCATCTGCCCTAGTCATAAGGTTCAGTGCAGTGTTGCAGAAGATGCCAGACTGGTGAGATACACCTTTGGAAAAAGAAACCAGAAGCAGAGAATGAGATTTGGGATTATGAAAGGAACCAGAGTCTCATTTGATAAACTATCTTGAAGTTCTGACTCCCAAATTGGAGACTGTCACTGAGATCCTTCTCTGGCTCAGAGACATCTCCTAAACAGGCTTTCAGAAGGGAAGAGACCCCATGACCTGGCTGACCAAGCAACCATGGTATCTCTGCTGACTCCTTCCGGGGTCAGTTTCCCCTTTGTATTTGATTCACTAGTTAACACCGTATTTATTTACTTCTGGGTCCACAATCCCATTTACCAGAATTGACTTTAGCACAGTTCTTAAGTTCAGTGAAGGGGTTTTTCTTCTTTGGTTTCATCAGTTATTTATTTAACTGTTGCTAAAAGGTATAAACCATTCTATAAAATGCACAGAGCTGCTTTCAACAAGTCAAGCAAGTGCAGGTCTCCAGCCAACCAGTGACCCAAAGTGAACGTTCACAAGGAAGAAAACATTACCTAGAAATCTGCTGGTGGCTTGGTTGCTTGCTGCTTACCAAGAGCAACACAACTCTGGGGAACTGAAGATCTCATGGTTTTTCTGTTTGTTCCAATATCAGAGGCTTTTATTTGTTCTTTTGGCATGGCCATCTCCTTCCCTTTTCCCTGGCACCAGACAGAGCACTACTGAAAAGTGAAGGTCTCATTCCAAGGCAGGAAATTTACTGGGTGAAATGGATGCCACAAAAGCTAAGACATGTTAAGAAATTTGCTTTGCAGATGGGCTTACTATATTTCAGTGAGGAGAGTAAATAATTATAATTATAAGGGACAGCGCATATTCTGAGATGTAAAATTGGTGAAAATTCATTTGCTAAGGTGAAAGTCATTGCTAAGTTATACAGCAGCATCACCAGCCAGATGGGAACACCTAATAAAAGTCCATCTCTCAAGAGGCAAGTCTTGAGATGGATCCTCATACAAAGAGGGTATTGTGTAGTCCCCAAAAATTATCTTTTGGGAAGTGCCATTTTATCCTTAAACGGCTATTTTGCCTGATGCTGTTCACTTTAATTGGTTGAAGCTATTACCGTAGTACTGTTAAGGGAGTTTTCATCTTAAAGAGGTGGTGATGAGTCACCTGGTTGATTTAGAACAAATGGGAATTCACTGGAGGTTTTTTGAATGGGTAATGTCTTCCTAAACTCAGAGCTCAATAAAGCAACTAAAGAGTTATTTCCTTTAGGAGAGCTTAGGCACAGGTGGAGTTAAGAAAACATGGTTTGGAGAGAAAATTTCAGCTGAGAAATTGTACTGCTGATTAGGAGTTTAACAGGGAGCTCCAATCAGTTGGGAGCAATTTGGTTTTATAAACTGAAATTTAACAAAAATAAAAAAGTTTTGAAATGCCGAAAATTAAAAAAAAAGTCAGAATCTTTTGACATTTCCCTGGTAGCCAGCAAAGCCCGTGTCACGCTGCACTATCTCTTCCCTGCTCCAGCAGCCACAACCTCCCAGCTCTGCAGGAGGGCTTTGCAGGCTCTCCTGGGAGCTGCTCTCATGAAGCCCTCACCCTGCCCACTGCTGTCTTTGGACAACTCAGAGCAGTGGAGGTAGATTCATAGAATCATTCAGGTTGGAAGAGACCCTTGGGATCGTCGAGTCCAACCATCAGCCCTACTCTACAAAGTTCTGCCCTACACCACATCCCCCAACACCACATCTAATCTACTCTGAAACACAGTCAGGGATGGTGACTCCACCATCTCTCTGGGCAGCTCATTCCAGGGTGTGACCACTCTTGCTGGGAAAAATTCTTTCCTAATGTCCAGCCTAACCCTACCCTGCTGCAGCTTGGAGCCATTCCCTCTCATTCTATCACTAATTGCCCTTGAGAAGAGACCAGCACCAACCTCTCTCCAACGTCCTTTCAAGCAGTTGTAGAGAGGGATGAGGTCTCCTCTTCCTCAAACTAAAGTCACACGAGAAGTTTAATATTTTCCATGTTAAAAAGTGCAGAGGCCTGGCAGCAGTCTTAACGTGCTCTCTTCAATTAAGCAAAATCTTTTTTAAAGACTTTTTTGAAGCACAGAGATCTATCTTGTAATGGGCTGTGTTAAGGCTGTGCATCCCCATGTGAAATATTCTGAGGACAACCGGTTTTTAGTCACATTTTGGAAGAGATATTTATGCAATATTTTTCTATTTTTCTCATGAGTTTTTGGAAGTTTTATCAAACTTGCTAGTTTTAAGGATTGACACAAAATATTAACTTTACTTTTCTTCTTATTTTCTTTATGTTGCTTGGGTGGAATCATACTCTCTATATATTGACTGCTGCTATTTCCAAACAAGACACTGAGAACTTACAGAAAAAATCTGTTGTGGAGGTACAAGAAGAGAACTAGCAGCTGGTTTAACAGATTAGCAGAAAAGCACCTTGCAGAGCTGAGAGGCCAACCTTAAAAAGCTGTCCTTGTTCTGCCAAAAAGTAGGCTGGATGTCAAAAGAAGCAAAGACCAAGACTGGAAAAGCAATTAATCCTTGACAGTTACCTTTCAGGAACAGCATATTCCCTGATGTCATTACCTTTGCATTTGGGTTGGTTTCTAAAAAGATTCAGTATTATCATCATACATTATCACTCCTGGAAAATGCTGAAACACGGTTTCCCAGGAGTGGCAGAACATGTGCCCGGTTCCATTTTGAAGAAGAGACTCTGGGCGGCCACAGCGTGAATCTGAGGGCCAGGGACAACTTTGATGCCGCTAACCTCCGAGGGGAGGAACTGCATTCCCACAGCATTCATTAGGTGTAATGGAAGTGGAAACATGGGTTAGAAAGAATGAAGAAACTAAAATAGCATGTGAGAATAGGGGGGTTATTTTTACACTCCAGTGCACATGGAGCGCCCATTAATTTTAATAGGAGCTTTGCACTGCAATTATTAATGGAAGAACATGCCCCGTTGTATTCTTTTATGGGGCTCTGGCCATATTCACTGACATTGCAAAGGAAGGCTAAAAGTACTGTCGACACGGGGGGAATGGAGAAAGGAAGATCAATGTGGATGGAGTTAAGAGGTTCTTACAATTTATAACAAGAAATGGGACGAGGGTTGAGGTCAGATGCGAGGAAGTCTCTGACGAGACATTGACCCTAAGGAGAGAAGGCCAGGGATGGAGACTCTACTGCTGCAAGTTCCTATGGAGAGGCCCAGTGACTTTTCTAGGTGTACCAGAGTAATACATCTGAAGAGATCACCAAGCTATTGAAGCACTTAAACGCTTCAGGGATGCTGCCACCCTAAGTACCTGGCTGTGTTCATTTGACCCTTAAGGCTGCTGGAAACATTAAGAAACCTCCACGTGGAGGACTAATGGGTACACTGTGTTGCAGTGACTATGACTTTATACCACATGCAAAACCCAGTCCCCAAAAGCCAAAGATGTTAAACAAGCGTAGGCAAGATGATGTGAAGTACAACGAGTGAGGCAACACATTGGGCTGAAGTCACCCCATACTGCTAACCTAACCACTGCCTTTCCTACATGTTATAAAACATCAACACTTTCATAATCTTAAAATCTTGGTTTTACTTTGTGGAGCCATTTTTCATTAAATTAAATGCTTACAAGCATCAGTTTGATTTTCCTTCATTACAGACATTTTCCTTACTATAACAAAGACCTAAAAGAACATAAAAAGTAAATTATTTCTAAAATCCTGGTCCTTTTATGCCCGTTAACATTGCCTTTTCTGATTGAGAGAGTAGAATTTAAGATTTATCGAGTGACATCTGGTTAATTAAATGTCTATTTCCTATGGCGTGTTAAAGGAATCATAATGCAGAAAGTCAACACTGAGAGAGTAATTAAAGTGCACCTAAAGAGCAGAACTAACCTTGTAGTTCATTGTAATTAGAAACAAAATGGGAACAATATGTTTAGAGAATTACCTCCTTTATTAGGTTGCCATCGAGCAGAAACCTGTTTATGTCTTTGAAATCTCATTTTGCAAGCTCCCATTTTGCTTTTACCCATCTGTGCAACTTAATACCTCGGCATGGATGGCTATCTCTGGAGTGAGCTGAGCTCAGGGCTGCTTTCGAGACGTTTGCTAGTTCAGGGGCACTGCAGTTATTTAGGAGTGCAGCCTCTCTTTCTAGGATTGCAGCCCGTTTTCTTTGCCAGCCCTGGCTGCAGAAGATCCGGAGTTAACAGTAGCATTGCAGTCGTTGGTAAATGCCTGCTAGAAAGAGTAAAGCTAATGTACCACCAAAATATACAGTGCTTTTTTTCCCTGGGCTTTTATCAGGTTGTTCTTGCAAAATCTCAGCTGCTTTTTCTGAACAGCCAATTTCCAAGAGCATCTGGGTACGAGAGGGGCAGGGACGTGGGGTGGTAGGGAAGATAAAGAGGCCAAGCCGATGAGGAAATTTTCTGTGGCCTGATAAAGCAATCGTAGACCTCAACTAAACAGAGACAGATGATCTGTCAGGCTGTTGGGTCTTGGCCCTATTCAGTTCGCAGGTGTGGAGGTGGCCATCTAGACCTTTCACGTCAGGCCTCATCGCCCACCTGAGCCCTTCACTCAGAGGTGTGCCCCCGCACACCTCCTCTTTAAGCTGACACCTTCCTGCTAGTCCAAGGCACCAAATTCTCTGCCAGGAAGGGGTATCTGGACCCTCCTTTTCAGCATAACTGACCTGAAGGAGTACAATGAAAATCTTCAGCTGAGATCCACCAAAGTATGAGGAGCAACTGAAGCAAAGATGAGTCTTTGCTCTCCGAATCATAGATGGCTTGTAAGGTGCAAGAAATGGCCAGTGGTTAAATCATGTTTCAAAGCTTTGTGTTTAGAGACCTACGGTTCAAAGTTAAAAAAAATAACAATAGAAATCATCTAAATCTAAAATCCATGAAGCAGTCTTGGGGAAAACTGTGAGCTACTTTGGTTTTCTTTTCGTCAATGAAGATAAATTTATTAAAGATGTTTGCTCTGAGCCTTCTACTTAGGCTACCTAATGTCATCATTCTCTTTGGCTCATCAGGCTGGTTACAAAAGGAACAATTACAGTGTCTGATATCATGGCTTTAAGGACTGAAAGCAGGATCGAGCAAACATTTATATGTACAAACTGCTTCTTTATTCAAATGAATAAGAGTTTTCTTTTACTAATAAAGAACATGATTATAACAAGCAAGATAATACAAGGCAGAGTTTTACGTGTGCACATCATGTACAGCAGCCTGGAAAAGTGGCTGTGGCCAGGACTGGCACGGGATTGCTGGCAAGGGTTTCTATCTGATGTGACTACTACAGCCACAACCATGACTGCAGGGGAGGAACACCCAGAGCATCAGCTTCTGAGCTCTGAGCTGCACCTGGAAGATGAAAAACAAGGCAAACACAAACCCCTCAATAGCCCAAATTCACCTAACTCCAGTGCCTACCTCAACAAAGAAAAGCCCTCAAACAGAATACAGGCAAAGTAGAGGCACTTTCCCTACCCCAGGCCACCATGAAATACATTTACTTACAAGAGCTCCAAGAGTTCAGACACCATGTTTTGCTTCAGGAGAGCATCCATGCCATAATTTTTACCCTTTAATTTTACCTTAAAGACTCAGTGTTCCTCCACCGATCCCCGTTGGATCTCTTGTGTCACCTTCTCCGGTCCCCAAACTTATCTGAACCAAAGGCTCTATTTTGTGAACTTACACCAAGTGATTTGTTTTACATTTCTAGCCTCAGCTCATTTTTCCAGGCTGACTCTCTCCATGATATCACAGAATCACAGAATATCAGGGATTGGAAGGGACCTTGATATGTACCAGCTTCAGGTTTTCCATAGTCTTTCTTTCCTGAAGACAGTTTTGCCAGTTGTGAGATATTCCTCATTTTTAGGAACTATTAAGATAAAATTAAAAAAAAACCCAACCAAGTAAACAAACAAAACCAAGCAAACAAACAAAAAACGCATCAAAACCAAACCAACAAACAAAAGCCCCAAACAACACAGTACTCTGTCCCAGAGCAGAAGTCCCATGAGTTTACTCACAACTGCCATCAGACTTGCAGGGTCCACCTGCCATAGCCCAGTTCTGGCCATCAGATCTTTATTCATGCACACGTTGTCTTTTCCTAGTCCCGGTTTTCACATTGCAAAGCTCCTCTGTTGCCTTTGAAGGCAATTGTCCTGCTTGCTCACCCTAAATCAAGCCCCAAGTCAGCCTGCAGTACCAGCTTCAAAGAGCCCTTTTAAATAAATTAGTCCCACAATAACCTCCTTTGTAAATCGTTAACATTCCCATTTCAGGTAGAAGATAATATATGCAACACATTAACACTCTTTGCAGAACCCTTGTGTTTCTTTTTAAACTGAACAGACCTGAGAATACATCTACTTTCCCCCCAACTCTGCATTCTAATAACTTACTTAGCACGCTATTACCATATCGTACATTACTTTTATATTACCTTTTTTTTTTGCAATTTTGTTTTCAAAATTGCCATTCTGCCCTTTTCTCATTTATCAGAAATGCTTTGCACTCTGCTAGAAATTTATTCAAGTAAACATTAAGACTGATACAAGCAGCTTTTTTTTTTTTTTTCCTTTTCTCTTTAGCAGCCACAGGAAAAAAAGCATATGAAACCAGTAAGGTTTACTCTCAATCTTTCAAATCTTTTCAAGCGTAGCAGACTTTCTCGCCGCCTCGCAGCCCGTCACAAAACAAGTAGCTTATAAGTTTCTCTGGCCCTGGACTCAATCCTGCCCTAACGTTGCACTAGTTCTCCTCATTTACATCCCAAATTTTACATTTTCTGCGACGCTGTTGTGATAATGTACACACAATAGGAAAGAACTCAGAAGGCTTTTAACAGCTCCTCACTCTGCCCTGCTCTTCTCCGTGGCACCGACCACAAAGAAACCACGGAGCAGAGGAAACCTTGAATCTACACAACACACCTAAGAATGAGCTGTCAGTAAGTCATCCTCGAATCATGGAATCACAAAATATCAGGGATTGGAAGGGACCTTGAAAGATCATCTAGTCCAACCCCCCTGCTGGAGCAGGAACACCTAGAGCAGGTCACACAGGAATGCGTTCAGGTGGGTTTTGAATGTCAACAGAGACTCCACAACCTCCCTGGGCAGCCCCTTCCAGTGTTCTCTCACCATAAAGAAGTTATTTTCTCATATTTAAGAATTGTTCACTTTAATTTGGAGTTCATGAAAAGATATCCCAAAGGGAACAAAAAAGCCACACAACCATCGCTTTTTAAGAAGAAAAAAAAAAAAAGAAAAAGAAATGAGGAAAAAAAAAGAAAGTAAAGAAGAGAGAAAAAAGAAAAAATAAAAGAAAGAAGGGGGAAATTAGCATGTATGCACAGCCATCAAACCTCTGTCTTTGAGCTGTTGTATTTCATACACCTCAAGGTTTTCTTGCTTTTAGATCATTAAATCTTAAATGCAAGCCTTCTTCTAAATGAATAATCTTGCATTCCCACCACCTGCTAAAGTGAATGTCAAAGCAGGTTCTCGTTTACCAAAACACTCCAAATGAAAACTGGAGGCGTCTACAGATATTGAAATGAGAGTACTAGGACATTTGCAACTAGTGGTATAGGCCAAAAAACTGTGGTGTATAAATCTCGAGAGTCTCCAGCACGAGAGTCAGTAGCTGGAGCAGACTGGTTTCATACTAGAAGGCAGATTCTCCTCACACAGAGGGCAAGCTACATTTCATAGAATCATAGAATCCTTTTGGTTGGAAGAGACCCTGGGGATGATCAAGTCCAACCATCTGCCCTACTCTACAAAGTTGTCCCCTACACCACATCCCCCAACACCACATCAAATCTACTCTGAAACACAGTCAGGGAGGGTGACTCCACCACCCCCCGGGCAGCACATTCCAGGCTCTGACCACTCTTGCTGGGAAAAATTCTTTCCTAATGTTCAACCTAACCCTACCCAGGCCCTTCCCCAGCTCCGTGTCCCTCCTCTGCACTCGCTCCAGCCCCTCCAGATCTCTCTTGTGTTGAGGTGCCCAGAACTGGACACAAGACTCAAGGTGTGTCCTCCCCAGTGCTAAGTACAGGGGGACAATCACCTCCCTACTGCTGCTGTACCAAGAGAGTAAACTGCATTATAGACCCTACTGTAGGATTAGAATGTCAGCTTATTACGACTGACAGGTACTCGTGAAAGAAGTGAATTGAATTGTGTCGATTTAAATGAACTTACAGGCGGGAAAAAGAAAATAAATGATTTCAACATCACAAGTAAAGGTTATTCCACTTACAAATTCCCAGTGTTGCAGCTTTGTAGGAGGGGACTGCATGAATCAAGAGGTATTAAGAGAGAAATACAGTCGTGTGAGGGTTAGAAGAAGTTAAACTGAAATCTCTGTAATGAGGAAGGCGAGCAGACCGCAGGATAAATCGTTGCTGCAACGTAAGAGAGAACGAGCAAGAAACAGAGCAAATAAATCCAGCAGGAGCTCAGTGCATACTGTGTTTTAAGTACTCGCAAGCTAAGAACACACCTTGTATGTTTTAAAAATCTCTTGTAGCCCATGAAACACATTAATCCGTGTCATTTACTTGAAAGATGTCTGTCCGTATATGCATTGCTCTTTGTGGTAGCCACAGAGCTAGAGGGAAGCCTTGCTTTTTGGCCTCCTTTACATATAGATGGCATATGGCAGCAGCGTCTTGCATTATTTATTCGTACTTCTGGGAACATAATTTGCACTCTGAGCTTGAGGAGCTACATACTGACTGGCTCCTCTGGCTGATCTCAACGTCGGCACAATTCCTCTACCGAATGCAGTGGTGCCCATGAAAACCTTGTATGACTGCTCATCAGGACAGGAGTGCCCTTCAGCTTCAGTGAAAGTCTTTCAGTTAACTTCAGTGGATGGCAAAGCCCAATGAAAATGATCTCATATTCCCACCACTACATACAAAGGGCAAAAATGATGAGCGTGGCACCATCTGATAGATTACCGTTTCTCACTTGACCATAAACCTCTCTCTCTCTCTCCTCCTCTCCCACTCTCAGAATATAGAAATATCTCTATAATTTGTCTGAATCAAATTAAGTAAGCCAGTAAGTTAATTAATTGATATATTTTAAGAGCAGAAGGGACCTCTGTGATTATGTATTCCGGTCTTCATAATGAGGATGTGGAACATAATCCAGTTATTGCTGGGTTGCTATTATCAATGTAATGAGGCAATGAGAGCACATGTCTTCTAGAGGGACACACAGGCTTGATTAAAGACTTCAGGCTGTGGCAACCCACAGTAGGTAAGGATGCCATGTACCTCTGGTTGCCTACAGCATGTTAAAAAACAGCATCTTATTTTATTTCCAAGTGGAGTTTGTCCTAATTTGGCCCAAGGCACCTGCAAAACCTTTCACTGCCAAACTGAAGGGATACCAAGCCCCTTTCAGTTAGCGTGAGTTGTTTCAAACTGTGACGAGGTGGCCTCCTAAATGAAAAAGCAAGTGAAAAGTGAAGAGTTGTGCATTTCCTGAAGACAAGAATTAACATCAACCCTAAATTAGAGGGAGAAATCAGTACAAGCATCATACGAACTTCATGAGGCCAAACTAACATTCCCTGCTATGTTTTAAGGGGAAAAAAGTCATTCCTCCTTTCTATTTCATACATACCAGTATTTGTTTAATATTAAAATATTTGTATCTTAAACTCCTATTCTCCCCACGAGGCATTATACAGTAATATATATGCAAAATATGAAAACAAAAATAGATTTGCCTACACATCAGCATTTCAAATGCTCATTAATGCCAGGACAAACAAAACGCCATGTTCCAGTCCTGTCTGCATCATCTGTCACTTGGATACACCGAGTATAATGAGGCAGAACCTTAATGTTTGGGGGGGTGGG
>VZTM01042702.1:4761-18156 GCA_013400555.1 Jacana jacana | reverse complement strand
GGCGGGAGGGGGGGAAGTTAGTTCTCATCTTTCATTCACAACAAACATGATGCAAAAGCCTATGTGTGGGTTAGAAGGTAAGGACCCTGGCAGAAAGCTCCAGGCCTGGATAATGAGGACATAGATCCAGAACACAGATGCCCTGAAGAAGTTAATTTTTCCAAATACTCACCAGTACCTTCTGGTGCTTCCTCCACTGCTCTTGGTCCATCTCCTTGAATCCTCTTCACTTCAGACCAAGACATTCAGGGGTCTACTGTTCCTTAAAAGAGCTAACTTGAACATATTTGTATGGATGCTCCAGTGCCAGAAAAATTTCCTTTATTATCTCGGTGATTTTCAGTGCTTCACACTGAATCTGTTTGTTCTCTGTAACCACAGACACATAGATTGAGGCCAGTGTAGTGTTAGATGTGTCTGGAGAGTACACAACAGGGAAGACAAGCTGCATTTCAAGGAGTAGAATGCTCCTCAACAGGATGGATATTTCATTTTTGTACGTGTTCAAGTAGTATGTTTCCTAAAAAACATGGGGGCTTGGTCTTTTCAAGTACACACTCACATTTACTAAAGTCATCAATAACTTTAGTAACTAATACTAATAATGCTGGGCTTCTCAGCACAAGAGAAATATGGAGGTACTGGAGAGAATCCAGAGATGATAAAGACAAATATCTCTCCTGTGAGGAAAGGCTGAGAGAGCTGGGACTGTTTAACCTGGAGTGGAGAAGACCTGGGTGTGGATCTCAACAGTGTATGTGCATACCTGAGGGGAGGGTACGAAGAAGATGGAGCCACAGGCTCTTTCCAGTGGTGCCCAGCACTAGGACCAGAGGCTGTGGGCACAGACTGAAACACAGGAGTTTATCTCTGAATGTCAGGAACCACTTTTTCACTTTGAGGGTGAGGGAGCATTGGCACAGGTTGACCAAGGAGGTTGTGGAATCTCCATCCTTGGAGATAATCAAAAGCAATCTGGACATGGTCCTGGGCAGCCTACTCTAGGTGAATCTGGGGTGAGGAAGGGGAGCTGGACCAGATGACCTCCAGAGGTCCCTCAATCGTTCTGTGATTCTGTGAATGGAATTTAAATAACGTAACCAATTACTAAGAATATCTTGGCCTGTATCAGAAAAATAGATTAAGTGTGTTTATGAAAAGATTTCACCAGTCACTTCATTTCTCAAGTGTCTTAATTACTCCAACTAATGACAGGTGGAAAATTTAAAAAGCAGTAACTCAATAATGTACACTGACATTATGATTCTATGGTTATTGTTTGTGAGGAAGTTTCTGATGGGACAAAATGGGATCAGATGATAAAATATTCTGGAAACCCTTATTCTAACCCAAACTATATGTTTTGTAAGACCAGACATCGCACCCAATAATCAATTCACTGCTGTCCTCATCTTTTGTAAAGTGAATTCCTGGAAGAGTTCTGTTATGACAAGAGTACACGGTTGGAAAAGTGTGACATTTTCCATCCATTTTTGTGTTAGAATAAACTATGTGAAGAAAAAAAAAAGGGGGGGGAGGAGGGGGAGCATAAACCATCACCCAATTAAATGAGAGGCTATTTTATTTGAAGAATGAAGAGTGTTGGGACAGAAGTTTCCAACTGCAAAAGCAGACAACTAAAGAGAGCCCTCTGTAGAATATTATGGTAATTCAGAGCAAATTAGTTTTAAAATATGTAATTAAATCACCTTTTCTTCCTTTTCAGAGGTATCTGGAGTACTGTATGTGAGGTGCTTTACTTTTTTGATTTCTTTATTGTGTAGCAAGAGTGAAATTTTTAATGCTGCCGCTTGATGTGAGGAAAAATTAGAACAGAATAAATAGCCTTATAAAATTTTCAGGTCAGTAATAAATGCATTGGAATGTTTTATATTCTTTCTTTTCTTTTTTTTCACCAAGACCTTGAGGCAGCTTTTAAAGCCTTTAGTAACTTTCCTGGTTTGGATTGGTTTGGTTGGGTTTTTTCCCATCTCATCTACTTAAAAGATGGGATCTGCTTTGAAACCTGTGTGCCATCTGAAAGGTTCTGGTTTCAAAAAATCTGTGTGCCATTGAGGCATTCCCACACACACGATGCCAGGCAGGTGTGTGTAAAACTCAAAGCCGAGTGTATGTAGCTGCTGCTCTGATTTGTAACCTTTTCTTCATGCTTCATTCCTTTACAGTGTTTTACAAGGTATAAGTCACCGGGAAAAAATCACCTCCTTCTTCTTAGATCTTTGCCGTTCCCCAAGTGCCGTCAGCAGATGGTGTTTAACTCGAGACAGAACAATTTTTAACTTGCAGGCATGACAGTATAATGATACAGGCATAAAAACAACCTGTTTCTCATAAGCACCATATGAAGTGACAGTCCTATAGCGACTAACGTGCAGCTCCAGCAGTGGCCAAAGATGCTATTCATGCATGTCAGAGATCCACCGTGGGGGTAAGGGACAGCTGTGTCTGGCTAGGGCACTGCCATTCCCCCGGGGCTACAGACATACAAAGAGTAAGATTTCTGCTTGACTTTTGAGGTTTTGAGAATTTATGCCAATTTTTATCCAGACCTACTTTCCTCGATAGCCATGCATGAGTGTTTCTTCCTTGTGTGTACCCTAAGCAAGATCAAAATGGACTGTAAAGAACAAATCTCTGAACTCCTCAGGTACCCACCTCATCCGTGGTGAGACTCTGGGAAAGTTCCAGCCACCAAGGGTGCTCTGCAGCTCTAACCTAGCTAAGCACCACTCACTGAAAGAACTTCTTTCTGGTTTGTACCCCAAAAGAACCCCACTGAATTCCATTATTGGTCTCCATGGGAATTTATTCCCCACATCAGTGACACCAGTCTTACTTTCTCTCCTGTCAAAAATCAAGGTGAGCCTCAGAGCCACCAGGGTTCCCCTTTGCTGAGGGAAGCAGCCAGTGTCACCACCGAGACCATCCTTTTAGGGATGGCAGCACGGGAAGTTGACGGCATTGGTTGTCATCAACAATTAAAAAAAAAAATGAGAATCACAACCTTTAAGCCACGTTGCATCAAAAAGCAAATTAAAAAATAGTCCCTTCATAGTCTAGATGTTGTTGAAATAAGCATAGATTTGTTGAAATAAGCAACCTGCTTTCTCAAGGCATCATTTTACCTCCAGCCTCATTTCTTTTCTATCACGTACACAATGCAATTGAGGTTGGTTGTACCTGGATTGGTGAAATCTGGATCACATTTGGCATAGAACTTCCCCCATTTGTTTCCTTTCTTACTCTGCATATTTTCTGTTATGCACTGGGTTATTAATTCAGAATATATCTGCTGAAAAAACATAGAGGGCTTTAGCCCCTCAACCCACACCTCCCAAAAGGCCAGGCTTATTGAAAAAAAATCAATTCTAACCATATTTTCTGTGCTCCCTCTTGTGCTGGATTGCTTGAATTTGAATAATCGATTAATAGAAGGGCCCCCACTAACAAGTCAATGTATAAAACTCCATTTCTGGCATCTTTGATAAAAGCTTCAAGAGTGTTACAGAAAAGAATAAACGTACCATGCTGGTTATTTTTAGGTTTTGCCATTCTCAAAGGGTCACACCAGCTTGGTGTGTGGCTGGTACTTCTACTGCCTGCCTTGACCATCACAGCAGACCTTTATCACCACATCTCCTGAGGGCCAGAAAATGCTTAAACCTGACCATTGCTTAAAATAAAAAACAGATGGAAACATATCTATAAGTCCTAACCTTTCCCCAAGAAACCAGTCAGCAAAGGCAGTACCATCTTAAAATTCATTTCTACACTGGTGCCCCTGGATTAGGAGGGATTAATCCCTCATTAAGTGCACCTGTAGCCAAGGGATAAATGGGGAGGGTGGTTCATTGATGTGAATGATGGTTCAATGAAGGTGAGCCAGGAGAGTGAGGGTACAGGAGGGTCCCCACCAAAGAATCTTTCGTGTCTAAATAGCTCCTAAATCCTTTTTTTTGCAGGGTAAGAGCTCCACGCAGAAGGCAGGGAGGTGCTGGCTGGGTATGTGCATGCAAGTTCTGGAGATGTTCTTGGATGTGCCTGCTCCTCAGGCAGCTTTCATTAGAAAGGGATCCTTTGTACTGTGTGGCCCCTACTCACAGGAGTCTCAACAACCAGAAATAGATTGTACTTAGTACCAAAATTAAAATGCTAACATCTGATTAGCGCAACAAGGCCACTGGAATATTCATGGCCAATTAGTACAAATTCTACAAGGCATTAACAGTAAGGAAAAGCACCCTAGGTTAAAATAAACCCATTTTTCCTTTTCTAAGTTCTGAAAGAGGCCACGTGGTTTGCAAAGACTTTAACTTGTGCCTAATATGGGTCTACCATGACACATCTTACAGCTCTGGAAGCCTCCAATATATTTTCCATCTCTTTTTGTCTCTGTGCTCCTCCACAGACTAATGGGGCCAACTATGAATGAGAACTAGGCCCTTGGTTGCCCTTTCGCTGTGCGGTGCCTCAGTCTCCCTCTTGCAGAATCAGGTAAAACACACCACTTAACGAAGTCCTGGGGCACAAGACCGAGCGATTGGGTCATTCTGTGACTTTTATAATGATGCAATTTTAGATCAGAGATCTGATACAGCTTTAAATCTGAAAAATGAAAACCTCTTTCAATAGAATAAGGTCTCTTCTTCCAGCCATTTAGGGCTATATCCATGAAGCCTTGCATCCTATAATTAGAATTTGTTCTCTAGGAACTGCAAACATGACAGACTGGGTCAAAGAAAGGGTAAAGCTGTGGTCTGCTTGGGATAAAACTAAACATGAGCTTGTTTATGCCAGGCTGTAGAACGAATGGAATACAATATGTCAAAACAGCTATGCTGCTCTCACTTGGCAAGAACCAGACAATAAAATTACTGCCAAGCTTGTGATGGTGGAGTTGGCAATATAGTTCATTTTAATAAATTGTATTACACTAGACCTTTGATCTGTTAGAACAAGTTAGGATTCCTTCTGGTGAGCTGTATCATATCCTTCTAATGCCCAAGAACAGGCAGTAGGAAGCATTATTTACCTATACACACCTATATATGCACACACATGTATACAGATATGCTTTACAGAAGCAACAGCTGGGATGTCACTTGTTTGTATGGGAGCTTTCCTTCCAGCCCTCCTCCTCCTCCTTGGTCATTCTAGCGTTCTGTCAAACCCTACTTCCATTCCACTTACTTGAGTATTTGAACTATGCTTTGTATATAATTATATTTAGATGTGTCCTGGTTTGAGGTAAAACAAACCAATTTTCTGTTTTACAATTTCACTTTTTTTAGCTGGGCCTCTAACTCACTAAACTCTGACATGAACAGCACATTGGTCAGAAACTGTTGACTCTCACAGTGATGAGACCTGATCACCCCAAGGGATGGTGCAGAGAGGCCCTGGCTTGTACTTATTGCTGGAACAACTAAGGGCAGAGAATGGCAGGATTTGCCCCATTGGAGGGTGGGAAGTGGAAAAGCCTCGAGGGGTCACCCCTGTGGGGAGGAGAGGACAGGACAGGGGACCCCAAACTGACCAACTGGAGTATTCCATCCCATCCCCATCGTGCTCAGTGTAAAGGCTGAGGGATCAAAGGGTCAGCTCTCTTCTGCCAATGGCCAAGGAGGACCCTGTCGGTCCGTCTGCCTTTGATACTGATCCCAGCATTCCTGACTCCAGAGCTGGAATCCAACTCCTGTCGGTCACCAAGTNCTGCCTTGAGGCGTTCCTGTGTGACCTGCTCTGGGTGTTCCTGCTCCAGCAGGGAGACTGGACTAGATGATCTTTCAAGGTCCCTTCCAATCCCTGAGATTCTGTGATATTCTGTGAAATTTGGCTGAAACGACAAGATGCTTTAATCCTTAGGATTCCACCTCTCTGTCAGCTGCTGCTTCCACTGCTAAATACACAGAAATTCATGTTGTTCAAGGCTATTGTTTGCTCAGTATCATGAAAATCAAGAATTCATAATGACTTCTGGCTCTTACTCAGTACTTATTCATGTATGACAGGTAGTCACAATGTGCTAGTTGGTAACTACACCATAATTGGGGGATATCTTTTTTCCATTCATAGATATAATTAACTGAAAAAAAAAAAACAAACCCAACTTCATTCCATTTTGGAAAAAATGGGGACATGTAGGAAAAAAACTGAATGTGACCTTTTCATCCGAGTTAAAGATTTTTCAAAAAATTCATCATTCATAATTTCACACCTTTTTTTCCTTCTGATCAGGATATATAGAGATCATATATAAATCTATATAGATATATAGATCCCATCACAGATAGATGAAGGAATTTTGCACCCAGCTGACTTCTGCCAAAAAAAAATCCTAATGCTTGATAAATGAAAGTAAAAATCATATCATAATGAATGTGAATTAGTAATGCCACCTCAGGAAAAGCAATCCCCTTTGGTAAACTTGAAGAGATGACCCTACCATTAAGAGCCCATTTCAGAAGAGCTCAAACTTTGTGTTGCGTTAGGAGTTGTGCACTGGGGCGTGCTGTATCTTGGGTTCTGAAGAGCAGAGCTGGGCTGGTGGGACACAGAGGGTGATGGACCTCTCACCTCTGCCAGGACTGACCCTACCTTAGTAGGTCCGATGTATGATAGGAGGGAGCCAGTACCAAAACTTGTTCTTAGAATAACATATTGGTGACTTAAGAACACAAAAAAAGTGTAGTCAGATCAAAGACTGTCCAGCCCAAGAACCCAAAGATCATAGAATTGTAGAATCCTTTTGGTTGGAAGAGACCCTTGGGATAATTGATTCCAATCATCTGCCCTACTCTACAAAGTTCTCCCCTACACCAGATCCCTCAACATCACATCTAATCTACTCTTAAACACAGTCAGGGATGGGGACTCCACCACTTCCCTGGGCAGCCCATTCCAGGCTCTGACCACTCTTTCTGGGAAGAACTTTTTCCTAATGTCCAGCCTAACCCTACCCTGCTGCAGCTTGCAGCCATTCCCTCTCGTTCTATCGATAATTGCCCTTGAGAAGAGACCAGCACCAACCTCTCTACAGTGCCCTTTCAAGCAGTGAAAAGGTGTGCTTTTTAGCTTGGGTAAAATCAAGACCAGGAAATAGAGACAGAACAACTAGAGTTTTCTGGTACGTCACATTAACCTTGTTTGAAAATCAGTTGTTGCTCATACTGGTTTTACTGGTGTCTAGTTAAAGTATCAGCAGCACAGGCAAGTCTTTGTAGAAACACTGGAGTTACTTGCTTTGGTTTGTCAGAGGTAAATTTGTGACACTAAATTTTAGAAGCAATTCAAAAAGAGATGAATTTTAGAAGTCCCATGTCATGTTGCATTTACTTTTGAAGCGTTACAGCTGAATTTCTGACAGCAGCAGAGGATATGTACAAACTCCTAAGGAAAATTACTATTGAAAAAACCTCCCTCGGGGAGAGACCATCTTGATCAAACACTTTCAAGAGAGAGGGAAATTTTGAGGGAGAGAGAATTTTGTGACAGCAAAGCAAAAAATGCCATTGATGAGACAAAGTGACTCCTGACAGTCATGAAAAATTAAATCTGCGTTAGGGAAAAACTGGGCACAGAGGGACCATCTTAGAGGAGTTTTTCTGGTTTTTAGGCAATAACTTCTAAATTACCATCAGAGTTTCTGATCTTCTAATACTTCTTGAGATTGCCTCCTTTCATTGTTTATTGTTATATGTCTGATAACAATAGAGACTGAGGGATTTGGGACTTAGCACACTAACCTTAGACTTGAGATGCAAGAAACCCTTCTCAGACGCATCCTTCCCATACAATCCCAATCACGTCCCACAGACCTCTCCAGCTTCTTCTACCTTGGCCCAGCAGCTGGCTTTGAATGGGACATATGCTCTCAACAAGGCAGCAGACAGGGGGACAATAAAAATCTCATCTGGGGCACCTCACATTTAGGCTACTAAGAAGCCTTGGCCATTTACTTGGCCAGCACAGTAGATAGCCTTTGTGTGTGAAGCAAGAAGAGAGGGGACATGTGGGTGGACACCATGCTCCTCATGAAAGGTAATGGTCTTAAACTGAAAGTGGGGAGATTTAGATTAAATACCAGAAAGAAATTCTTTCCTGTGAGGGTGCTGAGACATTGGAACAGGTAGCCCACAGAAGCTGTGGCTGCCCCACCCCTGGAGGGGTTCAAGGCCAGGCTGGATGGGGCTTGGAGCAACCTGCTCTGGTGGAAGGTGTCCCTGCCCAGGGCAGGGTGGTTGAAACCGGGTGATCTTGAAGGTCCCTTCCAACCCAAACCATTCTATGAGTCTATGATTTAGCAGGTCAGGAGAGGCTCCAACTGTCAGGAGGGCTTGGTAGGGTATCATGAATGCTGATAGCTGGTCCTTACACCTTACTGAAAAAGCTCTGTCATTCCCAGAGCTCCAGCTGGATGGCAAGGCAGGAGCAGAGCTAATTACTGCTCAGGGAGGAACATGATAGAAATGTCTACTTAACATAGTGCTGTTTCTTTCTCTTTTTTTTTTTTAATAGAGGGGCCATTAAAAAAGTTGTTTTGTACCTCGTTGAGAGTTCCAACTCCACATCTGAGTTTCAGCTCGGATTTTCATTCAATTAGGTCTATTAAAGTCATCTCGACATTTGAGAAGTTAAGATGATTTACGGAATCCGTATGTTTGAGCTCAGCAGATAAAAGAAGCTGTTTTTTTTCTTTGTGAGCCTTATGGATCTGATACTAAAAAAAGGCAGTGTGTCCTACTCAAATGCTCCCTGTTACAATGCCAGATGGGAATCTGGCACTGGAAGCTGGAGCTGGCAAAAGGCAGGAGTCCTGATTTGTCATGTGAAAGGCTAAATGATACTCAGAAATAGCTGTCAATCACTGATAGAGATGGAACCATTTTAGTAAAATGAAGTCTAAGTAGCACATCTGAATAATTTATTGCGGTGGCATAATCTGCAGATTTCAGCTGTGATTACAATATAAGACTCTATTAAAGACTGAAAAGTACAGAGAGAATAAAGCTCAGAATAAACCAGAATCGTAAAGGCCCTGTCAGCGAGAGGAGAGAAAAAGTTCTCAAGAGGAACTGGCTAAAGCTCTGCACTGCAGAAGACATTCCAGGAGTTGCTGGGAATTTGGTCCGTGGATTCAAATGACAAATTAGACACCTAACGGGTGTCCCAGGTTTGGGGGGATATTTTTCCCGGAAAGGTGTTGAAATTCCTTATCAAGTTAATGCAAATTCTGGGCATCGATGTTTCTGATAACCCAAGCACTCAGGAATGCAGCTTTCAGCTGGGCTTCCACAAAATTCAGCGCTTGGACAATTGTCACAAAAAGCCTGGGTGTTTCTGGGGAAACTCATCATCGTCTTTACAGGTTATTGGGGTTTTGACAGGCAAGACTAACACAGTAAGCTCTACTCCTCCCTTCTGCCTCCACATTCTATTATCAGTATTAAAATAAGTTAGATACTAAATGAAATACTGCAAACACTGCAAACACCCCCAAAATATGCTAGAGACAGCACCTGCCTCTTTCCTCTCACGCAATGGGATCTCGGTCAGTGCTGGTGGCTTCTGGGCAGTTTAGGATGGGTATAAATAAAGAAATCAGAGCTTGCTACACAGGCTCTGAGAACCACAGGGCTGAAGGAAAAAATGAAAAAGGCAGATTAAAACCTGACGGATAGGAACGTGGCAGTGATGTTTGCACAGATGTCTCCCAGTGGAACCTGTCTTCGGTCTACTCCCTGTTAAGGTTGTGATGAATGACATATAAGGAAAGAAAGACTGTGCCGTAGATTCGGCAAGGAGAGGATGTAAAGTTACTTTAAAATTAAAGCAAAAGCTAAAAATGTACTTTACTCTGCAAAAAGTGGTAACTAAATTAAACTTCCTGCTGAGAACAGCTCTAAGCAGAGGGAAAGGAGCCGTAAACAAAGCGGGTTCTTGCAAGTATATTTGTATCTTCTGGCCATTGTTGAATCTCCAAAGACTTCTAAGAATGAGAAGAGAAAGAAAGAGCCCCTGATATAGATGAAGGAAGCCAAAAGATAATGCAGGTAAATTTGGGCACCTAAGTTCAAACTGCCTTGGGTTTCTTAACTAGCCATATTCACCAAGCATGTGAGGACACATGTGAAACAAAAACAGCAACAAAAAAAGAATTTAAGAAAAGCACTCTATGCTGTAACATATGTGTAAAAATAATGCATACAAGTCAAACTTCACAGTAACCCCTTCAATTTTTGGAAGTGTGCTTTTCTACCTGACGTGCTTTCAGACTGTTTTCTAACTCTCAGCCCTCATGCTGTTTGTCCTCTTCCCTCCAACCTGTGCTCCATGGTGACATACCAAAACTTTCCATGCTGGCACCCAAGGCAGAAGCAACAGCCTTGTATGTTTTGCATTTTAAGGACACAAGGCACTGCGGAGCCCGTCCCACCCAGCATTTAGTCTCAGCAGTGGCAATGGAAGAGGGTATTTATGGCAGCACACAAGCCTCAACACCCTCTCATACTTTTATTTTAGTGAGATCCATGCCTATTTCTGCTATTAGCTGTCTATATAAGTGTTGGCCATAAATGTGTTTAATCCCTTTTTCAACTTGTGGACATGTCCTGAAGCTTGTCCAGTGGTGCCAAGCTCCAGAAGCTCTACCACCTCCTTTCAGAGCAGCCTTTCCTTCATCTGTTTTATACCACACTGCTTCTTTCAGTCAGTGCACCTGCCTGGGATATTTGATCACTATTTGGTCACTGATACCACAGGCAGCAGACCTGGGATCTCCAGGCTTCTGAAAAACCCCAGTCAAACCCCTCTTCACCCTCCTCCTCCTCCCCTACCTGAGGAGGTG
The DNA here is from genome assembly GCA_013400555.1 of Jacana jacana. Taxonomy (NCBI): domain Eukaryota; kingdom Metazoa; phylum Chordata; class Aves; order Charadriiformes; family Jacanidae; genus Jacana; species Jacana jacana. The sequence goes on along the minus strand of VZTM01042702.1, from coordinate 7,289 downwards.
AATTCCCAAGAGGCTTTAGAAGCACAGTTTTCATTAATCAAATGCTATTTGTCAAAACTGTCAAGGATTATATAGTAATAAGAGTGCTTGGAAAGTACAGCAGCCAGTGGTATGAAGTGGCATTTACCAACAATAATTGCTGTATTTCCATCTCTGTGCTTAGGTAAAGAAAACAGCTGGGACAATAGTTGGCAAACCAAGTCACACAGAATCACAGAATATCAGGGACTGGAAGGAACCTTGAAAGATCATCTAGTCCAACCCCCCTGCTGGAGCAGATCAGATCACTCAGGAACGCATCCAGGCCTCATGACTTATTCCATTCTACCAGCAAGCCTGTGCTGATTTTGGTTAGTTCCCTTGCCCTTGGCTGCACAGCACAAGTAAAACCTGCTCTAGTGTGTAGCAGTTTGTAATTTATCTAGCAAAGGTATTTATAGAGCACTAGTCACCCAAGTATTTAGGCTCTATCCCCATTGGTGTTTTAGAAGAGAGGGAATAAGGCTTATTACAAGGGACTCAAGCATTTCACTCTGTCAAACAGCTTGGTGAAGCTTCCTTTGAAAAGCTGAAGGTTCTAGGAAAGCATTATTAAAAGAAAAGTTACAGCCAGAATGGGAAAAAGGTGAAGGAGATACAGCAAGTTGTACAAAAATCACAGATTTCAGAAACACAGAATCACTGAATCTCAGGGATTGGAAGGGACCTTGAAAGCTCACCCAGTCCAATCCCCCTGCTGGAGCAGGAACACCCAGAGCAGGTCACCCAGGAACGCCTCCAGGCGGGTTTGGAATGTCTCCAGAGAAGGAGACTCCACAACCTCCCTGGGCAGCCCCTGCCAGTGTTCCCTCCCCCTCACCCTGAAGAAGATTTCCCTCATATTGAAGTGGAACATCCTCTGTTCCAGCTTGCACCCATTGCCCCTTGTCCTGTCATTGGATGTCACTGAGAAGAGCCTGGCTCCATCCTCCTGACACTCACCCTTTACATAGTTATAAACACTAATGAGGTCACCCCTCAGTCTCCTCTTCTCCAAGCGAAAGAGACCCAAATACCCTGTTTGAAGCAAAAACTATAAATAAAGTTCAGAAACCAAGAAAAGTTATTTCATATTATTTCAGCTAATTCAGTTACTTCCATTCCATTCCTGACCAAATCACCAAGGTCACAAGCAAGCAAGGTCATATGTAATAAAAAGTGATCAATCAAAATCACGATTTCACCAGCAATGCTGGTTGTGTGGTGGGTTCTCCAACCACCGTGATGCAGGAAAGGCTTACGGGGGTTGAAGTGTAGTGAGGGACACGAAGAGCCTCCAGGATTTCCTCCTTTGACAGTGGCTTTGCTTATCATCCCAGTATTCTTCTCCTTTGAAAGAGCTGGAAAAGAGACAAGCATGCTGAGCCACACAGGGCTGGAAAAACTCCGGGTTTAGACTTTTCATCATCGGCCACACAAAAAGAAAAACGAAGAAGAGGGCGTCTCAGTATCTGGTGGTGTGATTTATGCACTGCTCGGCGTTCAAACTGACATTAGCAAAAGCGTCTCGATGAGGGGAGTCAAAGTCTAACCCAGACACGAGGTTAATGCTGTACATCATCCCCATTAACACTCGGAAATATCACATGTGAGAAAGATAGATGAAGGCTGTTAGCCAGACTGCAAGGGCTTTGTCGACATGGGGCAGGGTTTAAGCACCGTCTCGGTATGGTACGGGGTGAAGAACTGCAGTTATTCCTCCTACCACATCAAGACCCACCAAACAGCTGGAGACATTGCAAAGAGCCCCTTTCCCTCTCTCTTCTGTCTCCAGCAGGAATTGTCAAGAAGTCTTCCTGGCAGCATTTTAAAAGCCAATGAGATCAAGTATGCATTGAAGAATAAACCTATTTAAAGCAAGGAGCCCTCAAAAATTAAAGCCCACTTGTTGCTGCAGAACATAAATTCAAATGCTACTCACACTCACTCAGTGCTCCTGAGGAAAAGAAAACAAAACCAAACCAAACCAAACCAAAAACCATTAAGCTCTTCACTGATTTTCTTGACAATGCAATGTTCATGGGGCATGGGGCATGTCCCTCCTTGGGACCAAAAAGCTGGGTATTTCACAGAATCACAGAATATCATGGATTGGAAGGGAGCTCAAAAGATCATCTAGTCCAATCCCCCTGCCGGAGCACGAACCCCTAGAGCAGGTGAAACAGGAACGCCTCCAGGCGGGTTTGGAATGTCTCCAGAGAAGGAGACTCCACAGCCTCCCTGGGCAGCCCCTGCCAGTGTTCAGTCACTCTCACTGTGAAGAAATTTTTCCTCATATTTAACTGGAATCTCCTCTGTTCCAGCTTGCACCCATTACCTCTTGCCCTATCATTGGATGTCACTGAGAAGAGCCTGGCTCCATCCTCCTGACACTCACCCTTTACAGATATATAAACATTCATGAGGTCACCCCTCAGTCTCCTCTTCTCCAAGCTCAAGAGACCCAACTCCCTCAGCCTTTCCTCACATGGGAGATGCTCCACTCCCTT
>VZTM01042701.1:15443-35464 GCA_013400555.1 Jacana jacana | reverse complement strand
AATGGGATAAATCGGCAAATACTGGAAAGAAGCAGGGAAACTGGAAGCAGAATAAATAGAAAGGCTACATTTTAAATAACAATCAGTGATGACAATATGGAAAAATAGACGGTTAGTACAGGTGTACACACAAGTGAAACAATTGCTTAAGCAGGTGCTAAAACTCAAGCATTAATTCACTTAATAACAATATACTTAATAACAGAACAATTTTTCAACTCGCTTTCATGTGGTACACTCAAAACTAGTCTTTAACATTTTGCATCTTTTAAGAAATGGGTTACACTTACTCCTTTTTAAGCAGTTCTATCTCCACTGTATGTGTATGTTCATTTTACATTTAATGTGGCTTTCATATAATTTCAGGAGAAAAGAAGACAATAGATCACTCAAGGTTAACAATAACACAAGTACAGACAACTGCAGGAAAATTTAATATGCTTTAACTGTCTTCTTTTTAACTTTTTTTTCTATATTTTTTACTGTTTGGTTTGGTTTTGGTTTTGGTTTGTTTTGTTTGGGTTTTGTTTTGTTTTGTTTTGTTTTGTTTTGTTGGGTTTTGTTTGTTTGTTTGTTTGTTTTTAAAAATCCTTTTATCACACTTAAATCAGTCTGACTTCCTGGAATCTTTTTTATGTGGGATACAGGGTGAGGGGGACTAAAGTCAGTGTCCACTGCTGCTGTGCAATTTCTATCCATTTAACAGAATCATTTATGCTGGAATGGACCTCTTGAGATTGTCTACACCAACCATCCAAGCAGGGTCAGCCAGAGCAGGTTTTGAATATCTTCAATATTTGTGCTATTCTGTCTGCCACTAACTCAGAATGCACTCATCTATCAACTGTATCACAACCCATCTTTGCACAGAAATGATCACTGTACAGTTTAGTAGCAGAAATTCAAATTCATGAATTTTTTTATAGTAGTCCAGGAAATTTAATGTTAACAGCACACAGGAATGAAACCTATAATTTTGTTGTAGTTTTTTTTCAGGTTATAATTTATTTTGGATTAAAATTATATGACATCAAACATTTTAAAATTCTTTAGAGGGATTAGAGGCCTTTTACAACCCTGTAACAGCAAAACCACAGACCTCCAAATCCTTATGTATATTTGTCATTCTCTATTTTTTTCTCATCCAAAAATAAATATTATCCTAAGGAAATAATCAGTGAGAATTTTCTGTACTCATAAATTGAATGATATTCCTTATTCAAGTAGGGGAATAAATCTAACATTTAAGCAGCAAGGCAAAATTTGGAGGATAGTCAGGGAAGCATGAGCAAAGAAAAGCCTATATTCTATCTAAATTCATATAATAACCAATGAAGTAACATCTTAGATACATGTATCTAATTACCAAGCAAAAATCTTTCAGTATCCCCTGGAATAGAATTTACATCATTTAAAACTGGGACTGAAAAGGAAAGAAAGTATAGACTTATTTTACAGTAGATACCATGCATTGCTAATTGCTTTAATAAAAATCAAATATTTACATATTTCACTGTGAATTTGATTACTTAATAAACTGAAAATAGATACTAGTCAAAATAACTGTTCAACCTGAATGCAATAAATACATTTTAATCATGGTTACAAAAATATAAATCTTCCTAGATATACAGTTAAATAATATGAAAACCAGCTCACAAACCCTGTGGTTTTGTGTTTGGTTTTTTTGGGGGTTTTTTTGTCTTTTTTTTTTTTTTTCTGGTTTTACCCAAATAATTTATTAACTCATGCTTTTATGGTATCTGGTTTTAATATATTTTTTCAATAAATAATTTCAACTAGTTTCCATACAGTCAGGAAATATTTTGTTAGCCACTCTTAACATAGATTCTGAAAATTCTGTACATTCTTTTTTTCTGAAATCTTCACTCCTAGTTTACAATCTATTTTAGAATATTAAAAATAAATAAATAAAAATTAAACAAATCTGTGTAATTTACATTTGAGGTCAATGTTTTTTCCTGTCATTGTATATTGCTGTGTGTTTGTCAACATTGGATTTCATTTGCCACATGTCACCCCAGTTACATAAATGAAAGTCTCGTTGGATTTTCCATGCTGCTTATTCTGAATATTTCTTAACACCCAAACTTGATCACTAGTAACGTCTTTTAAAAATAGTTCCTATCAATCTGTCTAGATGAATTACTAGTCCCAGACTAGATGGCTTACAGACCATGACTTCTTGTGGAACTATACTAAAAGTGTTTTAGCAGTTATACATATTTCCTGCATCTTACTTTACATTTTGTGATCAGAGATGTACATTGTCTTATAAAACTCTATAGAGTGTGATAATTTTATCTTCTGTTCCATAACATATTATGAAAGCTAGTGACTACATCTGAGAATGTTAATTATACAGAATGCAGAAACAGATGTACTGAATGAGAGCAATTCTGTTCCCAAAGAAGATGAACTCTAAATCTAGTCCTAAAACAACTGATGTATTTCTGCTGATTATGAGACTGTTAGCATGTATTCTGAAGGCAACAGGGTTAACAAGATTACATGACCTGCTATATAATCAGAAATCCTTTTGTGTCTACTTGATGCATTAGTGATAAAGACTAGAGATGCCACTGCCATGAAAAGGACAGTTTACAAAAAATACTTTTTTTTTCAGTACACTGTTGGACACGATTTTTTTTTATTATTTTTTAATTTTTTTTTCTGAAAGATTCCAATTAAAGTTTCATATGAAGCATCAACATTTCATACTCAAATACAAATACACAGGCAAACTGCATTCTTTTTTAGTTATAGAACTGATAGAAATTATTAAGGACAGGCAGGCACAGTTATTAATCTGTTAAAATGTCTGGGGTTTTGTTTGGGGTTTTTTTGTTTGTTTGTTTGTTTTGTTGGTTTTGTTTGGTTTGGTTTGATTTGGTTTGGTTTGGTTTTTAATTATTATTCATCTTTTTAGATTAAATATTCTGACTTTTTTAGCGATAACCTCAGATAATCCTCAAGACCTGTAAAGGCAGAAAGGATGAGAAGTTTAAATTCTAAGACCGTGCTCAAAGTGGTTCCTACTAGCTTGGTTTCACCAATGGTAAACTCCTACGCTGATTCAGAACCTTCTAAAGCAACCCCTGAGGGGACAATTCATAAGTCATCTGAGGTCCCTCATCTAGTGTCATCTAGAGATACCTTTCTTTTTTGAAGGTTTTCTGCAGATGTTAATTTGTTTTCATTAACCCTATGTAAATACCTTAGGTACCTTAGGTTATCCTAAGTGACACAAAACAACTATATAATAATCCTGTTTTAACATCTTCTCAGGTACACTTCACTCTGGCATCCGTTGGCTGCATTGATTAGTTTTCCACTGAACAACATGGGAGTTGGGAGATCTAGCTAATTCTCATCTAGCTAAAGATTCTTTTATGTAGTCACCTCCATTTAGATGCTTTAATCTTGAACCAGATTTTATTCTATGTTTCTGCAATGAGAGGCAGTATTTTGCCCATTTACAGAAAACATAAGGCACAAATAAGAGAAATTAATGTATTGGACTGAAACCAAAATAAATTAATTGCAAGATAATAGAATGAAAATCTTTTATCTTTAGGTATACAAGAGCCAGTCCTTAATCAAAAGTAACTAAAGGAAGGAGATGACATGCAAACTTATCTATAATTTTTCCAAAAATAGACGTTCAGGACATGTCTATAATTCTGATGTATTCTCTGTACATAGAAGGAATGACTCGTAGGGACCAACTCTTTGTCAAGCTGCAGTGGAACAAAAAATGTCTGTGCTTCCCTACGCCAAGTAGCAGCCACTTGATAGTAGATGATAACTATAGTTAACTTTCTTTTAAACACACATGTTTGCTAACTGAATAAAAGCCTTCTTAGCACATTACCTGTGAATTAGATATACTTTAGTTCCTAAAAAAGATATACTGAGAAATGATCCTCCTTAGGAGACTTGGTATTTTGAAATCTTTCAATTTATTTTTAAGTATTTTGCATATTTTGTCATGTATAATTACTCCAAGCCTTTCTTTAAAATGTTGATAAATAATGTCACATGCATCTCAACACTATGACATGCTTATAAAAGCCCAAATGCCTATATATAACAGATCTAAACAGAATTAAACAAAACAAAACAAAACAAAACAAATTCCTGTCACATCTACATTATATCTGTTTTGTCTTGTTAATTTACTGATGTCTGAACTTCTGTTCCAATATTTGCCTCAAGCTCTGTATGCAGCTGAGGTTATAGATGTTTATCTGGAATGGCTATTACAGTAGTTTCCTAGGCTAGTCTACATCCCTGATCTTTTGGTATTAGCACTATTTATGTGTTCTTAACATTCTCTGGAATCTTACATATTAAAGAACTATTCAAAATATTCAGCACTACTGTATCTTAATTCGTGTTTCTTCAATATTTCTTCAATCTTCAATATAAGTCATAACCATCTCAAAAGACTTGTTGTGTTTATCTCTCTATCATTATAGAATCATAGAATCATAGAATCATATAGGTTGGAAGAGACCCTTGGGATCATCAAGTCCAACCATCAGCCCTACTCTACAAGTTCTCCCCTACACCAGATCCCTCAACACCACATCTAATCTACTCTTAAACACAGTCAGGGATGGTGACTCCACCACCTCCCTGGGCAGCTGATTCCACTGACTGACCACTCTCTCCGTGAAAAAATTTTTCCTAATGTCCAGCCTAAACCTACCCTGCTGCAGCTTGCAGCCATTCCCTCTTGTTCTATGCTAATTGCCCGTGAGAAGAGACCAGCACCAACCTCTCTACAATGCCCTTTCAAGCAGTTGTAGAGAGTGATGAGGTCTCCTCTCAGCCTCCTCTTCNTCCCTCTGTAGAGCATCCCTGTCCTCAAGCAGATCAACACTCCCATCCAACTTATATACGGTACTATTAGTCTAGCTTGATATAATAATAACCAAAGCTGTTAATCTCATTAAAGGATTGTGAGTGCTTCTGTTTTCTTTTTATTCATTTTGACTGCTTTTACATCAATTATGAGAGACTTTAACTATTAGTGTCTTGTAAAATATTTTTCTTAATGGTGGCAATATAGCTTGCTTTTCTTGTTTCTGTACTTTTTGTCAGCAATCATAAAAAAATGTGATTAAATGAGGTTATTTAATTTATTTAAGATATATTTCATTCACAGCTTTTTCAAAATCATACTGCTTAACATGTACATATGTAGCTGAAGTAGCAAGTCAATGCAAATACAAGAAAGCACAGAACAGGAAATAAAAAGCAAGCTAATGTTTTTGTTTGTTTGTTTGTTTTTAATATAGGAACCTATTCCCTTATTATGGATTGCAAACTGGCAATGCTAAACCCACTGTATTTTGTAAATACACTATTCTGGTACTGGTATTCGTACTGGTCTTGGATGTAAGAAAATAACATGAAATTGATAGTGAAACCAGAAGAGAAAAGTGATGATGCTTCTAGGGGTTTGTTGGTTTTTTTTTCTCTCAGTATTGACGTGTTTACTCTGTTGCTTTCTGAGTGAAAAGTAACTCAAAAAAAAGGACTGATCATCTTGAGGCAAATGTTTAGGGCATACTATGTGGCCATGATAGAGATTCCTCAGGAGACACAGGTTAAAATAATGCACTGTTTTTTATCTTGTCATCTCTGCATTGCCTCTGATTAGGGCTACTTGGAGAGCACACAGAGCTCTAGTTTGATTCTGTGCTGGTTTTGTGATCTTCCTTGCTGTTGTGGTATATTTATGGACTAAATGCTGTTCTCAGTATTAGATATCCTTCTTCATAAGAGATTATAATGCACTGTGGGATGTCTACACAGTCTTAGCTGTTGCTCAACTACATACTTTTAAAGACATGTTTCTTCAGATTCTCACTAGACAGTGTTGCAATTTGTACTTTCATTTGTCATTGTTGTGAAGCAAACATTTTTTGACCTATTTTAGAACCTTGAACTTCACCTTCACCTTACTACTTCAGAGCATAAATTGACACAACACTAGTAAATGGATTCAAAATTCGAGAAGGCTTGTATTTACTGTATCAATTCAGACCAGTTTCTACTGAACACTGTAACGCTACCTGAGGTGACTAGAAATACCAGCCATAGAATGGTGTCTTATATTCTTCCTATCAAATCTGTTCCTGCATGCCTATGTAAATATATACAATGCATCATTATTTTAATTAACAAAATTAAAAAAAAAAAAGAAGTAAAAATTGTTTACACATAAACAATTATATAATGACATAATAAAACACTAATTCATTACAATGCACAGTAAGTAAATAAGGTAACTTTGCAAAAGACATTGTCGATAACTGATTTGATTTAGTTACAACACCAATGTCTCTGTTTTGAAAATATGTTTTTATCTTTTCTGTTTCAGGATTTGTGCAGCACAAGGGTTACATTGAACTGACACAAGAACATGTTTTAACAGTTTTCTTATGTGTGATATTAAATGAAAAAAAATATTGTTTTTTGTAAAGAATTTTGAAGATTATATGTTGTCATGAATCACAAATGGCTTCCAAAGATTGCTTATAACATTTTTCATATAATCTTAATTTAGCACTGCTTCCCTGGAAGCTAAATAATGATGTTATGTCCTCTGAGGAAAAAAAAACAATAAAAATTGACACTTGTAAACTCGTCACTGCCACTGCACAATCTCAATGTAAAAAGTGTTCAGATTTTACTGAAACTTTAAGTATGCACTGCTCTGAATAAAACAAGGAATTGTTGACAAAATATCTTTAAAGATATCTGAATTAGCTTGGCTTGAAAACTTGTAAAATTTCAGTTTCTTGAGAAATTTTGCTGTCTGATTCTTCTGACTGATAGAGAATTACTGTTAGGCATAATTTTCTTCTATTTCCAGCAGTTTCAGAATTATTAGAACTACTTTATTAAAAGCAGTGGGGGAAAAGAAGGGAAGCACAAGGCTAAGTGCTACATCTCCATAACACTGGAAGAATGGGGTGGTTAATCTTAAGAACACAGTACTCCATCAGTGTTCCTTAGACTCATGCCATTACATTTTAAAAAAAATATTAGCTTGGAATGATTTTCCTAGAATTATAGAAAGATTTGGGTTGAAAGGGACGTTAAAGATTATCAAGATCCAACTCCACTGCCATGGGCAGGGACACTCCCACTAGATCAGGTTGCTCAAAGCCCCATCCAGCCTGGCCTTGGACACTCTTGGGGATGGAGCTTTCACAGCTTCCATGGGCAACCTCTTCCAGTGCCTCACCACCCTCACAGTAAAGAATTTTGTTCTAGTATCTAATCTAAATTTGCCCTTTTTCAATTTAAACTATTACCCCTCCTCCTGTCACTACACTCATTCATAAATGGTCCCTCACTCGTATCTCCTACAGGACCCCTTTAGGTACTGGAAGGCATCAATAAGGTTTCCCTGAAGCCTTTTCTTCTCCAGGTTGAACAACCCCAGCTCTCTCATCCTGTCCTCATAGGAGAGGTGCTCCAGCCCTCTGGTCATCTTTGTTGCCCTCTGCTGGACTTGTTCCAACAAGTCCATGTCCTTTCCTAATGACATTTTCTAGATGCTGTAGCATTCAATGACAGGTCTGTTGCATCTACTGCTTAGAAACTATTTCAACTTTCAATATAAATGTCTATTTCTTATTTCATTACAAATATAGAAATACAAACCAGTATCTTATAGCCCCCTATGACAAAGTTTACATTTCTGTCATTAAACTACAGAACATTTCTGGTATTTTTAATTAATATGAAACTTTAATTATTAGTGTATATTGTGTAAATCAGTACTATATAAGGCAGATATCTGTCCATTTGCTAGTATTGAGAAGAACAGTTTGCAAAGATGTGATTAATTAATACATAAGTTGTTATTACACTTTTACAGAGATGAATAACTAGTCTATAAATTCTAATTTGGATGGGCAGGGAATGGAAATTTTTCTATCAACTCTTTCTTCATTCAATAAAATGGTAACTGTATCCTGTAATTTGTTTTAAATCATTTTTTGGAACAGTGATCAGTAGTAGCTGGTATTGACACACGGTCAGCATTTACTTTTGTCATCAGCCTCAGTAGAACATGATCAGAGTGTCTACTGTGAGCTATGTAGCAAAGAAGAATACAGGAGTGAAATAATTATAGCTAATCTGATTCCAGACCATTCTTTTGTATGGAAAGAAACAATGAGGGATATTTAAAAAACAAGATGAATATTGTAGCATTTGTATGGGTTTATTAAATCTTATACTGATCCTTTAAAAATAAGGAGACATTCTAAACTGTATTTTCTGATATTTTGATTATTTTGTATTAAAAAAAAAATAATTATAATGCTTTAAAGTCTTTTCTAAACTGATTAAAATGCTGGATCTCAGTTAACCAGAGATATGAAAGTTTTACCTGCTGCAAGTTTCCACTATTTCAGAAGGAGAAAATTGTAAAAGTAGTCAACTAAGACACTAAAAAAAAAGCTGTAAGACTCAACATTAAGGACATTATACATAATGTAATGTTGCTGCATATGGATTTCTTTTTTTAAAAAAATAAACTGTAGTTCCATATATTCATATAATCTAGGTAACACAATTGAGCTACTGATTGATTTGATTTACCATTTCCATCCTGCTTCATCCCTTCTCCCATCATATATTTGTGCATCTTTTCTCAACATTGTGCTCTCCTCAGAACATGCACCTCGTGTTTTTAATTTGCCTTTAAAATAAGAAGTACTCATCATTTGGTCATCCAAATAATTATCAGATGTCCAAGCTTTCTTGCACAGAGAGTATCTGAATGATTATTTTTTTTATTAGCTTTGCTGTTGTATGAGCATTATTTCATTTCTCTCAGGACTGAACAGCTAGACTTCATCTATGCCCAGTTTTTTTTAGAAAATACAAATTAATTTTTTAGTCCTCAGCACCAAGAAAATTCAAGTCAATTGTCTCCTTTACAGTTAAATTTAATTTAAAAATTTGTAATGATATCCTGTACTGTATTCATTATAGTTTACCTCATTTTTCAGGAGAATGTGCTATTCTTCTTGCTTTAAAAGAAAAAACAATAGAATGACATACTGAAGTTCTTGAACCTTCTTGAACTAGCAGCTGTAGCACAAGATTTTCAAATTAAATGCATCTGCATAGTTAATAATGGATTTCACTACTTTAGGGTAAGAATTGCAGAGTTCACCATGACTTTAAGCAAATCTCTTCTGTGCAGTAACAATGTGTGTCCTATTTTATCTTTCAATAACTGTAACTCTTGTATTATACGACCTCATTTTGATGGTAGGTAGCTATCCCTAAATACAGTCAAAGAATTTCCAATTAAACTCAGAAGCAACTTTTCCTTTTATTTTTTTTTTAGATGTTTTTTATAAAAGTATGATCATAATCTTCAATAAGTAATGCTGTGCTTTAGAACTAAGCTTTCCATTGACTGCAGAGTGTAAGGTGTGGTCAGATTGAAAACTGAACAAAAAGGTTGCAATATAGATAACATTGCTCTTCTGTCTTTCATTTCCTACAGTCCCATCTGTATTTGAGTCTGTGGGATGAACAGATTGAAGCCTGTGGTGTTTCACCTACTTTCAGGAAGTCTGAATAGCCAATTATATTTTTTATGATAAAGAATCAGAATGGAAAAAAAGTTCATCTATGCAAGATGAGCGAGTACCTTGTTTGAGCATGAACTAAGTACTGTCAGTTATAGTAAATGCCTCCTATAGTATATGTCTTATAAATTCTAAACAGTCTACATATGATCATACCCATAAAGAAGTAAATTATATATTAAATCATTAGCATTAACAAATATGTACTGTCATGCATATTAAGCAAGAAAAAAATAATATGGGAGCTTTTTTGTTGGTTTTTTTTTTTTTTAATGATTTACTGATGCTTTTAGACTTTTCTTTCATACATTTAGGAAGACACATACATGAATAGCAAAAGATCTAAGTCAATATTACATATAGAAACTAATATTCCTATGCTAACTACCTTTGATTGAAACCTGATTCTTGGTAGAATGTCACGATAACAAGAAGCACATGGATTCCATAATGAATTACACAGTTCTGGCCAAAATGTTTCAGAAATATCCTGACTTTGGACAAGCTGTGAGTGGCTTCTTCACTCTGAGTAGCTTATTTCCTTTGGGAGGAGATGATGGTGAATACAGAGAATGAGTCTTACTACCTTTGAGGATAGTTAAAATGTTTGGGATTTTTAATGTAAATTGACAGAAAGTACTTCAAAAAGACTACTAAAAGAGGGAATCACTGTACATCATAGGAAAAAAAATAGTTGTATCAACATTTTATGACCCATTCTGCATAAAATATTCTGGAAGTTTTGTGGGTTATTTTGTTGACTCTGTTGGTTTGTTGTTTTTTTTTTTTAATATTTGTTTGTTTCTGGTTTTATTTTATTTTACATATATAAAAAACAACAAACAATTATCTGTCTTCAATGTCTTCTACATAAATAAGCATGTGGAAGAGAAATTTCAACAGGGTAGAGATATCAGTCCAGACAGCATGAATGCTCGTGTACCAGACAATTTCCTAGGTAGTCTCCATTAGCTTCAGCCCTGTTTGCTAACATAAAAGAGCTTCTTTTAATCAAAAAAGCTAAACAGTTCCAGACACAGCATTAGGTCCAAATCCATGTGGAATGTCCAGTCAACAGCAGCAGAAGATTGCATCAGACAAAGGTCTGGAGACAGGATATTACATAGATCCAGCGTCTAATCAAGAGACAGGGCTGGAGACAAGCTACCAGTTATGTCCAAGAGATCCTTATAAGAAATTAGCTGTGTAGAGAACTACAGGGCTGTAGATCTACCATCTGGGGTGCTAATTCAGAGATAAGACCAGAGGTGAGGCTACAATGAGGGTCCAAAATGTCCATCCAGGTGACAGGGCTGGAGAAAAGTACACCTACAACACCTACAATAGGTCAGGACTCAGTGATGATGCTTGAGCTGAAATGGGGTCCTGGGCCATGGCTAGGGGTGGGAGGAAGTTCCAGCAGAGGCTGAGTAGGGGCAGTGACTGTTTATACTGCCATCAAGGCCCTGGCAGATTCTCACATTCCCCCATACCCTAAGCACGTGTTGTCCTCCCATCTCACATAGTTCTAGGCTCAGAAGGGATATGCCGTACAGTGATCTGATTGCTATGGGGCATCAGTGGTCTATTTCACAGGATGCAGAGGACAGTCAGGGAACTGAGGAAGGGACATGACTCAGTCTGGATCTCAAAACCAGTTCAGGATCACAGCAAGGCCATAGTGTCACAACAGGGCCATGGCAAAGGGCTCTTGGCAGTGGGACAAGGAAACTGGAGTTGAAAAAGAGACAGAGAAGAGTCTAGAAGCTGGGACAGGAATATGACACTGGGGACATGAGCTGTGTCAAGACGCTGCCAGGAGCAACATACGGCATTTGGAGCTGGACAGGGAATTCAGGCTGTTCCTGATGTGCCTTGGGTGTTCAAGCTGCCCCTAAGGAGCCCTGAATTCAGGGAGGGCTGGGGAAAGAAGACTCACTCAGGAGCCAATGACTGATCAGTAATTTGGCTCCATAAGGTGATTAGAACTTAGGGGCAGGCTATTCTCTTAGTGGAAGCCACAGATGCAAGGTCCTGTACTGCTGTGAGCCAGCCCCCATGGTGTTTGGCTCAGCTATCTGAGCTGACTGCTAGGGCACAACCTAGGTTGAAGGCTCCCTCAGGGCTGAGCCAAACACACTAGAGACCCCAGGTGTGGCTGTACCCTCCTGATGTGCATTGTCCTGCAGAACCAGAGTGTGACAGGTAGTGTCAAAGCTGCTAATGAAGCCTACCAACACCTCTTCTCGGTTTTGACAAGTGTTGAGCCAAGCTTGAGATCAGTTCCCATCAGGAGCATAGGGCTATCAAATGGCAAACTGAGAAGTCCATTCAAGGGGTCCATCCAGGTGTCAGTGATTGGAGACAAGTTAACTGGATTGTAGGTCTGAAATATCTGTCCAGGAAACACAGATGGAGACGGGCACACCTAAAATCGGTCTCCCCTGGCCCGTGTCAATATGGGTATACTGGGCCCATGGGTGCACAGGGACTCAGTTGAAGCTAGCCAAGGGCTATTGATATCTATTTGGTGAACTTCAGACTCTGACATTAATGTTAATCTCCACTTCTGTTTTGAGTTCATTGTGTATTACTGACATTGCTGCAGTGATTTTTCTAGAGGCAAATGGATTTTCCTATGGACAAGTCTAGGTTTGCTTTTTGCTTTCAAAAGTGAAATCTCAGGTATGTTAGTAAGAACCATTGACTCTACAGCTTGTGACAGCATGTATATTATAGTTACCCTGACATCTATGAACATCTCTGGTGCTCTAAAATACTTTAAAATTTAGTTGTAAGAAGTAGAATAGAACGCAATCACTTTCTGACCAAGCTCCTTGAAACTGACTCAGATTTTGTAGCTGGGTGACTGCTAGATGACAGAACTGAGAATATAGACCCTGTCCACAAAACTTAGACTTCCAGACAACCTGACAGAAACTTGTCAAGCACACTTTTGCTATTAATGCACATTTTCCTGCTAGGAGTTACAAATTCTTAATTAATAAAGTGAAGTTTAACAATGTAGAGGGAAATATGATCTTCCCAGAAAGGTCAAAGGAAAACTGGATGAAAGCTGGATGAATATCAGAGGTTCAAAGATGCAGTAGTGAAGCTGGCAAGAATATGTTCAAAGTCAAACAAGTACTTTTATTTTCTTTTCGCTACAACATACACTGTTGAAACTGGTTGGAATCTTGCCCGCTACCATATAATGAAGGTTTCCTGTATAGCTTAGGCACAGAAGGAATATCAGAAATATCAAATTTGGATATGGATTTAGCTAAACTGGGACAAATTGGAAAAGAGTAATTAGGGATGGGTTTCTTGAGAGGAGACAAAGCTGGAGAAAGGTAGAGGTCAAAGTGGATGACAGAAGTACAAGCAAGGATAATGGAGAGAAGTGAAAAGAGAAGGTGTTAATTGTACGTTAGCAAGCTGCTGACCAGTATACTTGCCTGACTGATCCCTGCATCTGATCACTGCAGTCTGTCCTATCTTCTTATTAAACTATATTTTTTATTTTCTGTGTAATTTCACTGTCTCTTCTCTGTGTGTATGTACCTGGATGTCAGCATCTGGAAAAGTAGACACAGATCACAGGGAGTCTATAGGTTGGGCATGCTTGCAACTGTAGAGGCTGGAGCATACTTCCTACTGGGTAGTTTCAATCCTCTATGTGGTTATGTGTTTTTACCAGTGAACTCCAAACATGGCCAGCAGAGAAAGCACTGGCCGTCGGCTCATGTATGTGAGAACTATAGGTGTTTATGTGTGCCAGGATGACACTGCTTTCTCTCTGTGTTAGTTTTTGTAGCCAGGCACACTGGTGGGGAGTGTGCATGTACGCATGCATGCACGTCTCCAGATGGATCCCTGGAACACGTGTTCAGTCTTGCTGTTGACCAGACCTGCCAACAGAAACCGCAGCAGACACATCCATCACACTGGAGAAACCTCCTGGGTGTGACAGTGCCTAAGTTTCAGTTCCAGAGATGTGTGAAGGCAGAATCCCCACAGCCCAAAGTCCAATGCATATGGCAACTCCCTTGACGGGTTTGTTTTTGTTTTTGGTTTTTTTTTTTCTGATTGTCTGCTCTAAAGCTGAAGGAGCTGGATATGCAGACAACAAGATAAGGTCTGAGATTGTCATTAAAATTTTCAAAACTGGTCAGACAAGGCAGATAAAAGTAAATGGTGTAAGTAAGCAAACCAAGTGCTGAAGTTTTCTCATGTTTGCACTTGGCACCCCTCTGTGGATATAGAACTGAGCCCACCAAGAGAAGCTGTAGTGCTTGGCCAATTATTTTTCAGTGTTACAAGACTGTAATTAGATAATTTAATATAACATTTCTAATTCATATATATAGACTGTGTAGTTTTGGTTAGTGAAGTTCACTTTACTATATCCTGAGCTTCTTAATAATATGATAAATATCCTCTTGTTTCTTCTTGTTTGTGATATTTTCCTGTATATCACATCCAACAGATCCCACATGGCTAATGGAAAATGCAAATGAAGGGATTTTAGTATGGACAACACTTAACAAGTCCAGAGTTAAAGTCTGGGTTCAGCATGGTTGACAGCTCCCTATAGACTTGTCAGGGGAACTCAAGGAGACCTGTAAGGCAGGACCTGGCAGCCCGGGCCTGTCCCATGGACCCAGAGGAGCAGGGCAGCTGAAATCCGGCAACTCCCTGTGGATTGAGAGGGACTGAGGCTGGGCTGGGACACAGGTCTGCAGGTGGGCCTGGCTTGGTGGGGTCCATAGCTGGGCAGGACAGAACTGTGGGGGCTGTGGCATGGCTGGGACAGGGGCTTACAGCCTGAGGGCTGAAATAAGTTCCTGGGCCGTGGGCAGGGTGAAGGGAGCACCAGGGGATTCAACACGGACAGGCAGGCCAGATGGTGCCTGCAGGCCCCCAAAAGCTAAAAATCTCAAATTTAAAATCTTTATTTTGGGTTTCTATACTTTATCTTTGATGGCAGGACTACATGATCTCAAATCTCCCTTCCAAACTAGACAACTCCATGATTCTGTCTTAATACTGTTTCATGTCTATGCTTCTCAGATATTGAATATGATTAACTATATTCTGATTAAGAAAAGGAGAAATATATGAGATGACTTGTTATTGCCTTAACAGATTTTCTGAATGGAACAGAAGAGTTTGGTTTTTTTTACATTGTTACAGGCACCAAGAGTCTTTTTGTATCATTTCAACAACTTTATATTTCCATACTATTTCTTTACTTTCGTTCTTTACTACTACTGCAATGCAATTTTAAGATAACATGCAATCCATCATATGAGACCACTCACTATAGAACAGACTTTTTTTTATTTTCTTCTTGGTAATATTATCAAATATTCCCTATCACTCACCAGAGCTGGAGTTAAGGTTCTGTCTTATGTGGTCTGTGAGTCAGAAACAAACTCGGTTGTGGGAGATGGATAAGGATGAAAACTACTACAGATTTTGCAGTACTGATTGTTCTTACTTGCAGGGCACTCAAAATTGATGGGTAGCAATAGAAAATTCCAAAGGTCAGTAAAAGAAGAAAGGCACGTGGAATGGATGGGCAATTTCTTACATTTCCAAGAACTGTACCCATGTGGCTTTTATAGGGGTGATCTAAAAATAAACTTTCTATATTTCTTCTAACAGTCACTGCATCCAAGTCTGCCCTTGAGCTTTACATTCTTCACCAGTCTCTCTTTGCTTAGAATGAAGTCCATTATGACACTTATCCTTGGATACTCTGTCTCTTAGAGAAGGAAATTTTCATCAACTCATTCTAAAAACTTCCTGGATTGCTTATGCTGTGCTTTGTTGTCCCTCCAACAGATATCAGTAGTTATGCAGTCCTTTGTGAAGACCAGGGTTTGTGAACGTGAGGTTGTTCACTTCCCTTTATCTGACAAGTGGGGCCTATCTGCACGCAGTACACCAGGTTTCACAAAGCAAGTACAGCGGTGTAATTAGCCAAACCCTTGCCTATAGCACCAGTCCTGTAGCCATTTGTTGATTTGCCACATTTGTTTGGACATATTGATTGGATGTGGTGTAGAACCAGCCTGAAAATTCTATGATTCTATGTCAACTACCTTCCCTTTGACCAGGCGGAGTGATGAAAAACCTACCTGCATTCCAGAGTTCCTAAGCACTGCTCCTAGGGCTCTATAATCCTTGATATTCCTCAGGCTGCTGCTAGCAGTACCAGTGATACTCATGTGAAAAAAACAATAATAGAAAATTGTCAGTGGACTGTCTTAATAGTCTCCCTGTGATATCCCCAGTACAAGCCCCCAAGAGAGGCACACCTCTCTTGAGAGTGTGTCAGGTCAGCAAATGGGTGCCTCCATACCTCTCAGAAGAGAGTTGCCTACTACTGTCACCTGTCTCCTTTTCTTAGTTACACTTGTAATACACAGGTTGCCTTACTCAGCTCCAGTGCCTCTCCTGGTGCAGTAGGTCTTAGCTCTTCAGTCTGCTGAGCTGTGAAGCAGTTTTGCAAGGGTAGAAGTTAGTGGTTTACTGTTTATGAAGAAGTTTAATGTTGATGTCTGTTACAGCTGTTATAGAACTTGTTTAACATTGTAAAAAAAATTTGTTTCAAATTCCATATACCTGAAATATTATGCAGAATGTGGATTTTCAGATGAGCATAAAACAAAGCCTAAATATAATAAATATTCATTAATGTGATCTTATCTTAAGACATATACATTTCATTAATAAGGTTTGAATAATTCAAATATATTTATATTTCTCCTGTATTTTTTTCTTCCATAAACATGCTATTTTTTATTATAAAATTCTAATCTATTATATAAGTATGGATTAAAATAGATGGCAAATTTTGCGTTGTTTCTGTTTCCACATGTACTGAACTGGAGAAAAAAAGATTTCTCACAGAAAACCATCTAACTTACTTTCAAGTCACAAATTTAAAGGTAGAATAGATTTATTTAAATAAGAAAGCATAGTCATTTGGAGCACTTTATTTTATGATAAGGAAAGAAGAGCATCTCCAGTATCAAGAGCAAAGATTCTTTTTTAATTTAGTGTTTCAGTTCACAGTCAATGTACCAGTATATTGCTATTGTTATTGATCTTGCTATTGACCTAGGAGCAAATCCAATGCTCAAATAAATCAGGGTCAATTTAGGAGTTGCAATACATGAAAAGAATATTTAAAACAGATTGAATACATTTCATGTGAAATGTGTATTTCAAGTCCTGCTGTTTAACAGCATTATGGACTACTGCATGTGCAGTACATTTGAGGTACATTGTGCTTCCCATGTATTTGACTTTGAACTAGTAACCTTTAGTCCTCTATTGTAAGGTAGAAATGATGTCTCTTTAATTGCTAGGTGTGAAAATGTACTAAGGCAATGTAGGAATTCATGGGCAAAGGTAAAAATAAGTAAAATTATTATAGTTGTAAACCATATCAGATAACCCATAGATCTTTAGAAGTGCTCTTTTCTTGGCTTTGCAGAAAGATATACAAGAAGGGAAAGATAAAAGGTAGGAGAATGTTGAGGCCAAAGGGCAAGAGGTTATAGAAGATATTGCCAATGCCATTCTTGTTGTCATGATAGATTCCTCTTTGTATTACAGAAAAGGTCTACTCACACTGGGAAGCTACCAGTTGATGGTAATCAATTTCGACATCTACATGATCTGATGGGGGATGTGCTGTAAATTATGCACATGTACCCATTATCCTCAGATTTCTTAGAATCTATTTCCTTAAATCAGTTGTCTTTTTGTACCAGAGGCAAAGCCTTAAGAAGAAAAATCTAGATTCTTGCTTCTCAGCCTTCATGCACTTTGTATAGCCATTTATGTCCTTAAGGGCTTCTATTACCATTTTACATTTAAGGTAACATTGCACAAAATCTAATTGATATAGTTAAGATTCAAACTTGTGCAGTCTAAGCTCTAATTGTGTGTTACAGAAATTCTTTATCTGCTATTTATCACCAAAGGAGATGTTGTGCTTCATCTTCAAAACATGTAAGAGACAATAAGAGGCAAAGGACAAAAGAGAAACAATTACCATGCTTTGCAAATGTGCTGATACTGCATGGAGAGATGAGAGAATGTTATAAACAACTGTATTACTTAACATTAGCTATTGCAGCAAGACAAGCATGATCACTCAGTAAACAAGCAAAAAAAGGATATTTAAAGTGTCTTCCTGCAAAGCAGAGAGGCTATGTTGTCTCTAGATATAGTAAAGTGAAACTATGTCTAACAGTAGTAATGAAAAAATCTTTTCTGCATGGTTGCTGCAGTGAGTGTGGATCACTGCTCTGAGAGGTCATACAACTTCTTTAATGCTTCATGAATTTTAGCTGCATCATCAGCAGAGATTTTTATCTTGGCGAGTACCAGATAATTCTTAACAACCTGTAATAGAAGGAATATTAGCCAGTCAGCTGTTGTGAATATAAATGCTGTAGTAGGCAACATTTTCAGAAGTAGGTGATCTGGTTCATATGTAAGGACTCAAATAACTTTTAATAGCTAAATATGAAACTAAAAACCAAACAATAAAATTCCAAATTTGAAGATTTCAGTCCTTATCAGTGGCACTTCTCTGGTTAATCTTTGACAGTCTTTAAGGTAAAGTATTCTTGTCCAAAATAGTCTTTTTTCTTTATTACTATTGAAAAGCTCTTGTTGCCACATTCATTTAAAAAAATTAAAAATTATAGCACTAATAGTATCTCATGCCTTCTGACAATAAGAGTTCTTAAAAGTACCTTTGGCTATCGCATGCAAGTACATTTCCATTATGTATATATTCAATTTAAGATGCCCTGTAGTAATGCCTCTGAAAATAAGAGCACTAAATGACAAAATGAAGTGTTCTGATAATAGGGCGCACCTTAGGACATGACCCCATGGTTCTCAACTTAGCGTAGTAGTCACTGTTGGCTTTCCTAAGAGAATCACATCTTCTGGGCTTATTGTAGAGGAAATCAGGCTGTGAAAGAATTTATTTTTTTTTTCCTAGATAGGACATTAGCTGATTTCAGATTAGTTATTCCACTAATTTAGAATAAGACCTTGGGCAGATAATCTCTTTCAGTGTTGAAATTTCACTTTACAGATAAAGTAACTTATTATTACCAGTTCGTTCAATTAGTTTTGACAAGAAAAATAAAATGCTGCTTCTCAGTAAAAGGTAAGATGCAATAAAAATTATGAGATGTTAGTAAAGTTGATGGAATATATAAATGACCTTTTGAGATGAAAACTTAGAAATTACATTAACAACCTGATTTAATATTGTATGGGAATTCAAGGAATCATTATAGGAAATAAAAAATACTATTTGCTTCGGAATATTAACTTTAGGCACATTTGTAGTAAGCCAAAATTGTATTTTTGATGATAGTTGTTGGATGGCTGACTACAGGAATATCTGACTGCAGTGCACATGGCTCTCTTGTATAAGACCTACTTTGAAATATTGGACAAGTAGACCTAGAGTGATTCTTTTGATAAGCGGCGTATAGCTCCAGATTTTGAGAATTGCTTTTTAAATAGTTTTTCTTATGAATATTTTGGGCCCATCATTTTTGAATTAATAAAAAAAAAAATTTGCTTAGTGTTGCTAACAGGTCTGAAAATAATTGTATCTGTTGTGTTGCAGTTCCTCAAATGCTACATTTTGGGTTAGGACAAGTCAGTATAAAATAGCTGATGAACCAATTAAAAAGATAAACTCCCACAATCATGATTTACATTTTTTTTTTTTTTAATTGTAACTTATTTACTTTAGTTGAGAGCTTGTGTGCAGGAAATGACAGAAATAAATTCACACTAATGCTCAACTTACTGTCACATCCTCTAGGGCTCAAGTTGAACACCATTACACAAAATGCCATTACACGAACTGTAAGAACTTTTTTCTGTTGGGATCTTGCTCTAGGCCACTATCAGTTCCTTGAGAAGATCACCAATGCTAGTGATATGGTAGTGTGGATATCATGTGGCAGAATTAACTCTGGATTCTTTTTTAATTTTTATTTTTTTTTTTTAGCTTAATCCTGAACATTTCAGGATTTATGTCTCGTATACAGCAGGCTTTAAAGATGGCTTTCTAGTCCTGGGGTTTTGTCTTGTAAACCTTTGCTCTTGACATACATAGAGCAGCCTCAGAGTTCCTCAATACTATTGTTATTCATGAACAACTCAGAGTCATTCTGCTGACTAGAGAATCATAGCAGTACAGGAAATTTAACTTTGTCCTTTTTCCTCATAATGTGCTCTGTACTGAAGACTGGATCTCAGTCTTCAATGAACAGGTTTTTGGTTGTTGTTTTTTTTGTTTTTTTT
>VZTM01042700.1:14501-25091 GCA_013400555.1 Jacana jacana | reverse complement strand
ATTGGTTTCAAGATATAGCAAACATGGAAACAAAAATTGCTTTGCTCTTGCACTTTACATTATGAAGAAGGAACAAGCAACGCAACAGCAGAGAAAACAATAAAAAAGTTTATTTGAAAACAGGAAAGAAAGTTTATGGACATGATGTATTATCATAAAATATAAATATAATACAGTGCTAAAAATTCAACAAAAATGGGGGAGAAAAGGCTTCAGAACTAAATAATAAATGAAAGATTATGACCAACTTATCAAAGAAAAAAAAAATCATGTTATAGAAATTTCTACATTGTAGAAATACTTCTACAATAACAGAACTTATTAAAAGCTATCAGCTTAATGGAAAGAATTTTCCAAAGGATCAGTTTTGATATCTAAAGAGCTTTTATTTTTTCACCATGCTATAACCCTAAATGTTTGAAACTATCGGAGGAAACATTGTTTAAAAACCATTTCAGAAGAGTATGTAGGGTAATGAAACCTAATATTCTTTTATTATATCTCATAGCTTGTATGATAAGCTATTAATCTTACAAATATATTTTGATACTCTGTTTTATGGAGAACTTTGGAATTCAGCTTTGTGGATATTATGATGAAGAGCGATTCTGGCATCAGTGAGTTAGAAGGGAATTAAAGATTCATGGAAGCTTTGCAGAGGGATGTAAGACTGGAAGAACATCAGAATACAGAATTAGTCACAGGGGAGAATTCTGATGCAATTTTGAAATAATCAATATATTCCCTCTTCATACTGTTAAGCTATAAATGTATTACCCAGAAAATCAGACTCTTCATTACAGAAGTACTACATCACGTTATATACATATGATTATGTATATAACAAAAAACATATATCACAACGTGACAAGCAATTAGCGTTCAATTGTAACCAGTCAACATTACTGTTCCAATTTTGCTATAATGTTGAATTCTGATTAATATTTAACTTGGAAATTTTAAAGCATTTATGCCTCATATATCTATGTCTCACATAAAATTAGCATTTTAGTTCATTAATAAAAGCACATAAATTATTATTTTCATTTATACTGAAATTAGTGTGGTCAAGCATTAGTCAATAGATTATAAGATCTCAGGAAAATAAAGACATTGCCTTTAGAGTGTTCATAAAAAAGGAAGCCCTCCTTTTGGCTTTGTCAAGGCAAGCAAAATAGACAAGAAGCCTTCCTCTGGCACGGCACGATTCACATATATAAGGTTAGATTTTGTTCCTCGCTATAGAGGTGGCCTTGGCTCATACTGCATCATGAGAATTATCCCTGCCCAATGCTGTGCCGCATGTCATGCCCAAGCATCTTGAAAATGATGGTTGGCACTGAACAAAGGTGTGTCAGGGAGGGTCCTAACAATCAAACACAACAAATGTTTGTTCCCATGTCCTGATACACTTCAGAGTACTGGTCCATAAGAAGCCTGTCAGCATCAAAGCAAAGTAGGATCCAACTGAATTCTGCAAGGAGGGGACCCATAGTGACCTGGATCTGAGAATCTCACTGCCTATGGCTGGAGTAAGGACATCGTTTGCTCAAATTTTAAGAATAAATAATTAACCTTCATGTTCATGCCACCAATTCCTGAAGACTACTTTTACTTCCGGTACTACTGAGTGTTCTCACCCAAGGCATTGTATTTCATGATCATGAAAGTAGTTAACATTCCAACAACTTTACTGTGTGCTCTTTGATCATATGATAGAAATCCAAATGAGAATGGATATAATGATAGCAGTGTAAGAACTCTTCATGTACATATCCTCTCTAGTCTTTAAATGAATGCATTTAACCAAGCTTATATCACTTTTGTAGAAACTTTACAGAACTGAGTGTTATTGGTACAAGATCTTTCAGACTTTTAACATGACATTANCCAAGAAAAAATACTGTATATTAGTTGAAACTAGTAATATTTTTTTGATTTGCTATGCAGGGACCCATTAGTAATAAAAGACCCTTAGAAGATAACCCTTCTGTGCTTTATTATAAATTATATTATTTGCAGAGATTTACTTGAGTCCAGTTCATAGTGCCAAAACTACCTCCCAAAACAATCATGGTATTCCTCTATAATAGCATTTTTTCCATTAAATTCAGTGAATTTTAGATCAGGTAAGTAAGGAAGTAATCTTACACATCACAACCTCCCTGAAAATATTCCATGAAGATGAAGAGACTAAACTCAGTTGATATTACTAATAATAAATTACCTATGGCTTCTATTGTATCTTTCTTAGGGGAGCTGTCCTCAATCAGTTGTTCCTTTCACCTGTTGTCTTACTTCATTCCTTCCTCATTGAGTCTATTTTTTTCACTTCAGAGGCACACCGAAGTGAATGCATGTTTCCTAATAGGGTTTTCTGTGTGTGTGAAAAAGAGAAAGAATGAGCTGCGAAGCAAGGCAACTTGTACCTTTTGGATGTGAAATGATGTTGTGGATTGACGTAGTCTTCAAATTTTGTATAAATTCTGATACCATATACCTAATCTTATTTGAATAACACATAATTAATAGCTAGCAAAAAAATTATGGACAGAGGGCTAAAATTTACGAGTACACTACACTGATGTGGGAGTAGCTAGCATAAAAAGGTTACATCAGAAAACATGAAAGAGATCACACTAGAATCTGTGCCATCTCTTCTATTTATATACTGTTTACTGGATTACACTGCTTTTTCTACACTGCCTTTTCAACTGTTAATATTAAATAGATCTCAACTGCAATTATTAGGTAGTTCTAGCTTATTCATTACATATATATAATACATCTTTGCAAATAGGAGGGTATAGTGGATAAACCCTAGCGATCTAGGGTTTAAGGTTAACCTTTGAATATCTAGCACAACAGTAGGAATTTAAGAAGCAGAGGCATGATTTTTGTACCACATTGGTCATGGTTATTTCAAAACAAATATTAAAACCAAAATGGAAATAAGTTAGATATGTCATAGATGCTTAGCCAAATGGAACAGATATGAAGTCAGTAATCTGTTATTATCCTTTTATCTTGATAGTTCTTGTTGCTCCAAATCAAATAATCAAATTTTGAGAAGTCTAGAAAAGCTTAAATCATTATTTCAACCCTGTTCTAGTTGATAATCCCCAAATTTAAAGTCAGAGAAATTAAAATTTTAAAAACATGCACAAAACAGACAGAAAAAAATAGAGCTCTTTACAGCTTATGTGAAAACAATGATTGAAATAAAGCTGATGATCATATCACATATTTGCAGTAAAACCAGCCATTGAACTAGGGATGTAATCCAACGCAATCAGAGAAGCATTGAATAATACAAACTGGAAGGGAGGTTTGGAGATCACTGAGTGCAACCCCACTGCCCTCAAATCAGGGTCAGTTTAGACCTGGCTCCATTTGCTGAGAAGATTGTCCAGTCGAGTTATGAATATCTCAAAGGACAGGGATTTTATAGCCTCTCTGAGCAACTTCTCCCAGTATTTAACCATTCGTAAGGTGAAAACAAATTTCCTAATATGTGATTGCAATTTCCATTCTTAAAACTTTTCTCATTGCCTCTACTTTCACTAGTGCACACCACCAAGATTTTGACTCTATCCTCCAAATAAGCAGCTAAAGACAGCAGTAAGATCCACCCTCAGCCTTCTTCTAAACCCAATTCTCTGAATGCATCCACCTTCTGCTAGTACATAATATGTTTCAGCCCACTGCTCATATAGATGGCTCTCCACTAGGTTTGCTCAAGTATGCCAAAGTCTTTCTCTTACTGGGAAATCCAAAACTGAGCACTGCTACAGATGCCATTTCATAAAAGCTGAATATAAGGGAAATCCCTTTTTTTCAGTTTTCTGCGTACACCCTTGCTAACACAGCACAGTGTCATTGCCTTGGTTTGCTGCATAAGCACATGACCAACTCATGTTCTACTTGTCCACCAGGTCCCCTATCTCAAATTGTGCAAAGATCTGTTCCAGCCAGTGGTGCCCAGCCTGGGCTTTATGGGGTTATTCCATCCTGGCTGCATAACTTTGCATAGGCATCAGATACCTGTCTCCTACTCAGAAGTGGTCCAGACTCCCTAGATATCTGTAAAAAACAAAAAGGCCATGATCCTGTGGCATTTATTTATATGTTCATTACAACTGTACCAAGCTATTGATGTTTTCATTATCAGAAGTGTCAAAGTGTATGAAACTAATATGTCCAGCTGTGAGGAAAATAAATTATAGTTAAAGAAGGTGCTTGAACCAGGCCCTGATTTCAACTACTCTGTATCAATTTGATTAAATCAACACTGGATGGGGCTACCAATAACATTAGGTGGGTTTGATTAAATTGGAATGCTTCAGAAAATTATGAAATATCTTTTGAGTAATAAAACATTGCACTTTTTGTCCTTTTCTTCACCTGGTTTCATCTTTGTAATGGGAAAATATTCTATCTGTATCAATGAGCAAAACAAGTGTGCAAATTCACTACACTTGTTTGAATGACAAGGAAAAACAATTAGAAGCTGTTATTAGATGGGTATTTTGATTGATGGATGTTTTTTATTGGATGTGGTAGGTAACATATTGACAAAGGATGAGGAGAAGGCTGAGGTACTGAATGCCTTCTTTGCCTCACTCTTTAGTAGCCCAGTTGGTTGTTTCCTGGGTACCCAGACCCCTGAGTGAGCACATTACGGATGGGGAGCAGAATGAAGCCCCTGTAATCCAAAGGGAGGTGGTGAGGGACCTGCTCCAACACCTCCATATAAACAAGTCTATGGGGCCAGATAGGGTCCACCCAAGGGTAGTGAGGAAGCTGGTGGAAATGCTCACTGAGCCACTTTCCATCATTTACCAGCAGTGCTGGCAAACTGGAGGGTCCCAGCCAGACTGGCATCTAGCAAATGTGACCCCCCACAAGAAGGGCTGGCAGGATGATTCAGGGAACTACAGGCCTGTCAATCTGACTGTGGTACCTGGGAAGATCATGGAACAATTCTTCCTGATTGCCATTATGCAGCACATGAAAGACACCCTGACGATCAGGCCCTGCCAGCACAGGTTCATGAGAGGCAAGTCCTGCTTGACAAACCTGATCTCCTTTTATGACAAAGTGACCCACTTGGTGGATGAGGGAAACACTGTGGATGTTTACTTGGACTTTAGTAAAGCCTTTGATACATTCTCCCACAGTACACTCCTGGAGAAACTGGCTGCCATGGCTTAGATGGCAGTATTTTCCATTAGGTCAAAAACTGGCTAGCAGCTGCACCTACAGAGTGGTGGTGAATGGAGTTAAATCCAGTTGGTGTCTGGTCAGGAGTAGTGTACCCCAGGGCTTGGTACTGGGGCCAGTTCTCTTTAACATCTTTATCAATGATCTGGATGAGGGGATTGAGTGCACCCTCAGTATGTTTGCAGATGACACCAGGTTGGGTGGGCGTATTGATCTGGTGGAGGGTAGAAAGGCTTTCAGAGGGATCTGGGCAGGATGGATGGATGGGGCAAGGCCAATGGGATGAGGTTCAATAGGGCCAAGTTATGGGTCCTGCACTTGGGTCATAGCAACCCCATGCAGCGCTATAGGCTTAGGGAAGAGTGGCTGGAGAGCTGCCTAGCAGAAAAGGACCTGAGGTGTTGGTTGACTGTTAAACATGAGCCAGCAGTGTGCCCAAGTGGCCAAGAAGTCCAACAGCATCTTGGCCTGTGTCAGGAACAGCATGTTGAGTAGGACTCAGGAGATGATTGTCCCCTCTACTCAGCAATGAGGCCCCACAAAACAATTCTATGATTCTATAATTCTAAGTTTGGATATATGGCTAGTCTTTGTGTCTGTGCCCACTTTTATAGGAGAACAAGACCTGAAAATTTAATGATTCTTTATGCTTCAGATGTGCTGTTTAATTCTGTTATGTTTTCTTTATAATTAGCAAGTACACCACCCTGTAACTTGCATTCTTCCTGTCATTCTTGGACTAAATGCACATGACTTTTTTTTTTTTTTAATGTACACTATAGGCAGCAATAGTTATGTGACTAGAATGAGAACAAATCTTCCATGCACCATTTTGATCAGGCTCAGAAGTTCCATTAGTCATTTTTGTCTGCTGTACCCTTTGAATGAATGGGAATAAAGATTTCTATCTGATTAACCTAAATAAAGTTCCAATGTGATTTATTTCCTTCAGTGGAGAGTAGTTGATGAAATAGATATTTAAATCATCATCACTCAGTGTCTAATAATGGTCAGCAATTTAAATGAGCATTCAAATGTGCTACAGCTAGTGTTCCTTGTTACCTCCCACTGCATTTGGTGGACCTGGGCATTGGTTGACTGCGGGCTGAACATGAGCCAGCAGTGTGCCCACGTGACCAAGAATGATAGAATCATAGAATCATTCAGGTTAGAAGAGACTCTTGGGATCATTGAGTCCAACCATCTGCCTTACTCTACAAGTTCTCCCCTACACCATATCCCTCAACACCACATCCAAGAAGAAGGCCAATAGCATCCTGGCTAGTTCTTATTGTAGCCAGCAGAACTAGAGCAGTGATCATACCACTATACTCAGCATTGGTAATGCCTCATCTCAAGTACTGTATTCAGTTTTGGGCCCCTCACTACAAGGGTGAGGTGCTGAACTGTGTCCAAAGAAGGACAACAAAGCTGGTGAAAGGTCTTGAGAACAAGTCTTATGAGGAGCGGCTGAGAGAACTGGGGTTGTTTAGCCTGGAGAAAAGGAACCCAAGGGAAGACTATTGCTGTCTGCAACTACCTGGAAGGAGGTTGTAGAAAGCTGGGAATTGGTTTTTTCCCCCAGGTCACAGGCAACAGGACAAGAGGAAATGGCCTCAAGATGCAGCAGGGGAGGTTCAGATTGGATATTAGGAAAAATTTCTTCACTGAAAGGGTTGTCAAGCATTGCAAGGAAGTGGTGGAGTCACTAGTCCTGGAGGTATTTAAAAGATATGTAGATGTGGAATTCAAGGACATGGTTTAATGGTGGATGTATCAGTGTTTAGCAGACTCAATGACTGATCACTGAATGATCTTTTCCAATTTTAATAATTCAATTATTCAGTTCTAACTAGCTATAGATATTATTTATGAATTCTGTTCCTTTCCCTTTCTAAACACTATACCCCACAAAGTCATAGATAAAAAAATAAATGTGACAAGACAGAAGTTACAAAACAGAAATAAACTAATAACTATTTGAGCCCTGTTCCATCTCCACCAAACAAGCAAATGTACAGACTGCTTACTTGTTAGTGGACTTCTTAGAAAGACAAGTCTCTCATCAAACAAAGTAGACTTTTAGAGAAGGAAATTTCCAGGCAGAAGTGGACCAAGGGTGTCAGTAATCTGCTATCTTTAATGAGAACTCATATGAGCTTCTTTTCAATATTCTCTATTCTGGCACTGAAAACCTGCAAAACTGAATGACACAGATTATCTCCTATAAAATTTATGTAGTTCTTTTCATAATGAATGGTCAAATTTTCAGTCAGTAATTAAACACAATTTACCTAAGGAAAATTAGAAATCCTTTATATCTTCCATGACTTTGCCACACAAACTAGCTAACATTTTTCAAGGCACAAGAGTGTTTTTAATGTAAACATTAAGCACATTCCTATTTTGTTGTTTGGTTGGGTTTTTTATATTCACAGAAACCATGATTCTGCAGCCCATATTCCATAAACAGTTCTGTTGAAAAACAAGATTTAGTGTGCACCACAAAGTAACTGTTTTTTTTCCATCATAGACCACATCTTTTTCAAGCTGTAATCAACAGAGAGTTCTGCCTTTTTAAATAGTTAGGTAGCTTTTTGTTGTTTGATTAATTCCTGGTGAATGAGGCCGGCTACTTGGTCAGTCTTTGGGGCTGCTAGGTGCCCCAGTGTGATGGCACATAAACTGTTATCCGTGTTGAACTGTATGCAGAGTGAATTAAAATTATTAGCAAGTCTCCTCTCTAAAGACCATTACCTAAGCAATAAATCAACAAAGGATATTGCAGCATGATGAAACTGTTGTAGCCCAGGGTTATTACAACACATGGGGCACCATCAGAGAACCCTAATCCCTCTCAGGAAAAATAATTTATTGCAGCAACATCCTCTGAACTCCCTTTATTGATACAAAAATTATTGGGATGAAATATTTGGCAAAGCAATATTAGGATTGCTAAATAAATTGCATAGTCACTTTCTCTTTGTGAATGTATGTCAATGCTGTCAGTAATGAATGCAAACATCTGATTTTAAACCAGAGATACAGTGAAAACAAGTCTTGTATTTGATGAAACTTAAAAATAAAAATCTTTCCTTTTAATGACAAAATATGAGAAAAGTATACCTGATCAGAGCATGAAAATCTATGTTCAGCCTTAAAGAGTGCCCCAATAATCTCCCTGTGTGTTTGAAATCATGCAACACATTCTTCTGCAGGTGGTACACTTCCAAGTTCAGGCACAATATGTGAAAGTGGGATTCTGATTTACCTTTGGCACATATATATTTCTCTGGAAAGAGGTGGAAAGCATTAAACCATCTTTAAAAGATGTCAGCCTCACCCCGTGTCAGGCATTTGCAGTGTATTAAGCCGTCGTCAGTGGCTGTATGCTGATTTCTTGACAGACACCAATAAGACATGATATGCCTTGACTGCAGATATGAGGGAAGATCTATCTGTCAGGCCAAAGAGTATGTGGGTCACTATGTTTATTCTGTCTAGGCTGAAAAAAACAACTGCTTTACAAGAACATAGTAGCTAAGAGCAGTTGTGTCAAGAAATACTTTTACTGCCTGAACAGTCAGGTTTCAAAGAGCATTAAAGCAGCTTGGAGTGAGATCTGCTCCACATTATTTCCATATGTTGCTTCTCCTGAAGGGAAAAAGCAGAATATCTGCTAGGCCTTTGGACAAACCCAGGGAAGAAAATTGGCTCAGAAATCTTTGTCACCTTTTTTCAGTATTAGATGAAAATTTTAACAACACTTCCTGAGTCTAGGCTAGCCAAAGCTGAGATCTGATGAGGTATTCAAGTAAAGTAAGATAAATGTGGGCAACTGAGAAATTGCTTCTATAATCTAAGTATGCAGTCATTGAATGTACTGGTCTTTGGTTTTTTTCTGCATGTATAGCACTGTTACTTTATAAGGTGTACAGAAAATTAGATGGAAAACTTTATCTTCTATATAATTTATGATGACCACTGAGTGGATTCACTGTAAGATTTTTGTCTTTTTTCCCAACTCTTCCAGTTCTACCCAATCTTTAAAGGGAAATGCCAATATTCTGTTCTGAAAATTCTGAATGTTCTGTTCTGTGGCTCTGCAGAGTCACATATTCTCCTTCCCCCAGTTCTGTTACTACAAAGATATCTGTTATGTGACCAGCCGCAGACAGGCACTGCACCATCACGCAATGCATATACACAGGGGTGCACAATAGCAAACATGACATTGTTTTCATGAATACTCATGTAAAAACATTCTCATTCAATGGTGCTATAAGCACCTGATCTGGTCAAGGATGTGGCACTTCAGGATCTTGAAGGCCAGATAGGTTGTATAAAACGCTGTGCCTGAAGGGCTTCCTGGGAAGAGGGAATCAAAGAGCAGGCATTGAATTATGTTGGTGAATTAGATGCAGCTCACAGCCAGGGGTTGGACATCCATATATTGACAAATTTACTCATAAAAATGGCACTACTCATTTAGGGAAAGTTATGCAAAAATGAGTTTGAGCAGTCATATTATTATTGGTTTTGATTTCTACAGTGGTCAACATCTAATAGATTTATTTTCTTAAGTAAACCTTTTAATAATCAATCTCCTGTAACTCCTCATTCTGTCTATACAATCATGTATATATCAAATTCACAAGGAATTAATTTTTGGAGCTTCTGGATACATAGACTATTGGAATTTTTGGCTCATGCTCCATTAAATAGGCCCAGTTGGGTAAAAGCAAAGAAGCAATCATGCATGGATACACAATCAGATTTTTAAAGTATTGGCCAGGATATACTTAACAGAAATACCATAAACCAGTAAAAGAGTTACAGCTATTCCTGGTAGCAACAGTAAAACTTCAAAAGCCTTTAGTCTACCCTTGTCCTATAATTTCATCTTCTGTTTTTCCTTTGTGTATATTTCTCAGACAAAATGCTAACAGCAAAATCATTCCAGACATGTGTCTTCTATTAACTTGCTGAACTCAAGAAACGTATAACACTCCATTAGAATGATTTCCCCTCCCCCTAAGATGCCCTGCCACAAATCACAGAGCAACTTTAAGCATTACTTGCTAGTACCTAAAAGTACTGTAGTCCTGAAAAAAAAAAAAAAGATCACCATCCCTTTCAAAAAAAGAGAAGTTTAATTCTAAATAGTGTCCCAAGGGCATTGCAGGCTTCTGCTCTGAATTGTCATAGATGAATTTGATAGCCTGAGGTTATCTTAGACGAGATTGATTGAAACATCAGTTGGGTTTAATCCTGCTGCTGGGAAGAAAGAAATATAAATTGCAAACAGAATGGTAGCCCCGAATGAGAAGATCAATAAATAAGGTCTCCCAGAAATTTGAGATATTT
>VZTM01042700.1:642-14399 GCA_013400555.1 Jacana jacana | reverse complement strand
ATATTGTAGCTACCCTGCCCCCACAGAAGTAGGAAACTTAGGATAAGTAAATATTGCCAAAATCTCTCTGCCTCATTTCAAAAAACCCTACTTTTACAATTAAAAAAATGTTGTTTAATATTAATTTGCCTTTTTATGCTAGCATTAATCCAGTTAGTAAACAGTTTACATAGAAAGGGATATGTGGTGGAAACCTGCAATTATTTATAAATTTGTAGAATATGTTTGTAGAATAATCTATGTTTATTTTTAAGAAATGTGTGGCAATTATGTTCAACCACAAATCTCATTTATTAGCTGTGTGACCACACCGTGTGTACAAATCTACATGTCTTTACATATGTTTTACATTTGTAGTAATTAGCACAAACTTGTAGGTGCGGTCAAACAAACTGGTTACATAAATGTATCAGCATTACATAAATGTAATCAGCATTTTCTTTGTACATTGAGAAAAACATTTCACTTCATCACCTTATGCTACCTGCCTTCAATTATGTGAGCAAACTGAAGGCACACAGGAACTAACTACAAGTCTTCAATGAGGCTATAAAATTATTTTCTTCAGGTTGCTGAGCCTATCTTGTTATTTTAATAAAGATCAATACATTATTAGTTGGCTTGATGGTTGGTTTTTATTCTTTAAACTTGAAACTGCCAAACAACAAGACAATCATCTAATAATAACATAGCACAGATCTTATGGCTACCTTACGCAACAGCATTTTTGGAAGCGTTATCAGGACTCTTCTGGAAATTTAAACCCGTACCATGGATGCGTTCCTGCCTTCATGAGGCACGCTGTCCCTCTTTTTTTCATTCTCCCAGGAGAGTGGAAATTGCAGCTCATTAATACACCTTTTTAATTGCTTCTCAGCACACCAGTTCAATGAAGATGTAGATCAAAGATGTCATTCTTTTCTGAGAAGGTGGAACATTTTGAATGCTACACCTAAGACAGAAAATGCAGCCTATGAAAAACCTAAGATTTCAGTAGTTATTCTGATTCCATTCAGGGGAAAGCCATCTAAATCTTGGAATTTCTAAAATGAAAATTATGGAGAAAAATTAAGATGTTTTGAAACTTCAATTTTGCTTCCACTCTATATGAAGGAAAAACAACAAACTCAGTTCAGAAGTGCCAAACCAGGGCACTTTACTCTTGGCACCTCTTTTAATTTTTCCACTAAATAATATTTCAATGAGTGTTTCAACTTTTGTCAGTAAAGTGTGTTCTTATGCAAAATATTTCAATTAAATATTTTCTAAACAACAGTTTCAGTTTGATTCCATTTAGTTCTCCCTTCCTTCAGCTTCCCAAAATTTCCCTTCTCTTAATGTCAAGACTCTGCTAATGGAAACAAGCTGAAAACCTTTGGCCCTGACTCCACAGAAAAGCTCCATGAAAAGTATCTTCAATGGACCACTTTAATTTCTCTGTGTTGTCTCTGTTTCCCTGCATACATAAAGCTGGAGTACTAAAGCATCTGTGTGTAACTTTTTGCAAATAGTAAACTTTTCCTTTGTAAAAATATTTCACCAGTCCTAGCATTTCTACAGGTTACAGTATATCACATGTCCACACTGTTGACAGACTTGATAATCATAGACTTTAGACTCAGCTCTTTGAACAACTAAACCGGCTGGGGCTCAGTTCTGTTCTCAAGGTAACTAAGAAGAGGTGGAATCCTAATGTATGCAGCCAGTATGCCTTGAGCACGTCTTCCTAGGGAAACTGTAACAGGGACCACTGAGGTAACTATCTTAAATTAACTGCCAGCATTTTTGCAAAGGTGTAATTATGCTTAGCAGTTTTGCTCAAGAACTAGCCTCTTAATTCAGACAGTTCAGTGAGAATCACAACCTTTAAAAGAAGAACCCAGTTTCAAGACCTCATACTTGAAGGAGGGAAGCTGGACATCATAATGTAGTGACAGTGTTACAATCTAGAAAGCTAAAAGCAAAAAAAACCACAGCACAGACAAACAGCTGATTGAACTACATTTTAACTCATGAAAATTACTTTTTTCCCCTAAATTCTTAGGTTTTCAGGCCTGACTGATGCTTTGTGAATGTTAAAGTTTAGATATTAAACTGGATCCTTAGATTCCATATGCTCAAATGTTGCACTAAAGTAGAGTGATCCTCAATTTAGTGGGGGTGCTCAGATGTAGTAAGCCCTCATTTAGTAGAACTACCTTGGTTCTCTGCCAGGAGGCCTCTACACCTTTGGAGCTAGAAGTAGACTTGACCCATGTGAAAACTCTGCTGTGTTGCTTATACTTTACATGTCATTACAGTAAAATACGTTACAACCTAAACATTTTTACAATAGCTTTCTTTCTGTTTTGAACAATTTAAATAATGTTAAAATCAAGGAAGAGGCATAGAAGGGTGGATTTTGGCCCTGTGCTATGGAGTGTCTACATTGAATTTTACAGTTTTGGGATGTAAAATAATACTGCATGCTATTAGGGCACTGTTTTAGTTTTTATAATTGACTTCAGAAACGTACTTAAAAGCTCCAGAACCCCCTAAAGGACTGATTATTTAGGTCTTTGGAGGGTTTGTGCCCTTTAAATCCAGCCATATTTCTTTAACTAAACCTGGTTGTGTGTAACTGTTAGAAATAACAAACTATTTTGAATACCCAAGAAAAGCTTTTAGCTTGCACTACAGCTTAGCACAGAATAGTTATGCAAAAGTAAATTTGCCACTAATGAAAACAATCCTATATTTGCCAGGAATACTGAAAAATAAAATCAGTAGGCTTACCAATACTTTGTTCTTTGCTGAAGAATGAAAATACAGCTAAATACAGAGATCAATGATATATATTATTCTTGGGGAAATAATTTCCTTTTCAGCTTTTTAAACATTGCCATAAATCTTAAGATATAGTTTTTGGAACTGCACAGAGTATTTGACTATTTCTTTTTTATTTCAATGGAAAAGGAACCTATAAATCCCATAGGTCCAGATTTCCAAAGTAGCTGTGGGACTGATGATTTTATTCCAGTTTCCTCTTCACATTTAGGGACAAAAATATTTTAAGTGACTATGTCAGCAATGATGTCCACAAATGCCACCACTTTGACAGTATTTTTCACTCTGTAAGAAAAACATCACAAAAGTAGATAGTGGTGACTAAATTGCTCATATATAAATGAAACAAGTGGTCACGATATTGCCAAAGTTACTGTGGCCCATAACTGTGATTAGGACTAAGTACTGTATATTCAGTATAAAATAATCTGCATACCTGAAAAGCATAAAATCCACATGGAAATGAAGCATGAAAGAAAGCATTATGATACCAGTCTTCCGTGTGAGAAACCAAATGAATTGATGCAGAGGCTTTTAAAGTGCTACATGGCTTCATCATTTGTTTCAATATCTACTTTATTTGGGAATTTAAGTGTCATATTAAAAAAAAAATATTTACTCCAAAATCTTTAAAAGTAATTACTCATTTTAGTTCTATTTAAAAGGAATCTAATAACTTTGAGGATCAGATTTCAGACTCTGGAGTACTGTGTCCAGCTCTGGAGTCCTCAACATACAAAGAACATGGAATTTTTGGAAGTGGTCCAGCGGACAGCCACAAAGATGATCAGAGGGGTGGAGCACCTCTCCTATGAAGACTGGCTGAAGGAGCTGGGCTTATTCAGCCTGGAGAAGAGAAGGCTTGGGGAAACCTTAGAGCAGTCTTCCAGTATCTGAAGGGAGCCTACAGGCAAGCTGGAGAGGCACTCTGTCAGGATGTGTTGTGACAGGACAAAGGGTAACAGATTTAAATTGGAAGAGGGGAGATTTAGATTAGATACTAGAAAGAAATTTACTGTGAGGGTGATGAGGCACTGGCACAGGTTGCCCAGAGTTGTGGATGCCCCATCTCTGGAAGTGTTTAAGGCCAAGCTGGATGGGGCTTTGAACAACCTGGTGTAGTGGGAAGCGCACCTGTCCATGGCATGGGGATTGGAACTTGATGATCTTTAAGGTCCCTTCCAACTCTAACCATTCTATGATTCTATAAATCAATTTGATTTT
This sequence comes from Jacana jacana, assembly GCA_013400555.1. NCBI lineage: Eukaryota > Metazoa > Chordata > Aves > Charadriiformes > Jacanidae > Jacana > Jacana jacana. The sequence continues at coordinate 10,349 of VZTM01042700.1, read as the reverse complement.
CAGTTAAACTTAGAGACTGCAGTGGCAAGGGGACCTTGGGTCTCATAATGTCACACATGGTGGATCCTAACTCATTTGTTTTGCCACTGTGTCAAAACCATAACCAAAGTCTCTCAGACCTGGCACAACGCAAGTAAAGTCAGGCTTAGTGATAATAGACTGTGCAAAAGCTCGACCAAGGAACTGTCAGTACTCAAGGAACTCATCCAACCAGGAACCAGGAACTCATTTCCTTTCCAGGAATTAAAAAGCTGTCAGGCATACTGCTCAGTTACTTTTCTCAGTTCAGTCCTCAACCCTCCCTGGGAATCAAGCATTTCAGCTTTTTTTCTGAGGTGAAGCCAACCTTCTTTTAAAAGAGAGCAGAAGTAGGTGCTTCAAAATTATCTAATAACTCAGTCATACAAGGACTAATATGCGCTACAGACTTGAATTCAGTTCCCTCTTTCATCTGACAAATCTTAGCTTCTTCCTTTCGTCCTTCTCCCTCTCCCTTCTCTTTCTTTTCCTTCTCTCCCTACTTCCTCTCTTTTTCCTTGCCCTATTTCCGTTTCTCTCTTCCTCCCTTCTTTCTGGTTTTAGTCATCAGCCAGCAAAATAATGTAGAATAATACATCAGCAGTCCCTCCTACATGAAGCTGTCCTATATTGAGTTGAAGAATTAAATATTTATGGAGGTCTGCAAGACAGAGAAGGTAAGTTTGAGAGAAAGGAGAGAGCCTACAGCTTAGTAATAGCATTAAGTTAGGAAGGGTGAGATATGCCTCTTATTACCAATTAATATTTAGTGGAGTAAGGAGTAGGAATCTGATCTCTGTTTTTCATGTGACACTGATTATGTTACTATTCCTGGTGGTTATTTCTGGAGTAAATTATATACATATAAACTATGTCTGACAATTTGTGTGTAAAGTGTTGTACATGGGGAAGATTGTCCTACCTTCATATATAATATAGGACAAGAGGAACTGGCCTTAAGTTGCAGCAGAGGAGGATCTTACTGGCTATTAAGAAAAATTTTTACACTGAAAGGGCCTTGGAATGGGCTGCCCAGGGAAGTGGTTGAGGCACCATCCCTAGGGGTATTCAAAAGGCAAATTGACATAGTTCTTAGTGATATGGTTTAGGTATGTTTTGGGGTATTTTTTTTTATCAGAATTAGGTTGATGGTTGGACTAGAGGATCTTAAAAGTCTCTTCCAACCTAGACAATTCTATGATTCTGTGATTCTATTATATAATGTGCTCTGCGATGACCATTACCACGACACCGCAATCATAATATAATATAGAGACACATGCTATGCCCAGTACTCAGCAAAGGGACTGAAAGGCCACAGTAAGGTGTCCCTGGATTCTTCTGTACCCCAGGCTGAACAAACCCAACTCCCTCAGCCTGTTCTCTTAGAATAGTAGGAGTTGTGCTCTTAGGAGTTGTGCTCCTGTCCTCTCATCATTTTTGTGGCACTCATGTATTTTCTGTGCTGAGGACTCCAGAGCTGGACACAGTAGTCCAGGGGGGCTCTCATCAGGGTGGAGTAGAGAGTAGAATCACTGCCCTTGACCTGCTGGCCATGCTTCTTTTGATGCAACCCAAGATGCAGTCGGATTTTTGAGGTATGAGTGCACGGTCAGCTCATGTTGATCATTTAATTCACCAGTACCCCCAAGTCCTTCTCAGCAGGGCTGCTCTCAATCCCTCCATCCCCACAAAATATATACTAAACCAGAAAAGTTTCAGAGAAAAGGAATTCAAAAGAATGGAATGACTTCCACACAGATGATGGTTGTAGGGTATTGATCTTCAACGTGGAAACAAAGGCAACTTAATCAAGACAGGAACCTTCAAAATCATGAGTAGCATGGTGAGCTGTTATTTTTCTTTTCCAGCACAAGAAAACAGGACTATCAAATTTGGGCAGTAGGTGGTGACAAAAAGAAAAGCAAAACCAAAACCCACCACCAACAAAATAAAAAACCCAAGCAAGAAAAAAGTTGTGTTAGACCTGTGAAATTCTTTACATTAGGACATTTTGGATGACAAAATGTATTGTGTCAAGAGGGGACTGATAAGTATTTGAAAGAGAGATTCATTGATGATAACTTACTATACAAATACCATCAGGCTTTGGGAATTTTCCAAACTGAAAATCGTTGGAGGCTGGGAGACTATTATTAGTACTCATCAATAGGTGCTCAATTTTGGTGCTTGTTTATTGTTGGAGTCGAAGCAGTAAGCTGTGGTCTGAACAAGTATGGCTACTCTTGTGTTCTTCTGTAATTCTTCCTTGCATGTGGAACTGCTTCAGCAGCAAAGATGGTTTCAAAGACTGTGCCCAAACCAAACCTTATTTCCTGATGACTAAACAGCTGTACTGAGAGAATTAGAAGTGAATCCTCTTATACAGAGGAGAAAGCATAAATTTCCCACATCATGCTTAAATGACCTTAGTAACACGCAGAAGATCACACAGGAAGCCTGTATATTAGCATGAGGCTCACTTTAAATCTTCAAAATCTCAACATAATTCTTTAGTCATCGCCTGGCAGATTTTGTTAGTGAAGATTCTGTGGAATCAATGACATAATTTTGATACCTGATAATTTTGTGGCCTGAAAGTTAACAGCAGTAAGGGTAAAACCTTCTGGTGTCCACCCACATGTTCATTGAAATATGTGCATGTGGAATGATTCATCTTGATCCTCACAGACTGTTTGATATTCTTGAAAGTTAGAAGATATATTTGGTTATTTAGAGAATAAAAACTCTTTTTCATGACCAGAAAACATACGGGGAAAAAAGAGAACATATAATGTTGTACCTGTCAGTCTGAAAGAGCAGTTATAGAAAACTGCCTGGTATTACTGTACTTGATCGGGATCCGAAATCCAAATAGAGCCATATATGTTAACTCCAAAGCACTAGCAAGTCCAATCAACAGCATTATAATAATCACTTGGTCAGTAATATTTGGAGCAACCCTTATTCAGCCTAATGATTAATTCTTAGCAATTCCACCTGAGGAATTTACTGTAAAGAAAAACCCAAGACTATTAACTCTATGATACAATCCAACTTACTAAAAAAGATAATAATAGCATTATGTTGTGAATGTGAATTGATCTTGAGAGTTAAGAATATTACTCTGCATGAAGAATGCTATTCATGTGTACTTTTTTGTCCTTTAAAAATAATCTTACGTGCTTCAAGGACTAGAGATAAACTCTAAATCCTCATATGTACTCTGCTGCTATTCAGAGAGCCACACTGCATACACACTTCCATAAAATTAAAAAGATTAATCTTGAAAGTATTATACTTTCTTCTCCTCAACATCTGGGACATCCATGCAGAAAGGTGTTCCAGGATCTCATGGATCAGATGATTAGACAATTGACATTCTAAATTGTATAAATTACAAATGAGTTTTTATTTTAGTCCTTATCTTTGACTTTCCCAGGCTTTAGCCACTCTCTGCATTCAAGGAATCATGGAATTGTCAGAGTCCATGGGGTTCCTCTAGACATCATCTAATCCAACTCACCTGCTAAAGCAGGATTGCCTAGAGCACATCATTGAGGACTGCATCAAGGCAGGTCTTGAAAATCTTCAGAGAAGGGGACTCTACAACATCCCTGGGCAGCCTGTTCCAGCGCTCTGTCACCCTCACTCTGAAGAAGTTTTTTCTTCTATTGGTATGGAATTTCCTATGTTCCAGCTTGTGCCCATTGCCCCTTGTCCTGTCACTGGGAACCACTCCAAGAGAAAAGAGCCCAGCTCCATCTTCCTTCAGTCCACCCTTTAGATGCTTAGAAGCATTAATAAGGTCTACCCTCAGCCTTCTCTTCTCCAGGTTAAGGAGTCCCAGCTCTCTCAGCCTTTCCTCATAAGGGAGATGCTCCAATCTCTTAATCATCTTTGTTGCCCTATGCTGGACTCTCTCCAGTGGTTCTTAGTCTTTCTTGGACTGGGGAGCTCAGAACTGGATGCAGTATTCCAGTTGTGGCCTCAGGAGGAGAATGACCTCTGTGGACCTACTGGCCACACTCTTCCCTGTGCAGCCCAGAAATCCATTGGCCCTCTTGGCAACAAGGGCACATTGCTGGCTCAAATTGAAAGATATTGAGATAAGTCAGATTTGCAGACTTCTGCAAGTATAAATATATATATATAAACATCAGTAAGCGATGGATGAACAGTCCCATTCTCTCATTTTTAACAGAAATATTTCATCACTTACACTCCGTGGTCATTAGTACCTTAATATTATCTGTGGCTCACTTAAAAGTCTCTGTATGACAGTTATAATCTAAGGTGTCTTTGGAATCTCTGTGGAGATTCTCAGAAAAAATCCATGTAGGGGTTTAGCTGATAAGTGATTTTCTGCATTCCTTTAGGAATTAACTTTGCTCTAGGTATAAAACTAATTGCTGTCAAGATACAGAATCAACAGGCAATTTATAAAGGATATTTTAAACTTTCTGACATGTCTTCTGTTATTTTTTATCACTTGCCCACTAGATCTTAGTTTAGTCATAACCTTAATTTTTATGGTGGTAAATTATCGCTGTATCTTTCCAAGAGCTAGACCAAAGTCCATTATAATGATTATATTTAACTGACAAATCAGTGGCATTTCCTCTTTCTTCAGGGTTCTCAGTGTTGTAGTTCATATCAGAGGACTTCAAACCTTCTTTTCTGGGTTCTATTCATGTTTTGGATCCATCATATACTCCAATATTATCAAAATTATCCTTGAACATCACATTATGATAATGAATAATTTTTCCTTTCTTCATCAACATCATTATACTCCATTTCTTTCACAATCTGCTTCATGGTAAAGAAAGAAAAGGGGGAAACTCGCACTGGTTCATTTTTGTGTTTTTTGAGAGTAAAACTGTTTTTCCACCTTGTCAACCAGCACTGAGATTTTGCAGTGCTTTAGGAGGTGTTCTTTTTATGGACAATACCCTGGTGACACAAACCAGAGGAGCTATGTCAGCAGCAGAAGCAGCTGAGGTGGTAGCATGTTTTTTAGTGGATGAAACAGAAAAACTTGCCGAACCTGTTAGAATGTGACCCATAGGAGAACTAGTTGCCAACTTTCTCTCTTTTATAACTTTTCCTCATTCTTTTTCATTATATTTGACGTTTTCCTGAGACTAAATTTTGGTAACTCTAAGTAGCTACGGCAATGAACAGGAGAAATAGGGTCTGCTCTGATACAGAAAGTAGGCACAGACAATATGCAAAAAAAAAAAAACCCTTTCAGAAGTTGGAAGAAGTGTTTGTGAAGTGCATATGATCCTCCCTTCAGATGCTAGTAGAAGCTGAAGCTCTTCATTCCTTACACATTTGCCTAAACATGGAATCAAATGTCATTAATTTCTATTTCTAATTAGAGCTGTTCTATTTTCCTCTCTGCTTTCACTTGACAAAGAACACTGGTTTTGGCTTTCAGGTTAGAAATTTTAGAAATTACACACTCTTTCAGCTGTAGCCCACTACTATTTCTACAATGTTTTGTGTGTTATTTCCTTAAAATTAACTAAAGATTGAGGAAAAGTGAAAAAAATTAGTTACACAGAAGTGCTTTCGCACTACAGCTATACCACCCATGTTCCTCACACATGCTGGCTTAAATCCAGATGCTAACTTTCACTTATGTGGTCTTGAAAAGTCAAAAGCAGAGTGTCTAGCAGTTTACTTATGTAATATTGGTTCCACTTGGAAAGGAAATGCAACGCCCTGGAGTTCCACCACAGCTGAGAAGATCTCTGTCTATTGATATGCCTCGGCCAGTGAACAATCCACAAATGAATAATACGTCTGGGATCTCCCAACATTTTCCTCCGCAGGGAATTCCAGTCCAGCAGCACAACATACTGGGTCAGGCGTTCATCGAGTTACGTCACAGAGCTCCTGATGGGAGACCAAGGCTGCCTTTTAATCCTTCTGCTGCAAACATGATGGATGCAGCAGCACAACATCAGCGACATGCAGGGTTTATACCCAGGCAGGAGTTTCCGGCCCCAAGACAGACAGAACCACTGAGACACAATTCTCAAGATATACCTAACCAGTTGCAGATGTCTACAAGTTTGGAGCATATGTCACAAACCCAGCAAGATCAAATCAATCCTGACAACCCACCCGCACTTGTAATACGTTCTTTAAGCCATCCACCAGTTGCTGATGCATTCCCAGGACCATCTTTGTCTACATCTGCACCAGGTGATGAATCTGCAAGTTTACAGATGCCCAACCGGCCAAGTGATGGTCTAGAAGAAAAGCTCGATCCCGATGATCCTGCTGTAAAAGATTTGGATGTGAAAGACCTTGATGGGGTTGAAGTCAAGGATTTAGATGATGAAGATCTGGAAAATTTGAATCTAGACACAGAGGATGGGAAGGGAGATGAACTGGACACATTAGATAATTTGGAAACCAATGATCCTCACCTTGATGATCTTCTGACATCTGGGGAATTTGATATAATTGCATATACAGACCCAGACCTTGATGTGGGGGATAAGAAAGGAATGTTTAATGAAGAACTAGATCTTAGTGTCCCCATTGATGACAAACTAGATATCCAGGGCAAGACAGAATAACCAAAACAGAAGGAGCATGGTGATAGAACTGTTTCCCCTCCTGAGACTCAGTCTCCACAGAAGAAAACAGCTACAGAAAATGAAATCAAAACAGAGGTACTGTCCCCAAACACTCAGGAGGAAAAGAAGAACGAAAATGAAAAAAGTGATGGAAATGCTGAATCCACAAGTACTCAGCAGGCTGCTGAAGCAGAGGTAAAGGATGTAGAAAAGGCTCCTGCGCAGCCTGGTAACCCAGAATTCCCTGAGAAAACTACTGCTGTTCCTAGTCAAGAAACAACTGTGCCTAGTCCAGATGCTCAGGGATCTGCTCCACTGCTGGTTCAAGGAGCAGTAAGTTCCTGTGGTATTTCTGGGTCCACACCAGTCCTCTCAAGTTTGCTAGCTAACGAAAAACAAGTTTTCCTAAGCTTTTATGGTGATGGGATCTCATGACCATTATTCTTAACCAGGTGATGGGGAGTAAATACTGACAGTAGCAGTCGATTCACGTGAAGTCCACAAATGCAGTGTATAGCATTGTGACTGACCGTGTAAAATTTTAGTAGCTTTGAAAATAATTCTAATAAATTTCCTTTTTAAAATACATTCAAAATTGCTATAGGGATGCTACTAGACCTTGAGAGGTCTAGGATGCAGGTTTCAAGATGGATTCAAATGTGAGATGTAGAGGCATGAGGTGAATTTAGTTAATTTGGCTGAGTCAATGCCTTTGGCATTAAAAGGCAACCACTGGATCATCAGGAAAAATCCACCAGATTGCTTCCATTTTCAGTACTTTTAAATATGTGACAAATTGTAAAGGGTAGGCAGTAGGATTAATATCACTCTAGCTTTTTTGTATTGAATTGTTTCTTTTGGTAAGGGAGAAGAGGCCTGGCTTTTGTACTGAGTCCATCTTTCTGCTCTTTATTGTATGTCTGGCCCAATGTGCAGAAAGATTCTGTGAAAAATCACTGTCACAGGTTGTAATTGATGTAAAATAGAAAAAGAAGCAGCCCTGTTTGCCTCTATTGTGCAGAGAACAGCAACAAGGCTGCCTAATAGGCTTCACTGCTCAACATGTTGCGAGCCACACAAAAACTCAGTAGTTGCATTAGTGCAACAGGAAAAGTGATGAGATAGATACACTACCTCCTCTACCTCCTCTCCTTGCTAACCCCAGATACGCAAGCAAACAGCTTTTAATGAAGCATTTTTAGATTTCTTCCATCCTGTCATGTCCTCCCCTAATCAGACACCAGGCTTTGCTATAGACCAACCTAAACAAAAACTTGAGAGAGAGATATTTTTCTGACAGCAGAGAGATTGCTTCACAGTTAGAGACAGGATGCTTCAAAAGCAAAAAGAGCTCTGTTCTCAGATGTAGAAGCTAAGACAAGACCATACTCCTAAGCTCAAAATGCTTTTTTCTCCTGTAGTATCTGGATATTTTCTTCAGTCATTGCTGTTTAGGTTGTGACTGAAAACTAAAACGTGCCTAACTAATGGAAGTTATTACTTCCATAGTTTTTTAAAACCCAGAATTTCAAAATCAGATACCTTTTTAGCATGTCTATGAAGTGCTTTCAGGACTAGTTTACAAAATAATAATAATAAGGTTTTTTTGTTATGATTATTTATATATGCAAAGTATATGCAATACTATTTGCACTTGTACAAGAAAGTAATGCAACTTTTGTCCTAAGGTTTTAAAATCTAATCAATCATATTTTACCACTGAGCTAGTTACAAGGAAATGTGTTTTCACTGGTACAGTTGTCTGGCTTGGGAAGTCTATACATGGTCTTTTCTGTCCTGATGTTTTCACACCGGATCTAATTTAAGATGTACTGAACAAGGAACTTTATCTAAAATTTATTATGTTATCTATGTGCATGTCTGCATGCTTCTTTAAGAAGATGCTCTATGTCTCTGCAACAGCTTATGGTCATCATGTGGTGCAGGAATTACCATGGTAACTACCTGTATGCATTTTTTACTGAACTGCACAATGAGAAGGTAAGAAAAGCTGCTTAAGTTGCTGGCAATACAAGTTACAACTGCCTATGTTTTGGGTAGCTCAGTCACTCACCGTGATAAAAATATTGTCCTTGTCGTAGGATAGAATGCTTATATCCTATATATTATATCCAAAGGAGGCATAATTTATTGGAAAATCAGTTAGAATTCTTGTATGTTTTTGAATTATGGCACATATACTTGCTTAGGAATGAAAAAAGAAAGAGTTCTTTTGGTGATTTATCTCAATGCTAAATTGTTAGGCATTTTGCATTCTTCTGTAACATATTTCTTAAAGACAGGCATTCATACATTGATATTCCTTAAGGAAAATATAAAAACAGTGTTTAAAGCTTTTTCAGAAATAGGAATGCAGAAAATTCAGTAGAATTTCATTTCCTCACATGGGATCACTGGGCTTGATCATGCATTTTTCTTTGAAATGCTACATTTTGAGAGGTTTATAACCTGAAATGCAGGTGTTGCCTTTTAGGAGATAATAGCTGTATTTAGAAATGTATATGCCCCTTGTGATACAGTTCTACTGTCTTCCTCTAGATTTCCTATGTGTGAGTGCAACCAAGACAGACAACAGCAGGACGTGGCATGTAATCTCATTCACTGGCAATTGCTCTGATTCTTCCAGGAGCATTATTACTCATTCATTGCATGTCTGCAAAGCCAAGAAGCTCAAAGTGGGTTGTTGAAGTGCCCAGTAAAATTTTGTTTATTGCAATTCACTGCTGAAAGGAGAATAGACTTTTTATAAGTGGAAAAACAAGTCTGTGCCCTTGAAGGGAGACTCTAAAAGGAGATAGAGAAATATTTTCCCCATCAAATTATTTAAAGCTCAACATGATGGCTTAGGTTTAAGTCCTGTGAACTGCTGGATGTCTTCAGTGCCCACTGCCTCATGTTGCAGAAGTCCTGTTTACAGAAATGAGAGTAAAGAATTGTTTAGTGTCATTTGCAGCAGTTCCATCACAATTTCCAGACTCTGATAAGAAGTCTGTCAGAATCAAGAATTAAATTGTACTGAAATTAATCAAAGTCCAATCCAATTACTCCAAGTATATATGTGTCTATTTT
>VZTM01042699.1:563312-579567 GCA_013400555.1 Jacana jacana | reverse complement strand
ACACCTAGAATCACTTTACAGATTTCCATGGCAAGAAAGAGTCTGAACGGGTCACGGACAAAAAAAAAGAAATAAGATTTCAAGAGCTGTGACTCTTGGTAGATCTTATTACAATATGTTTTTGGAACATATTACACTTAAAGATATCCAACTTCTGAAAGAAGAAATTACCTTGATTTCTTCAAAGAGCTCTGCTTCTGCAGTGTCTTCAAACCACCTGACCGGCAGCAGGCAAACTTACAATCAATGACCTGGTAAATAATTGGGTTGTACATGGCTGCTGACTTTGCAAGCAAAGTTGGTACCACTGAAAACTGAATGGGAACTGAATCCGGCTGCCCAAAGGCCGACCACACAGAGACCACAGCATAAGGGATCCAGGCAATGAGGAACCCTACACAGATCAACATTGCCACCTTGTGAGAGGAAAGAGAAAAGAGAGAAGGAGGTTATTCTAGCAGAGACAAGACACTGACAGCTCAGAGCTGGGCACAATGCAAGGGAACATGACACAGAATGGAAAAGAAAAATGGTAACTCCAGGTAAATATACAGTACAAACAAAAGCTGTCACACATTTCTCCCTCTCTAGTACCTGTTTTTTTTTCACCTGACACAAAGCAGTTAATGAGTCTGTTATCACAGATCTTTAGAAATGCTATAAGGTCTGGCTAAATATGAGGAAACAAAATGAGATCTCAGAAAATAATAATACTATGACATTAAATTTAAACCATTTAAGGAGGAGAGTCCTTTCAAAACACAGAGACTCTCTTTTTTAGGATAATATATAACACAGAGCTGTGAAAATTTGTGAAAATCTTAGCAAGATAAGTGAAATTAATGCAGGTTAAACTGGAAACATTTCCTGCAGGATTTCTCCTTTATTTTCTTTTTCTTGCTTATTTGAGGAGCCTCTCACTTATCTAGGCTCTTCCAACCAACTATTCCTCAGACTGTCAAAAAGAAACCCAGTCTCTTTTCCATTTCAGACTGAAACAAGCATGCACTGGGAAAAGAAAAACAAAAACATTATTAAGTACAAGTTTTCCAGATTCTGGTTCTGCTGAAATTGGATTCCAAAGTTCCTAAAAATCAAGGTGTCTGAAGAAGTTTCCAGGACTGAATAAGGTCCTGATGGCATGTGGAAGTGGGGGACTCTGGGTGTCTTTGTAGGTGAGTTTGTTTAGGAGGTGTATTCCTGCCTGTATCTACTGTAGCTCCTTCTTCTGAATCACTCAGTCACTGAGGCAAAAGTAACAGAAATTAGGAAAAGAAGGGAAAAGATCTATTGCAGGGCTTCTTCCTCTCTTAGGCTGCGCTGATGTCACACAGAGGTGTCAAAAGTCAGTGGGACCAATAACCTGCCGCAAGGATGGTCACAGGCAACAGGAGGAAGGAGAAGAGTTTTGATAAACTAGGTCTATCTTTTGCCTACACCCGGGGGTTCTGTCTTCCACTGGAAAAATTGTCAACCATTTGAATCCCTTTCAAAACAAACATGGAAAAAAGTGAGCATAAAGTTATTCAATAAGGCATGAGCTGTCAAGTCTCTGGGCATACCTGCTCCAGCAAATAAAACAACTACTGCCTTTACGCGGGGTAAACTGGAATTAAAGCTATTGGGTATTTAGAATGAGAAAGCTAGTATGGAGTCTAGTTTACTTCTCCTAACCCATGGCATGGATTTGTACTCTGCAGAATCTGTAGGTGCTTTGAGAAGCAAATTTCTGCAGAACATTTAAGTTGCATTCCTGGTAAATTAGAAAAGGATTTCTTTATAGATGGGGAAATGTAGCCATAGGAATCTATAGTATAAATATTAAAGAAAAACTCCTTGGTCCAAAAATTTGTGATTTATATGCTTCACCTGAAGCAGCATAGCTGTAGGCAGTCACAGGCTGATAGAGCTTCAATGCCATCATGCAATAGCACATATTGAAGAACATATGCCATCATACTGCTGCCATTGACATTATTATTATTGACAGTAGTACATGCACACTCATTTGGAATAGGGCAATTAGCAAGATTACAACAACAAAAAGTCACCAAGAAACACAAGATTTTGGGATATTGCATATCTTTTTGCAGAGCCCTTGGTTCCTCATCGCGATAGTAATATTTTCAGGAAAACTTCATTCCCGTTTGTATATAAATTTGGCTATGATGTTAAATTGGTTATAATGGAGACTCGTTTCCACCATTACGATCACCACTGTAGATCTGTCCAGAGACAGAAGGGACAACTTCTGTTTCAACTCACGTCATATTAAAGTTTTACATGATCTCTCCAATATGGCAAGAATAATTATGCAACCTAATCAAAAGTTGTAATTGTTCTTCAAAGGAAACGTGCTGAATAACCACAAAACAGTACTGCTTTGAAGTGACCCTTTTTAGAGGCAAATACAGTGTTACCAGCTGTATTGGCAGCACTGACTGGTAGCTAACTGAGATTCTGTGATATATTTAGACATAATGTCACTTACTGCTATGTATTATACAACTTTGAGTTCAACTTCCCAAAATTTTAATAAAATCCCATCAGCCAAACAAAGAATGTTGCTTGTCTCCCTCTCAGCATGGCCTACAGAGGATGGTGTACCTTGTACAGCTAAGGAATCTGGGTTTGTTCAGTACAAGTTTTTGTTTTGAGAGATTTCCTGGCACGATAACCAGTATCAGCAAGGATCATGGCTGTCACCATTGCCAAGCAGAAAACAGATTCAATCAGAAAGGGAAAATAGGGTACGGTCTGAGATGGAAAATTAATTTTATCACTCGAGTGCATTTTTATCAGCAGCTCATGGCTGAACCTAAATGATAAATGATTTGCATAAAAACAATTGCATTGTCACAAGAGTGATTTCAGTTTATATCTTCATTAACAGAGGAGTGTAAGCTGTCTGAAAGTTTTATGTCCCTGCTACAATAATCTCCTTATTGTGTTGGTTTCTGGTACAATTTCTGGGCACCTCGAACTCCTTAAAAGGAGTTTTCACAACTGCTTCTAAAAGCAAAGGGAGTTTTCTGATGGGGAACAGGGCCATGGGGAGATGGTGTGACTTGTGTGAGGTCACTCTGAATCGAATCACAACCTCAGAGACCCAACTGCCCTAATCACAAAACTCTGTTTTAACTCCTGTCTTTTCATATCTTGACAGCATCAGAAGAGAGAGCTAAAAGAACCACCCTCAGAGCACTGTAATATCTTCAGCAAAGGAGAGGACATGGTTGAAGTTCTCCAAGCCTGCATTTACAACCCAACAAAGCAAACAGTTAAATCTTCCTACATACCTTGGTCAGCTTCATTTCAAGGATGTGGCTGTTCTGAATCCTGGTATCATAGTGAGCAACCTCTTTGGTGGATGACTTGACTTTTAAAATTATTTTGACATAGGAAAACACAATCACCGCAGTTGGGAACAGGAGGCAGAAGAACAGAATACTCAGAATAAAAGCCTGTCCAGCCACCGAAGCCTGTGCCAGCCACCAGTCCAGAGTGCAGGAGGTCCCAAATGGCTCAGGAGCATAGTTCCCCACACCAGCAAAAGGCACCGTAGCCCAGAATGTAGCATAGGCCCAGATTATTGCCAGACAGATAAATGCATGATGTCTCTTAAGCCAGGTACCTGGAAGATAATTTAAGAGTTACAGCCTCGGGTCCACATGTATTTGGCACAATTGAACATGTCATTCTACACATGCGATAGGAGTTTTCTTGGCTGATGACAACAGCTCTGTAGGGTCTACCATTCACAGGGCTGGAACACCTCTCCTGTGAAGACATGCTGAGAGAGTTTGGGTTGTTCAGCCTGAAGAAGGCTCCGGAGAGACCTTATAGCAGCCTTCAAGTCTCTAAAGGATGACTACAGGAAGCTGAGGAGGAACTCTTTATCAGGCAATGTAGTGATAGGATAAAGGGGAATGGTTTTAAAATGAAAGAGGGGAGATTTAGATTAGATACTAGGAAGAAATTATTTACTCTGAGGGTGGTGAGACATTGGAACGGGTTGCCCAGAGAAGTTGTGGATGCCCCATCCCTGGAAGTGTTTAAGGCCAGGCTGGATGGGGCTTTGAGCAACCTGCTCTAGTGGAAGGTGTCCCTGGGCATGGCAGGGGGGCTGGAACTAGGTGCTGTCCTGGCCCATTTTGATACTTAATGCTAATGGCATGCCTGGAGTTGTGGAGTGGAATATTGTCTCTCTATTCATCTTGTGTACAACTCTAATTCATCTAGAAAAAAGCTTCAATTTACAAGCTTTCCATCACTGCATATGTTCAACATGTTGGATTCATGTAGGAGTAACAATTTTAATACTATAGTTTATGCAGAAACTCGAGCTATGGTATTATAACCCCTACTTCCATGTTGAATCTGTTTTCACTGCCCATCCACTGACATAGAGGAGCTTTCTTTAGGGTTTGAGAATGACTTGAAACAAAACCAAAGCCAAGAAATAATTGTAATTTGGATGTGACCGGCACCCCTTCCCCAGCTGATTTTATGTTTTCAGATCTCTAGAAGGAAAATGAGCATTGACTGACAAATGATGTAGTCAAGCACAATGGCTGAGAGACAGCAAGGTGGTTTGTTATGTTCAGGTGATGGGGAAAAAAGCAACAATAGCTTGAGTACTAAAAGAGTAACATTTTTTTCACTGCTATTGTTAAATCATAGCAACCACGCCAAAAAAAAAAAAGAACCCAATGTTTTGGATTTTAATCCAAAACAAAACAAACCAGAAAAATCCCAGTGGCTGCTTTTGGAGCAAAATGAAGTTGTAGGTATATATTAGGTCCTCCAGGTCCCTAATGACTGATATAGGCCTTATACAGAAAATGGCTAAGTTAACCACCTAGAGTGAACATGCTGAACTTATTTATTGATCTCCATCATTTCATATGGACAATCATTATCAAAGAGCCCTTGAGAAAAATAACATATTCAGGTGTTCTCTCTTGAACTAAAATGTCATACTAAATACCAGAGTTCATGGCATGAATGCAGCTGGCCATGAAATATTTACTTCAGCTCTTCAAGTCTTGGTAAAACTGTCTATGATTTGGATTGCCATTGAATTATTTTAGTAAGACTTTTATAGGAAGAATTGAAATACTGCTTAATGTGAATAGTGTATTTAAAACTCAGCTAAGGAGTCCTTTGTTGTGCTCCCATTTAAAGTAAAAAGTATGGATATGCTGGGATACATGACAATAGACCTTAACGTAGTACAACAGCTTTTAACTGAGAGCATGCTCAGCTATTGGACAGACCAGCATGCTTACACTTTATAGCTGCAAACATTTCTTATAACTTAACATTACATGATTAATATTCTATGTCATTATAATGAGCTCTGTTGTATGTCCCTCAAGTCACAAGAGCAAGGTGGTTTTTTATACATAAAGTCACCTTGAGTATTCCCTGTATTTTGTTGTGGGGTTAGTTGCTTCCAATGAAAGAAAAAAAATTCCTTTCTAAACTGTTACATCTTTCAACTGGAAAGAATGAAGCATATAGTACATCACAATCAAGAGATATAAGATATTGTTAGATAGGGTGATAACAGCTTTCATTACCAAATTCATTTCAGCCTCTCAGGTTCCATCTCCGTATTAGAGAGACAATATCACATTATGACCTACTGCATATCCAAATCTTGCAATAGCAATAGCAATAGCAATAGCTTGTCGTGTATCTCAAAGGAATTTAGGCATCTAATAAGAAACACTTTTGAGTGTTGGTCCATGAGACCTTGCAATATTCGCAATACTTGCACCTCTTAATAGGCCTTGATAGACATAAAGTGATTTATCTATGAGCAATTACTAAAACTCATGGCTTAGGCAGACAGCAGAGAGACGACAGCAAAGGTGATACATCCAGCAATACTTATTTAGCTGGGTTTGCTTGGGTCATGCAAATATGTTTCTTTTATCTGTGTATTCCCCTCTACATGTAACAAAAGCATTCTAAAGAGCTTAAGTATTATTTCAGTCTAGAAAAATGTATCCCTTAATATAATTTTCTTTCTTACCGTAAGACAGGTGGCAGATTTTTAGGTACCTATCCAGGCTGACAGCTGTCATGGTAATAAGGCTTCCACAGCCAAAGAAGAAACCAGCCCATCCATACCAGCGGCAGCCCATCCATCCAAACACCCAGCGGTGAGAAAAGAAGGAAATGATACTAAAGGGTTTTCCTACAACTGCAAAAGGAGAAGAGAAGGTCAGTTTACTGGTAAACTCCATCACTGTTAAAACCTCCCTTTTTCAGAAAAACAAACCCTCCCCTTTGTCCAAAGTTAATACCAGTAAAAATGCTCTGCAAGGTGGAGAGAGGGCTTCAGGCGCAGCAGATGTGATGACTCGTGTGCCCCCCACCCTCAGGACTGAGCCTGAGACAGCTGTAGCTAGACCCCTTCACAGTGTTGCTATAGTAGGATGAGCCAAGCCTGCAGAATGCCTGGAAACAGGGCTTTTTTGGTTTTTTAATGCCAGCCACGTGAACCAGAAGCAAACCCATACTCTGGCACTGAACACGTGCAAGCTCTTCTGCCTTGGAGTATGTGTGAAGTCCACACGCAAATACATGTAAACAGTGGGGGTGACATGTGAGACTGGGTTGAAACAGGCACAGATCTAGTTAGGCTACATCCCTATAATCGCTCAAGGGTCTTTGAACACAGGATGAAGAAATTTGCCTTCAAAGAGGACTTCCGCAAACCTACCAAAGACCAACAGTAGGATGCAGACTATGGTAATGCAGTAGGTTAGAAGAGAAGATGGTGGTATGGTCGCGGTAAGGACTTGAGTTGCAGAAGTGGTTTCAGCTCCTGTCCATACCACACTCTTCCTTGGTAACTCTCAGCAAGTCTCCCTGCCACAGGTATTAAATAGTTTTAAACATCCCCTAACTATTTTGGAGACTCTGTCCTAGTGGCACCTCAGATCATTTCTCCATTAGTAAAAGTGGGTAGAATAACATAGGACCTAACTTCATTTCTTAGATTATGGAAGAACTGAAGTTAGGTCATATGTTGTTCTGAGCTGCATCAAAAGAAGTGTGGCCAGACAGTCATGGGCGGTGACCCCACCTGGAGTACTGTGTCCAGCTCTGGAGTCCTCAACATAGAAAGGACATGGAACTGTTGGAATGGGTCCAGCAGAGGGCCACAAAGATGATCAGAGGGATGGAGCACCTCTGCTGTGAAGACAGGCTGAGAGATCTGGGGTTGTTCAGCCCGGAGAAGAGAAGGTTCTGGAGAGACCTTACAGCAGCCTTCCAATATCTGAAAGGAGCCTACAGGAGAGCTGGAGAGGGACTCTTTGCCAGGAAGTGTAGAGAAAGGACATGGGCTTTAAAGTGAAAGAAGGGAGATTTAGATTAGATACTAGGATTAAATTCTTTAGTGTGAGAGTGGTGAGATACTGGAACAGGTTGTCCAGAGAAACTGTGGCTGCCTCATCCCTGGAAGTGTTTAAGGCCAGGCTGGATGGGGCTTTGAGTAACCTTCTCTAGTAGATGTCCCTGCCCATGGCAGGGAGTTGGAAGTTGATGATCTTTAAGGTCCCTTCCAACTCTAACCATCCTATGATTCTATGAATCTATTCTCACTTTAAAACAGATCAACATTATTCATATTCTTTGAAAGAATCATTAAAATGAGAAAGTTTGGAATTTGTAATTTTCTGCATTATAAATCTCCGCTTCTGATTTTATTTTATTTTTGTATCAAACAACGCAAACAAAAAAATCAACTTTATTGGAATAGAAAACACGAAACTTTACAATCTAGGAATATCAGCATGTTTTTTGAATCCTTCATTTCTGCCTACCAGACTGCCCTGAAATGCTCCAAGGCCTGAACAATTCAACTGCAACATTCAAACAATATTAAATAATTAACTCCACCTTCCTGCACAGGAGCTGTCAGAGCACCTCAAAGAGTTGAAAGAATCTCAGTGGCCCTGGCTGAACCCCGTGCTCTGTACTGCCATGGCAACTCAGTGAATTAATTAATAAAAAAGGCAAAAATGGTCTTGCAAATTGTAATTCCCACAAGGTAACCTATTTGTACGATTCAAGACAAAGGTCTCAATTTTGTTGAAGTGCTCTGTAGAAAAATATTTTGGATTGTTCCCCGAAATACTCCATTTCAGATCCAACTGATGCAAAACTAAACATTCTGTTTTTATTCTTAACAGAAAAGTAAAGCATTTCTACCAAAACAAAATCTTGCAGAAAATAACCTTTGCTCCAATTTCTAAGCCAAAAGCATCGTGATTGAAAATGCTTCAAGTCTTATTTCTAAACAAGATACTGTGGGATTATTTTCCTTTAGCCTAAGCCTGTAAAGGGAAGTTATGCCTGGGCCTGAAGGTTGTGCTCTGGTCAATATATTATGTGCTTTCCTCCAAGTAGAATAAATGTACTTCAATTTTTCAAGCAAAAGCTGACCCTAGCGATTAAGGTTTCAAGAAAAACATGAAATATGGCAAGGTCTAGGATAAGTGCTAAGAGTCAGCAGCTTTACTCATGTAAATCATCGCCAGCTCTAAAGGCCAACACGTTTATTTGTACAAAATCAAATTTCTCTCCAGCAGCACAGGACTCAGCGAGGTGTCAGTGCAAAATGAGCGTGATGCAGCTTTGAACGAGTGGCTGGTGCCACCCTGTGGAAATCTGCAGGAAACCATTGCAGAACCTGTTTCTTGAATGAGATGCCAAGACAATTGTGTGAAATATGAAGATTTTGGGAAAATCCCATCTTCACTCCAATTGGCCCAGCAGATAGAACCCATCACATTTGTTGAGTCAACATTTTCCATTACAACAAAAAAAAAGGAAGAAAAGGAAAGGGAAGGGTGTGCTAATCACAGCTACTTTTAATTACAAAACTTAAACATGCTGATACATCAAGATCCCTGTGGAAGACAAGGTGACAAAACAGTTTGTTGGCGACAGACCTTATCAGAAAAACTAATAGGCCTCATGCTAAGAGGGCTCCCAATCAAGCTGTAGTTTGTACAGTTGAGACATACAGCTTCTATGGTTAGGGGAGACCTCTTTACATTCCAAATGAATATAGCTACCTAAATATAGCTCTGTGTTCCATACTCCTTATAGAAATAGGAAAATTCTCCTGAAACACTGTCTCATTGGAATGACTATCATTGGAATCATATATAAGCCAATATATGATTTGGCTTATATATGATGCCGTCCTAAAATACGGCAGGCTTTTAGGACACAAAGGAGATGGGATTATGACAGAAAAGGTAAAAACTGATCTTTTCTTTTTCTCTTCACCACTGAGTGCTGCAAAATGTAAATAATGTCTCCATTACAAATATGCCAAAGAAATCATTGGGATTTCCTTGTGCAGTAGCAGGTGTTATGGTAACACCATTTCTTCCACTGAATTCATAAGTATTTTCTTCAGAAAACCATGTTTACTGAGCACCAAGAGGCATCAAAATTACTGGAAGTTGAGGGAGCGAGCTGCTGCTTGGCCACGTGCAGCGGGAGCACTACAACTTTGGGGTTTGGGAGGCAGGGATCCATTGTTTTATGCTTTTCACTGCTATTTTAGGCGTTTGGATGAAGGCAAGAGCATTTGGCAGAGATGAGGGGAGGAAAAGCATGCAAACGTGCACTGGAGCTGGGGGTCAGGGGTCCTGGTGTAAGCAACACATAGGGACAGATGGCTTCAGGAGCGTGGGAACATACTGTCATTTATATTGCACTGGGGACATCTCATGATCAGCTGAGTCACATCAGGGCTTTGTACCCATTGGATTGTCTGCCATCCAAAATGTCCTTTTCTAAAGGACATCCAGTCCTCCCCCTGCATTCGTGTGTAGCCATAAGCAGCTGAACGAGACTCACGTCGAGAGCCAAAAGAATAATGTCAAAAGCCTTTTGACTCTGCAACTTTGTGCAAGCCTTTCCAAAGTTCCCTCCTCTCAGGCCAGAGCATCTGGGCTAAGGGACTGAAATAAAAATCCCTCCAGTTGGTTGATGTTGTTCTTAGTCTACAGATTGACACAAATCCTTATTTTCCTGACCCAGAGAGAAAAGAGGACAGTCACCAGAGAGATAATTACTGGCTTTGATAGGCTGATGGCCACTGGGATTTTCCAATTCTTTCCCTTCATGCTCCTCCCTAGTCCTATCTGGCTAAACATGTATTTTTGAGGTACTTGGATCCCCACTGTTGCGCCCAACAGCAAGAAAATATAATTTTATTCAACTGTAATACCAAACTATTTTGTGTTTGTTGTACCATGGCACATGGGAGCCCTCTTTGAAGGTTTCCCCAGTGCTGGAGTGAACAGGTATTTTACTCAATTGATAAATCCAGCCTATTTTTGCCCCTCTACTTTTAATTCCTTTCCATCAAGCTGTTCAGGAATTTTTTTTTCTATCTTTCTCTCTTATTTATATGCAAATAATGGAGCAAAAGGCATTTTGGGCTCCCTTTGACTTCCAGGTAACTGTCTCTCACTGTTGCCAGATAGAGTGGTGGAATAGTAAAAATGAGTGAAAATAAGACACAAAATTACCTGAAATGCCCAGATCACACACTGCTAAATTAACAGTCATTATCTCAGCAGGTCTCAACTTCTTTTTTCGCTTTGAGGACATAAAAATAACATACCCATTTCCCAGAGTTGAAAGAATCCCTATGAAAATAAAAACCAAAACAATCAAATTAGAATTCTCCTCAAAACCAGCATTATTTCAGCTTCCTTGTGAAATTCTCTGATATTTTACTCTGCAACATGATCATCTCATCCTCCTTATGCAACTCATGGAGACTTCTACTGCAGACATCTCTCTCCCACAACAAATGCTACTTTCCCCTGTGCAGCAAGGCGTTACCTTCACTGTCTGAGCCCACACAACTATCAGTTAAATGCACATAACAGAAATCCCATTCCTCAGCTCTCATCAACCCCATTTTTCTCATGAATCTCTATACAGCCACAAGAAATCCACCTGTTTGTAATCACAAGGACCCCAATCTCTGGCCAACCATAGTTTTACTAAATACTATAATCAGACTTTGAGGGATAAATTTCTAATATAATGTAAATTAAGACACTAATACCACGTCTTAAATTTTACAATAAAACTTTATTTCTACCACGGGAAATAAAAATCATTATATATATCTGATAACTTCCAGGTAGAATTCAGTGCATAAGGAAGGATCCTGTTCATGTTGGCTGACATCTTTTTTTGCTGTATCACCACCCCCAAGGACCAACACTGAATGTGGTTAATCAGCCATGGAGATAATCAAGCTGGTCCCAAAAATTACAAGGTTTCCAGTTTCCTTAAAGAGCTCATGTTTGAAAGAGTTTGAGTCTGGAGTGAGGGTTTTATGGTGGAAACACAGGACAGCATCACAACATCGCTCTCAGGAAGCAAGAGTCATCCCCAATGGTGAATACACCAAAGGAAGCCCATGGAGACCTCATGCTGGGGCAGAGGATACAAGAAAGAAGGATGGAAATGCAGAAGAAAAGAGTGAGTGGAGACCCCAGCCTCCTCCTCTGCTGTTGACTCACCAAAGGGACCTACAGCAGCAATGGGGGAGAAGGGTAGATGTTGGAGTGAAGTTAATTTAAATTCCCCACTGTTTTGCCCACAGCAATAACTGGTGAATGATCTTGCCATCTTTACCTCCACCCTGTCATTATCTCCACTACTTTTACTCTTCCTATTACCTCCCTGTCCCATTGCAGGGGCTGTAAGCAAGTGGCTACCCTGGGTGCTTGGCTGCTGGTCATGGCCAACCATCCACACTAGTTTAAAATGTCATAAATAACCAAACTTTCCTCTGTCCATGCGGCAGGAAGGTCACTCTTAGTGGACCCTTCCTACACATGGCTCTGGTGATCCCAGCAGCCCCTCATCCACCCAGCAACGTTGCCCTCTTCAAATATTGTACCTCTGAATATCACATAATTTTCATCAGAGTCTTCTGGGAGAAAGACCAAACCTTAGGAATTAAACCTCATAAATTAAATGGGTATTTCCTCTAGCCCAACAATGGGTGATCCCTTTCCAAAGGTGTCAGTCCTCACAGTTCCAAGAAACCCAGCCTGGGGACATCCATGATGCAGAGAGTAAAGTGTTTCCCAGGGGCTAAAACCAGACTACACCTCAAGAAATATGAGTAAATGTGGAAACAAAGTTTACCAAAATCAGGAGAAAAATACTTTGATGTCAAAAATTTCAGTAATAAATGCCACACTCATCTAATTGGAAACAATTCTTATTTTTATACTGACAGTATTGATTTCTATATTATTTTTTAAAATAAACAGGACAGAAGCTGGCTTATCATTCAGTCTTAGGTTTCCTCAGCAAATTTAACTTATCATTGGGGGATGAAATTTAAAGGACTTACTATTCATATGGCTCTGAAAATTTAATCTGAATTATTAGAAGATACAGGTATTCATATGAATCATTTTCTTCCTTGCAGCTAAGTGACTGAATCTCAGTGTTCCTGAGCGTTTTTCATATACCTTAATCCTTTTCTCTCTTAATGCCATTTTCTCTCTAGTGATATCCAGTGTGCCAGTGTTAACGTGGAAATGCCTTTCAAAAACGCTTGACATTTTCCCTGAATCTTTTTCAACTGACTGACAGCCCAGAGAGACATCTTCGTCAGACAAGTCTCTGAAGCAACTGATCCTTATTACCAGCAATGTTTCAGAGAGCCCCAGCCCACCGACCTCCTAATCCTGCAGCTGGAAGGCATCCAGCAATAATTTAAGCTGCCTTTTGTCTATACCTGCATCTGGTAACTGCTTATCTGAATTCTTTTTTAACTTCTTGGTGATAATCTGCATAATCTCCTTAGAAGCACCTGATGCTTCATTTTATTAGTAAAAAGGTTTTCCTGATGGCCAGCAGAAGTCCTTGCTGGTGCAGGGTCCCAGCTCCAGCAGTGCCTGGGGTTGGAAACAGGGAAAAAGACTTTTCAGACGTAAAATAATATGTGTGTCCATGTGTCCATGGCACCATGACACTATTACACATGTACACACACAGAGTCAAGGATGTGATAACTAAAAAAGTGACACCTACAGAGCCAATCTGGAGGGAGAAGTGAAAGTGTATAAAAAGCAAGTAAGACTCCCTTTCTCCAATCTGACAGAAGACCATAAAAAAAAAACAAAAAAAAAAGAGAAACAGGTAGTTTAGGATTTTGTTTTCAATTAAGCTGTTTGATAACAGGCTGAGGAAGTGTGCAGCAACAGTTTGCAAATCAATAGTCACTTGCCACGGGCTTTTAAAGGAGCTGACAGCCAGCAGGTCTCTGCTCAGTAGTTAGTCACCCTACCTGGCCGTACATTAAATTGATCAAGGCAGTGATGGAAAAGCAGGTGGGGGAAGTGACAAAGCGAAGAGAATTGGATTCTTATAACCACGTGTACCATTGGATATTTTTTTCCCAGACAATTATAAAAATTACTTGTGGAAATTAACCAGTTAGGACAGAAGATCACACTTTCAATGGAGAATTTACTACAGTTTGGTCAAGTCCCCGATTTTATTTAAAGAAAAAATCTTATATATTAAAACGGCAATATTTCAACTGTACAATTGCCCTGACCCTAAAAGCTCTGCTGAGTTTCCTGGTATGATTCCAGCCTTGTCTGCTCACTGTGCAGCTTCTTCCCCTGATTGAAATAAATTTTGAATATGCCTCTAACTTCCCACCTTCCCACAATTAGTCCCTCTCTCTGCTACCAGGATGTCTAGGCAGGACATCCTTAGGAGGGGTCACCATGTCTTGGAAGGGATCTGCAAAGGAATAGGGGACACGGTTCAGTGGCAGAAAGTGACAATGAACAGGTTTGGCCTGAACCACAAGCTACAATAAAATAGCCATATAGACATCCCCTCACTGGGGCAGGATCCGAATGCTCTGGCTTGGATTTCTGTTTTCTGCAGTTTACCCAGTTTATAAAGAAAATCTGCAGTACTGCAGAGTTACCCCAAGACACAACTATGCCCAAAAGCTATTTAAGCACATAGTTTTCGCATAATATTTTGGATGCTTGGGAGCTGGGACTAACTATAAAGGTGTCAATTAAAGCAAATTTACAGCCTCAGCGAGCCTTTTCTCTGGAATTTGATATCAGTGACTGGTTGAACAGAGCTGGACTTCCTACGCCACTAACTCAAGACACACTATCCAGCACCAAAAATATCTTCATGGCAGTGCTTCCTGTCCCAACAGCAATGTGGATGCTTTGAACTGTCAGAAATCACCTTAGTGGTAAAGGACATTTAGGATTATTTTTGTTTGCAGAAAGTAAAAAACCAAAACAAAGCAAAACAAACAAGCAACACCCCCCAAAAGCACAGACAAACAAACAAACAAACAAAATCCACAAATAACAACAACAAAACCAAACCCTCAGATATTTACCTGGGAAAAACAAAGAATTATATTCCTTCTAAATTCTCATATTTTCTTAGGTCCAAGGTATTATCAAAATATTCCCATCCGCTAAGACATGAATGGGTGATAAAATGGATCTGCACATTGACAGGAGCTAATGGTGGCATCCCCAGGGCGCTAAACTAAGATGATTTTGTAAGGTACAACTCACATGTGAAGCATCAGCCCAAGCAAAGCCTTCTCTTTTCTTTGTGGTAGGAAAAATGTGTCTAAAGACTAAATTACTCCATCTTTTCATAAGCACAGAAGGCAACCAGGCACTGCTCCTTCCTCCAGTTTTTATCCCTCTCTTAGTGGCTGAGCTCTGATGTGTAATTAAGCTTCACTGGTAAAAAGCATAACGTTTTCCTTCTTCACACTAACCCCTGTACTTCTCTTGCCCTCTGGCAAATTAAATTGTGTCTAGTTCTGGGCTCCTCAGTCCGAGAAGGACAAGGAACTGCTTGAGAGAGTCCGGGGCAGGGCTACCAGGGCTACCAGGGATTAAGGGAGTGGAGCATCTCCCATATGAGGAAAAGCTGAGGGAGCTGGGTCTCTTTAGCTTGGAGAAGAGGAGACTGAGGGGTGATCTCATTAATGTTTAATGCTTATAAATATGTAAAGGGTGAGTGTCAAGAGGATGGAGCTGGATGTCTCTTCTCAGTGACATCCAATGATAGGACAATGGGCAATGGGTGCAAGCTGGAACAGAGGAGGTTTCACTTAAATGAGGGAAAATCTTCTTCACAGTGAGGGTAACAGAACACTGGAACGGACTGCCCAGAGACAGTGTGGAGTCTCCTTCTCTAAAGACATTCAAAACCTGCCTGGATGCATTCCTGAATGATCTGATCTAGGTGTTCCTGCTCTGGCAGGGGGATTGGACTAGATGATCTTTTAAGGTCCCTTCCAATCCCTGATATTCTGTGATTCTGTGACATCCATTACTATATTGCATGCGGTACCTAAAACACTGTTTTGCTGGTCTAAAAAACATGAAAACTGTTGTTGCTTTTGAAATGGCTGAGGATATAACTGGCCAGCAGCTAAGCAATGATTGCTTAAAATCATTGAGATGATTACAAAAAGGAACTAAAAATACCTGTGGAGAATACCTGAGGAATCTTACACTGTAGATGCAAACCTAAGGATGCTGCAAATACAGCATTTACACATGTATTTGAAAAACATACTTGGCTGTACTTAAAGCTGCCAATGCAATCCAGAACAAACACATTAAAAAAAAGTAAGTTAAACCGAGAGCAAAATGTAGGATTTTATGTCTAAAGCAGAGTTACACATATATACAGCAGACCTCTGGCTTGAACTTTCCTGGCTTGGGCCACTGGGCACAATGAGTCCACCACAGGCTCTTTGATGTCCAGCCCATAAGAGCAGGAAGGTGGGAAACTTACCGGTAACAACAATATGAAAGTTATTTTCAGCCCTTTTTAAACTGTAATTTCAGACTCTTCTCGCTGCTCATGTAAGTCTGTGCCTTCATGATTAGCTTCTGGGCTTCCACTGGAAATTCATGATTTCTGTTCTTTGCCTTAATTTGCTTATATCTATGTTTTTCAAGACGTTTCAAACCTGGCAGAGGTATTTCTTTGGAACTGAATAAATCTCCACGAAATACGGCCAATATAACAAGGCCACACAGTGTATGTTGGAAGGATTTGTCTCAACTACTCAGACATATTTCCTGGGATTAAAACTTGGTTTGCTTAACTGAGTGGAAAAAAAGAACCGAGGGGGGTTATTCTGGACAGTTCA
>VZTM01042699.1:541465-560359 GCA_013400555.1 Jacana jacana | reverse complement strand
TTTTTTTTCCCCAATAAAAGGAAAAATTAGATAAAGTTGATTAATTTAAAATGAATACTTTAGGTGACTTCATGAGCCCTTTTCTCCTTTTGCCATGGAGAATATGTGCTCCAAATTAATCAGGGCTCCAGATGGCAAAGCAACCATTTAGGTTTGGATTAGGTACCGTGGTACAGCAGCCCAAAGGCGGTCTAAAGAGACCATGTTATACAAAAGGGGGGACCAAAGCATGAATCTGGGAAACAAAATAATCAGATTGATCATCCTCTCTGTCCAATCAAAGCTGCTGGTCCTCATCCAAGTTCCACCTGGCCTTTAAAAGGATCCTGGAGCTTTTTTTGTCCCCCAGTTTGCATGGTTCCACAACTCCATGTCACTGCAGTGTTTGAACCATGTGGGTGGTTGAAGTGATGCAAATGGAACAGCACATCTGAGACCTGTCAGCACAATTTGGTTTTGATATAAGGAAGCATAAGAGAGTTTAAGGGCATGTTCCTTTCCCAAGCCACACTAAAAATGAGAACAATATTGTCCAACTTAAAAGAACACAAAAAAAGAAGGCAGCATTGAATAGGAAATTTCAGCAGCTGTATACGTTAAGCCCAGCCAGAAACCCAGTCACTTGGATTTTTAACCTGCTTTAGAAGGGAAGGTGTAGGTTTCCCAAGCAAATCACAGCCATGGGGAAGGAAGAAGCCTTCTTTGATCAAACTGAACTGCTACAAAATGGCAGATGTTACTGCTTCACTCAGTGTAAGTTGTTTACCTGCTGGCAAATGTTAATGTTCTGACAGACTAGTATTATCTGGTTGCTGAAAAAGAAGAAAAAAAAACTTAACTTGGTTTTAAGCAGAGAGAGCACATTATTTCTTGAAAATTTTCAGCAAAAAGAAAAGGGAGATTAAAATCTAACTTCCATAAAGGAACACAAACTTTCATCATATTTTAAATAATGTCTGGCAAATTAAGAATAAAAAAGGTTTCTGATATGAAAAGACAAAAACCAATTTTGCTTGATTTACACAAAATACGTTCCAGTGAGATATAATACAGGATTTTAATAACAGATGATGACTTTAAAAGATTTTTATCATCCTGATTAGGCAGGAATTCATTTTGCTCCCCAAATGAAACTCCATTCGGGAATTGAATCTCAGTTTTAGAGTGTAAAAAGCAGACAGGGATATAATTAAAAGGCAGAAAAAATATTCCTCTCATAATTCTACATGAAGATAAGCCATAATCCTGATCAGCATCTAGTGCCTAAATGTTGAATATAAAGGTAAAGAGAGGGATAACTTTTAAACTATTAGGTAAAGCCTAGCAAATGCAGAGAAAGTGGATTTTCTCAGATTAATTGTTTCAGAAACCAAGTTTTGAACTGCTATACTCTGCTGGTTTTGCTTATACATGAGGTTTTTAAGATACCACAGTGTTAAATGCCTGATAAAAGTCATAAAGATTCTGATCCATAGCCCCTAAAAGGTAATGAGACATGGGCAGGGACTACTATAACATATTGGGAAGATGCAGAGGTAAGCTGTATCCACCCACATTCAAATTATACCTTCTCCCATGTGGCTCAGCTAAAGAGTGGCAGATACTGGCAAAACTGAAGTCCCTAATCTAAATTAGTAAGAATCATTATACTTACGTTAGCCTGCCAAAAAATGGATGCATTCAGTTTATGGAAAACACTCAAACTGGTATGAAGTAGGGAAAATATTTTTGTAATTTTGCAGGCAAATGAAGGAACTATTAATGCCAACCACTTGAAAAAACAACAACCACAACAAAAAAAAACCCACTAAAAGTGTGCTGCAGCTCAGAGGCAAGAGTTACTTAGCATGAGAAAGAGCAATATGTAAGTATGAAGTCATGGACCACATATAAGTGTTCTATTAATCTGTAGGAGCAGATGAATTTACCAAGGGATTAACAGCAGAGTGAAACAGAAGATGTCCACGGACCCAGTGCCACCTCATAGAAAGAATTGGTAGAGCTCATTTTAGAAGAACTAATACAGCTAAAGAGATAACATTATCAGTTGTGTTAATTAAGAAAATAACTTTCTTCCCTCTCATGTTGAAAACAATAAAACTATGAATGATTTTATCTGAGTCCATAAAAGACAAAAGCTGAAAGGATACATTAGTGCCAGAAGGCATTGTTATCTTTTTAAGAGGGAAAAAAAGGGAATGATCTTTTTCTTTAATTTCTCTGATGACATCTATTTCTCAGAGTCTCCATAGCAAAGTAAGTCAGCTCCCAGTATCTGCTTGGTCCCATGTCATACTGTCAAATGTCACCTTTATTGTAAACTTCCCCTGTGCCCTTTGCGGACCCCATCTCGCATGTGTGGGCTGTGGAAGGCACGGGCCAAGGTCCTCAGCAGACAGTGCCTTGTCCTTCTACACCCGTCCTGGCTGCTACACGGATAACACAGGCCATGGGTCCAGCACACCCAGTGACAAACGCTGCTTTGCTCTGTAAATACCTCCTTCTCTGTACTCCTTTTTCCTCCGTTTGATGATGACTGTAAAAACTCATTTCTGTGACATACATCCTTAGCCAACAGTACAACAGTCCAATCATTTCCCAACAGTCCAACCAGCTGCTCCATTTCCATTTAGGAATGTAAATAACAGCTACCAGAAAAAATATCTCAAAACAACACAATCCTTTATTTCCTTTCTTGCTTTCTTTTTTTTTTTTTTCCTTATTTGACCTCCTAACATAGTAAAAGAGTTTTTCTTTAAAAATAATGTCTTGATTTAAGCTTAGTTTAGGGCAAAACTCTGAAGACTTCAACTATGGACTGGGAGTTTGTCTTTTCTCCTTAGAAGACTTGTTTAGCCACCAGGCTGCTGGTTGTTCTAGGGCAGATTCCCTCACACCTATTGAAGAAGAATCATCACTTTGAATTCACTAAGTTGAATTTAATCTGGCGTTTCCTACACTTCAGGTGTGCATTGTGCTCCATTCATCACACCAAACTGCTGCTTTGGTGCTAATCACAACAGAAATCAGTAAAATGATGATGTCTCGTATCTCTCCTTGCAAAAGAGAATCAGAGCTTCTGGAACATCAACTTTTTTGGATGTTGATACTAAGGAAATACTTGATGCCTACCTATTGCAGGAGACCTTCTCTACCACCTAATGTGACACCACATTGCTACACTAGAAGGACATGGCTAGGAGAAAAGCTACGCTTAGATGTATGTGGCCCCAATCTCAGGCTAAACACCCTGCTGAGAGGTGAAAACTGATTTTTTGATTGAAGCCCCAGTCAGATGATTCTGTTTCCTTTCAGTATGTGGTAAGACTCATTACTGACTTTTGAAACAATGCAATACTTATGAAAAATGGGACAATAACACAAGTGGTTACGTGAGTGCTTGCAGCAACTTTTAGATTAATAAGCAGAACAGACCTACAGCAGTGGATCTGTAGAGCAAAACAGTTGCTGCTGGGGTCGTGCCGAGGATATTCATTTCTCCAAACGCTAGTGCTCAAAAAATCCAAAACAACCACACCAACAAAAAAACAAATGCATAAAAAACCACCCCCCCCCCCAAAAAAAAAACAAAACAGAAAAATACCCCAAAAAATTAAAGTTAAGACATGCCTTTTTTTTTTTAAATTGAGTCCTTGATTCCGTTAAATAACCATAGATTAAAATCCAAACTCTTAAAAGGTATTTTGCAACACAAGTACTTCATCTGGCATGGTAAGCACACTTGGACAAGCACTGCAAAAATAAAGCAGTTATCAAAGACCAGTTTCTCCTTGCTCCCTTGCAGGACCTTAGGATTCCACTTTGTGGTAAGTCTCCAATCACCAAAGCGTGGGAACAGAGAGCACCAAGCCACAGCCTCCCCTCTAGCTCATCTACGGACCGTCTTTCCAGCACATCCCGTGCTGAAAGCTCCCCAGTGCCTGTGAAAACTGTTACAAAAGAAATCAATCTGCTGCTTCCTATGAGAAATGGACTCATTCTTATTCCTGTGCTGTGGACATTCATATTTAATTAATACAAACAATTCCACTTTTAAATAATATATTCTTTAAAATGGAACTGTTCCGCTATAGCCAACCTCAGGAGATCCAAAACCCTGATTCAGACACTATAAAAAGGCAATATCAAGCCTCAAAATTTCTAAGACTGGGGGAGGAGATGTTATTTGATGTTTCATTTGGTCTAATCAATGCCATTTTGCCAGGCATATATCATTTTTGCTTCCCTCCCTCTCTTCGTCTCCCACTGAGGTGTTTCAATATGTCCTCTACAGCTTGGTCAGGCTCTTCTTATCCTGAGGAAGGCAAGAACATGCCATCCTCACCTCTCGCAGTAAAGGAGCAGACCACAGAACCGCTGCAACCTTCCTGGTCCCGTCCTGTGATAAAGAGGACACCGAAGGAGAGAGGAGAAAAATCTCAGTTGTTCCTGCAGAGCACCAACCTCCTGATGATTTTCCCTAAGGTTTGGACAAATTCAGGGAATTTTCACTTTCAGGACATTCTGCAAGAGGTAAATGACATCAACAAGAATGGACCTGACCATTACTGTCTTTTATTAGGCACTGATTTTTGGCCTCGGGGTTTTGTAGACCCCTCGGTGGCCAGCACACTGCAAAAAGAGCATGAGATTTTCCATGCTCCAAGTGAGCTTAATGTCACATGTGCCTCTACCACATAGTCTGGGGAACACAGGAGCTTCATGGACACTGAACCTCAGCAGCTGCAAACAAACCATTGATGCAATCTGTCCAGGCTGTGTTTTTGTCCATTTATATTTCACCACACACTATGACTTTGCTATTGTCCTTCTTTTCCATCCTAGTCCACCTGCTTTCCCATCTACTGAAGGAGATACTTACAGCCCCTTATCTTTCCGAGGGAGCAAAAAGGTCTTGGGGACCCAGAACAGAACAACACTCTGGGTACTGCAAAGTCTCATCCCTTCTTCTATTTGATGGGCAATTTTCGGCAAATTGCTAAACCTCTTCTCCCAGAAGGAAAACAGAGTGACTTTGTGTCTACAGCCGAGGTGGGTGGGGAGCAACGTGTGCAGGTGTAATGGCTCTCAAATCAGTGTTATGAGCAAGAATAATGTGTTCTGCTGTTTTGGAAAATTATTATAAACCACAAGCTGTCCTAGGAGATGTAAAGGCACACAATGCTTTCATGAAGTAAGAACGAACTTATTAGCTCCAGTAACAACAGCCCATGATTTTGCAGGTGATGTCATGCTCAGAGACCCGATGCTGGGTTTTTTCCCCAGGATGGACAGCATCTTTGGAAGAGAACTGGTTTATTTACAATAAGGAAATCAACACTGAAATTTCAGATTTGTCTCAGCAGCCCTTTATGTTTTCAATTTTTGATGTGAAAAAATTACAATCATAATATTTTCAAAGTGCTGCATTTATACAGTTATTTTTCAGTATCCTAAGAGCACATAACAGCATCCACAAGCCTGGAGTCATATGAATTTTACTATTTATTTGTGGGTTTTTTTTTCTTATAGCTCAGCAAAATAACAAATAATGCTTTCTGTGGTGTAATGCCTGCTAATATCTGACAGCAGCCCGATATATGCTTGTGTCCAGGAGCAGAATCTGCAGGTGCTGAGGCATGCAGATCATGGAAAATCTCCTTCTTCTGAAAAAAAAAGTAATATATTTGAGCAAGATGGATAGAGCAACAGCCTTCACAACAGTCATCTCTTATTAGGAAGATAAATCTCTTAACTATTCACTCTGGCTGCTAATAAACCCCCTGTGTGTGGTTTCCAAGAAGCCAGAACCATGATATTTGATGATGCTCTTAAACTGATACAGGGGAGATTTAGATTAGATACTAGGAAGAAATTATTTACTCTGAGGGTGGTGAGGCACTGGAACAGGTTGCCCAGAGAGAAAGTGGATGCCCCATCCCTGGAGGTGTCCAAGGCCAGGTTGGATGGGGCTTTGAGCAATCTGCTGTAGTGGGAGGTGTCCCTGCCCATGGCAGGGGGGTTGGAACTCAACGTTCTTTAAGGTCCCTTCCAACTCTAACTATTCGATGATTCTATGGTTCTATGATAATCCTTAAAGACTGGGTGATGTTACCAAGAGACTCAACTGTTTGGTGACGGGGGCTTTACACCCTGCATAAGGCAAAAATCCAGAAACAAAGCGGTGGCATCTGATCGTTACAACACTTATGACTGAAAAACAGTCTGGAAGAGGACATCAAGCAAACACTCCTTACCTGATTTCAAGGCAGGATATATCCTGGTTGTGCTGTTACAGGTGGTTTTCCAGTCTGGTCTTAGCAACTGAAATTTCACAGCCTCCCTGGGTAATTTTTTTCCTGAGGCTAATTAAAATTTTCAAAGAGAGAAACTTGAGACCACTCACTTTTGTACATTTCACATTGTTAGATGAGAGAGACTAATTTTCCCAGAAAAATCTTTAATATCTGACATAGGCAGATCCTTCTGCGGGGAAATAATATTAGAGATTAATTTCATTATTTTAGGAGTGTAATTAGTAGAGATTCAACAATCTGTTGAATTCAGCCTTGATAAAAGTCTTCTTGATGCAAAACAGATCATGAGTGGGGTTGTACACAAGGAAAAACAATTCAAGTGCCCTGAAGAGGCAACACACATAAGGAGAAGTGTGCTTGTGCAGTGAGAAGTGTCACTGCTTTGGCAAGAAACGGGAACCAACAGTGCTTTTTAGGGTCTCCAAAAAAAATTGAACATCACCGTGATACTATATCACACAATATAAATGAGTTGCAAGAGACGCAGATGCAGGAAGGGGAGATAAAGCATTAAGGAATTTGGAAGAACCTGAATTCAGCTTATATTTTATCTGGAGAATAGAAGGTGATTAAGAATCATTGAGACAAACTTGATTTGTGGAAAAAAAAAAGAAAAAAAAAAGATTAAGAGCCACGTGAATGTTTGATAAACAACAATACAGATTTCTTTCTACTTAGGCTTTAGTTCATAAAATCAACCTAACTGCAAAGCATTCGTACACACCAACACCACAACAACACGCCATGCACCTGAGTCAGTGCCCGTGGCGGAGGACATTCCCAGTGCCTTCACCAAGGGACTCAGGAAATCAGCACCCCACATATTCAAAGCTTGCCCAAGACGAACACATTATACCAGGGGTCATGTTTGGATTAAAAAATTCACCTCTAGCTTCAAGTCCTCACTGTAAAGTTCCTCAGCTTTGAGAGACAGCATATTAGGGGGAAAAGATGTGTGTTCCCACTGTATCCCTAGGGAGCCCTCTGGCACCCCAGAAATTCCTCATATCCATGTTTGAGTTCACCCTGTTTATGAACTTCAGGGCACACACCCCTGCACTTGTCTGGGTAGATAGCACTGTATTTTCTTGCAATAGTTTTTCTGGGAGTCCTGGTGATGAGCAGGTCTTCAGTGGTGAGAACCTGATCCAGTGGAGTCACACTGACTTACTTGTGCCAAATATCTGGCTCTATCTCCCTCCTAATCTTGCAGAGGGAATTAGTGTGGTCTCTAGACTTAAGCCAAAACAAAGCAAAAGAGAGTGAGCCAACTTCACAGGATCTGAAGAGGCTGCAAAGGTTTTATTGAATAAGAGCACTTCTATGGTGCCTACAGGATGGCGACGATAAAGCAGGTTTCACACTCCTGCTTTCCTGAGGCTGACTTGTGAAAAAAGAAAGCATGTCCCACTCAAATACGGGAGCTACATAATCAGCAAAGACTGTCTAGAAGAAAAGGAAAAGCGGTCACAGTCAAGGCAATGTTCAGAGATGACAAAAACAAGGCTAAGTAACCCAGAAAGTACAGTTTTAACCAAGAAAACCGTGCCCTGATAGTAGCACCAAGGAGAACAAGCAACAAGGAAAAGCTATGAAAGTAAGACCAGGGAAAGAAGAATAGAAAGGCAATGCCAACGCACAAGATACAGCACCTGCAATTTTAGTTTTGGCTCCTGGAACACTTTTAGGTGAAGGTCTCCTATTGCAGAGGCAATCTTACTGCACTGCTTCCACATCACTGTCCATCTGTCCCTTAAACAAGTGTCCTGGAGACACACTCCTCTCCCAAGGAGATACAAGTGGCTTCCTGGTGGACCAGCTTACAAAATCTCATCTGTTCATTTCTCATGTAAAACAGTAAGTCCTGGAGTAAATACATGCAGAACTATTTTCCACTTCATAAACTTAATTAGAGCGGCTTAGTGATTTACTCACAACCATATAGCGAGTCAGAGGCTGGGAATGTAACTTGGGAATGCTGACTCCCTTCCCCTCACTCTCTCTGCTGGATCTCTCTCCTATTACAGGCTGAGACTGATATTAAAAATGTCTTTTTGCTGCCTGTTCAGCTCTGCAAACTCCGGTGCAGCATGGGCACACAGAGAGGGTGCCTTCATCCATCCCATCCTGCTCGGCAAAGAAACACTCTCCAACCTCATTCAAACACTAGGATTTGCTGATGCCCCACTCTCGGGTGAGTACTTCAGTGCTAATTTGCAATTAAATGCGGCTTAGAGTTCTGCTGAATACAAAGAGCTGGTTTTTCTTTAGTGTAAAGTGCCATCAGGACACTGTGCTTAGAGTTTACACCTTCAGGCAATTCCCTTCTCTCTAGGAATAAGCAAAGCTGTGGGGATGGGACACGAACACAGTTTCTGCGAATACTTTTGAGAGTATTTTGGGACATTCATTTTCATTTCTTACTTTGAAATCCACCAGTAATCGGTATCAAATCAATACCAATCGGATAATCAGGATCAAAACAATCAATCCGTACTTTACGCTCCCGATATTGCCCAAAGACACAACTGGTCAGTTCTCTTCCAAATTCATTGTGTAATAAAGACAATGCCATATCTGCATAGGTCTCCAAAAAGACTAAAAGAAAACTACTGCCCAAAAAGGACAAATTTACCAAAATGCCATTATGCTGCCCAAGCCTGTTACATCATGAAGTTATTCCCGGTTATATCACACATGCCTGGAGACCCTAGTGCCATCAGAGGGAGTGGAGGAGAGAAAGGCATAAAGAACACACCGCAATCACTAAATATCACAACTTTCAGAAATTTTTTCTGACTTTCTCAGACACCTTTCGGGAGGCTACACCCTAAAATCTTTGCTTCTGTGACAAACCGTTTTGTTCCACAGGGGGGACAAGAAAAGCAGAATGGCAATCAAGGGGATTGTCTGTGAAACTATTAGTGAAGCTAGTACTGCATTTAAATGCTAGAAAATGCATTTAAATTAAGAACACAGTGAAAATACATAGTGCAAGCACTTAGACGTGCACATATGCATGGAATTTTGCACCTGCAATTTTTTGTATGTACACACCCCCGCTTTAAAGACCTTACAAGAATAGGAGAAGAAGTAGGATTTACCTTATTCATTGACTCCGTATAGAGCATCCCCCTTAGAGTTCCACGGCTGCTTTTATTTCAATGTCCGGATTGGCGCAATCTGTAAAAGCATAAATCCACAGCGTTCTTGGCGTCTCAAGTTTTAGAGTTCAAGAAGGAGAGGTGAAAATCAGGCTATTCCTCAGTAAAAAGGCAAGCTCTCTCCCTCTCCCCCTTCCCAGCCTGGACTCCCAGCCTCTGGATGCTGCGCTGTTCCTCCCTCTCTCCCTCTTCCCAGCGGTGCTGCTGTCAATCATTCACTTTACCCCACGAAAATCACTCTCCGGAGCATCCTGCTCTTGCGTCCGAGACAATCAGCTTCCCAAAGCAGCAGTGACCCCTCGGAGGGAGACCCTCAGGAGGGTACCACTGGCAGAGGAAGGGGCGTAAGCCAGACCTGCCGGAGCCAGCCAAATTCTTCCCAACCACATGTCACATGCTGCTGGATCCCTCCTGCCAGCACAGCCGGAATCCTGATTATCGCCCGCGCCGCAAAACGGAGAGTGCTTTTGAACTTGGAGGTTTACGTGGTTTGTTTTTTTTTCTCATTGAGTGATTCTTACTTTCTGGGAAGAAAGGAAAAAAAGCAATCGCAGTCCCAAAAGGTGCTTTCACACACACGTAAAAACAGCATCTTTTAGCACTGTATTTCACTCATGTTCACCGACATCACCAGTCACTTATAAAACTGGGCTGGATAGTAAGAAGACGTGTAACTAATCACCACTACCCTGAACTCAGTAAATTTTTACATTAACAGAAGACCTAACTTTCAATATCATGGCTAGTAGTATCTATACAGTAGCTACTGCATATAGTAGCTTTCAGTAAAATGAAATTTAAAGTTGGCAAAAGAATTTTACAATATGAAACACAAGAATCAACCCCAGATTTTTCCTCCCCAAGACAGATTTCTGAGTCTCTGCAGCTCTGCCCCACAGAATCACTTTGCTTTCATCAGCTGCCTTCTCAAGAGATACTTTCCTGGGTAACAGAGCAAAATGAATCCAGTCCTGGATATGGAAAGAATATTGCAGGGAACGTTTTAGCTGCGCTGTAACCAGGGACTGACACTGTCGCGTTTCTGCCCGGGGGTAGGAATTAAGAAGCTGAAGAAATCACTGAAAGATTTTAATAAATAATAACTTCATATGACATTTTAATACCAAAGGTCAATACAGACTATGACACTTATTTTTGGCTTCATTTTAAAAAAGGTCATCACTAATTTCATCGGGGTCTTTCTGTGCTTGCTGAGAGCTGAAAGGCTTGTATCCAACAAGTGAAAGAGAAAAGGATTGTATCCTACAGTGGCAAAAGAAGATAAGAGGAAGCAAATGATTTCCAGAAATACAAAGATTCTTCTGAGTCAGGGCAGCATCTTACATTACAGCTGGATATCACTCTCTGATGGTTACATAAAAAAGAAAAGCAGCACGCTTTCCCCTTTCCTAATGAAGGGATTGGGAGTAGCCCAGTTGTAGTTGCAGACTGGCCCCAGTTAGTTCACCTAAACCGCATCCTTCCTTGGTGCTTAGGCAGATCCTTCAGCCCGTGAGCACAGCGTAGCGAGGGGGGAATCGTGAAACGCCAGAGTGTAACTTTCTAATTCACCCAAAATCCAGGCTGCACCATCAAAAACCTTGGGTGGCAAGTGACTTCAGGACAGTTTGCTACGGAATTAACAAAAACACAGTGCTTTCTGCTCAAGTGACTTGAAGCTGCTTTGCAGAAAATGCTCATCGTTAATGCTATGTTTTATTTACAGGACGAAGAATCAGGGAAGGATGAAAAGCACACGGTTTTCCAAATAGAAAATTCACTCGATTTAAGATTTTCAGTCTTCCAAACTGTCAGTGTGTGCCAAAAGAGTTATAGGTATCAGGAAGTCTCTTGAGACATGAAGATCCCAAAGCTCCAGCCCCTCCAAAACCACTCCTGGGCTGCTACCCTACAAGCCTCAAGAGAAAGAGACCAAGGTAAGTGGCTGCTCTGTAGGTGACAAGTCCCAAAGTCAGATGCTACGTGGTGTCCCTTCTTTCCTCACCTTCAATTTTTTCACATCAACATGTGAAAACAATGGTAAACAGCAGCACTTCTTGAGGGATAAAGAAGGTGGTATAACACAAGAGGGTCAGGACTTGGAAAGAGCAAAGAGGAATGGGTGAAAATGAGGAAAAAGGAAAGATGAGCAAAATTTATGTCATCAGTGAGAGCCTTTGGCACTAGGAGACAACAGGAGCTTGATTATCCTCCTAAGCAGTAGCCAAAGTACTAGATTTTCTAGTACTCTAGTAGGGCTCCCGCTGATACTTCTGACCTATAACATCATTTTTAGGGAAAATTTTGATATTTGCTATGGATTCAAACACTGGTAGG
This sequence comes from Jacana jacana, assembly GCA_013400555.1. Classification (NCBI taxonomy): domain Eukaryota; kingdom Metazoa; phylum Chordata; class Aves; order Charadriiformes; family Jacanidae; genus Jacana; species Jacana jacana. The sequence goes on along the minus strand of VZTM01042699.1, from coordinate 548,541 downwards.
TGTGAAGTATAAATTGAAGTCCTTCTGGGGTATGACACTTATTTTCAGAAAAGAGTTTGCCTTCCCAAGTTGCAGAAATGATGGAAAACAACTCATGAAAGCCAGCAGCGGAAGAAAATTGCGTATTTCTCAGTTCACTGCAGGTGGTGGTGGTGGTGACATGATGTTGTCATCATTAGTAACAAACCTCAAGCCCTCCTCTCAGCTCTCATCTTAACTGGTCATGACTTGCTTTGCTTGCTCTAGCAGTGAAGTAATAAGGTGAGTGAACCCCTACCAGCAAAAGAAAATGGTTATTTTTTTAACCCCAGTCCTTATTCAGTAGCTTTAAAACTACAACTGGTTCATAACTAGTAAGTTTTAGTCATACTGTATCTGGCAAAAGTCCATCAAAGAACCACGTGTGAGTGAAAAGTCCCAGCATAGTGTAGGATCATGGATCACTGGGAAAGCAGCTCGCTAACCAACAACGGTATAAAAATATCCCCAAGCAAACCGCAAAACTGAAGAGTATCAGAAGAAGAAGCTACTGCCATCAACAGCAACGCTGGCGACTTGGAGCACTGGCATTGTGCCATGACAGCCCTTGGCCAGCACCTACAGGAAATCATGGGCAACCTCAAGTGTGGGAAAGTAGCTTGGAGAAGGGGGACAGCAAGAGGACGGTAGAGGTAGGATATAGCTATTAATTAGTAATTTCACACCTTTTGATTTAATTATACAATTTGAATTATTAATGCATGGGTGTCCATTTTAATTGGACCAGTAGCACTTTTGCCTTATTTGAATTTGGCTAGCAACCAGTTAGTGTCTGTGTGTACAAGGTCCATGGCAAGATTTTGACTGCAGCAGGCTGGGCTTAGGATGTGGTACTAACAGAAATGCTGTGAACTCTTTGATGGACTGGCTCAGGCACATGGGACTTAGTGAAGACGTGAGACTTAAAAGATTCAAGTTGTGGAACATTTTTTCAGGAACCTCGGGGGGGGGGAAAAGCCACGGTTTGGAAAATGAGGAATCCGATTGTTCCAGTGGTTGAAAAGAATCAAGAAGCTGCTTGAAAGCTTGGAAGAATTCAGGTGGAATGTACTTTTCAAGCCAAGACCATCATGAATAAAGAAGTAAAAGCCAAGAGTCAACATGTTTGCAAGAACACAAAATGAATATTTAATTGGGTTTGGTTTTTTAGGACCAAAACACAAGTGCAGGGGGGAAAAACCCTTCAGCTTACCAGTTCATTTGTTTGTTTTTTTTCTATTTCTAAAGTAGCCTTATAGCAAATTATTTATTTAATACAAAAAGAAAAAAAAATAAAAGCAAGACAATGGTCAGAATGGCTGTTTATGAGTACACCATGGCCCTGTAACATACCTTTTCAAAGGACAACCTGAAGCCAAATGAAGCCCCTGTTCCCTCCATCATTTGCAGCATTGCATTGTGTTCTCTGTCCAGCAAGTGGAATGTCGATCCAAAGTAAACATGGTCACGGGCAGGTTGTCTTAAATGTTCAGCGTGTTCATTCAGATGGTTATCAAAAAAAATACTTGTGGCTTGATGCTTAATGTCACACTGAGCAGCTGAGATAAAACTTAAGTAACTCTCTTCTGCTTACGCAGTTTCATCTTGGCTACACACAATGGTTTGAACAAGGGGTTTTTGAGTGCAAGAGCCTCATCCATCAGGATGTGTCCACCCAAATTACTCCTCTGGCATTCTCACTCTCTCATTAAGAAGTAGATGTCAGGACTCATTAGAGGGAAAGGCAGTGTGAAACTACAGGACATACATCATGACATGTGACAGAGTGAATTAATGCAATGACAGCGCAAAGCTTAAAGCTGAGAAGAGCTCAGTGGTAGTGGGTGCCATCCCCTCTTGGGACCTCATCTTCCAGCTGCCAGAACATGTTAACGGAGTCATTGCCTATCCTAAATCTACTAGCACCACTTGGATGATATTTTAAATATTAATGTTTGGACAGGATTTGCCAAGTGGAGACATAGTGCACATGCCCAGGCCTTACCCTTTGGCATGACATGAATTGGTCACCTGCAAGTTCTTGAGAAGTTACAAGGCAACTGGAAACATGAACATTCCAGTGTGTTTAGTTCATCAAAGCACAGCTCTCTTCCTCTATGTGTTGTAGGTGGGTGCTTGCAGCACCATTCCTTTTGGATAGATAAGCTGAGTCAGGTAGGAACATAAAATATTTCTCTTTTCTTCTTCCCCCCTCAAGAAAAAGAAAACCTCATTCTTGAGGGGGGAAGAAGAAAAGAGGAGTATTCTTGAGGACATGTAGTCCTCAAGACATAAAGAATATTTCCATGTCAAAAGAAATTTCACCTTGCTATAAAAAATGTAGCTGAGAGTGGTGAAGTGAATAGCTCCCTAAAAAAAGCCAGGTTTCCTACGACTAGAGAACTAGGTCTAAAACTAGTCCTAATTCTAACTTGTCCTATACATATCCCTCTAAAACAACTTGTACCAACTGCCACTGCAAATGTCAGCAATGTGTCCTTTAACACGCACGCATGGAGGCATATTTTTCTCTTACTAAGGCATAAAAAAAGTCTGTGTGATCAATCAAGCCACTAATTCTGTCCTCTGGGTCTGCAGAACTTGCTAAAGACAACCTCAAACTAGGCCACCTGCTGACAGGTCACTCAGGCCATCTGGGTATGTCTCACTTCAAAAAAGTCCTGGCGCAAGCAATGAAGACACCTTGGGATCTTCTGTTTTGGCTTGTGGTCCCCAGCCTCCAAAGAGGAAGAACATGAAAGGTACAAAGCAAAGGAACAGCCAAATAAAGTGCAACAGCCCATCATGTACAGGTGAGCAGATTTCTAGAATTAATTCCATGAACTATGAAGGTAATTATACATGCAGGCTAAGATTCATCTCACCTAATATTAGCTGATACTATAAAAAAATCATTCTCTATATATCTTTTGTCTTTAAGCATGAGAAACAAACAGAAAACACCCCCTTCATTGTAGAATCATTCAAGAAAGTCAATAGGTCAAATAAAGAAAAATGGGAAAATGTATTTTTCTTAAAAACTTGAAATCAGAATTTCTTATATAATAATTTTAAATTTATTTATTATTGAAAATGTACATAATTACAACACCCAAGTTTTCTTCAATAATTTTTGAACTTGTTACTTCCCTCCAAAACAGAAATGACTAGAATTCTCTAATTATATCTCTTTTAATGCTTTGAAAAATCAGTAAGAACATAGATAAAAGACATACAGAACCATAAACCTCAGGAAAGAAAGGAGGCAGAACCACGACCTGTGCCATTGATGGTAGATAATGAAGGCATCAATGTTTGTTTAGTGCCTCATCAAACAACTGAAGCACCAATATTTCTGTGTACAATATTTCTATTTCAATATCTCTTGAGGTTAATAGACACAGGAAGAATATAACATGATTGTTTTAGAGGGAAAAGAGAAGATGAGCATTAATGGATGAAGAGTAATAGGAAAAACAAGCTTCATCGATTCTACTGCTAAAAAACATACAAATGATCCATTTTATCATGAAACTGTGAAAAGCTCACCAATTTGACAAGCTGTCTGTATCACCCACATGGATTGGTAGGCTGGTGGGCCCTATTGGGGATGATATCACCCATTTGGGTTGGTAGACTGGTAAGTATCAGTAGACCCCATATTTAAGATGAGAAATGCAACCACCTGAGAGTATAGAAAAAGGCAACAGAATAAGCAGAACTACAGGGAAAAAAAAAAGAAAAAAAAAGAAAGAAAAAAAGCCTACAATAAAAGATATACATTTAAGGGGAAAAAAAAAAAAGGTAATTTAACCTGAAATGAAAACTATTCAAGAGAGATCTCTGAACAGTGTAAAAATGTTTAGAGGAGTGAATAAATCTGCTTCCTCCTTAGATTAGAAAGGCCAAAAGGGCTAACGTTTCAACAAAAAATGTTCACAGTAGAAGTTAGGAAAGAACCCAACAACAAGCTTGGACTGACATCTAGTAGAAATGGTTACAGAGGGTATGGGAAAGAGAGATAGGGTAGACTACTTCTCAGATTCCCCACTCCTCTTGTTTTGAGTCTATATAATGTAACTATATCCACTTATAAATACAGCCCATATGCCAAGTAAATATTGATGAAACCAGCCAAAAAAAAAAAATATATAATTTTTACATATGAAAACAAGGTAACACATACTGAAATGCATTAAATAATGAATTTTAAAAGAGCATGAAACAGTATTTGATTGATCTATGTCTACTTGCATTGTACATTTCTCTACTTCATACCATCAGTTCTAGAAAGAAATCTCACACATCTGCTGACAGCGATTAGCCTTGTGGGGGTTGTACATTAATGACATTGCACCCAAAGGCAATTCTTGCTCGGTTTGAAATAAGGAACTGCCTGTTTGAATCTTGACTGCTTTAATAGTTCACACTTCATTTAGACTCCCTACTTCACAAAAAAAATGTAATGTAATAGAATAGCCCCTTTAAATGTTTCCTCTGATGGAAGATTTTCTTCTGAATTTGAAATGAAAGACCCTCCAGCAATTTCAGCAATGACTTTGCCTTTTCATTGCTAGAAACTGTAGCAACTTCTTGCTACATTTCATTTCACTAGATAGAAAAAATGAGTCCAAACACTTAATTCTGCCTCCACATAATTATTAAACGCATTGGTCACAGGCTGAGGAAGGGAAAAATCACAAGTCACCCTGGATCCATCATTTCTTCACACAGATTCTCACTATCTTCATTGCAAATGAAAAAAGGACAAAGGACTCCTTTTTTTTTCATTTTCCAGTATATTAGACAAGCTTCCACTTCTCAATTTCTCTCCATTTAAAGGAGATGATGAAACTTAATAATGTTTAAAACACTCCATTTTTATTGTGTTATTGAAACATCTCAGCTAATATTGAGGTAATACTATTTAGTTAAAACAATTAACCCTAAGCTAAATACTAGTTTTTAGAATAGTATTAGAAGAGCTAATGTTTGGTTGAGATGGTCAGAGTCTTTCTAAGGGTAATAATGTAGCTTAATAGCTAATAGTAATAAACCTGCTTTGGCTTATGCAGAGTTATGGATCAGGTTGGTATTTGCAGAAAAGAAACATAATCTCTTCCATGGAGAGCTCAAACTAGGACTAAGGAGCAAAACCACTTTTTTCCCCTAAAGAATTTTTATATTTTTCTCCTATTTATTGTGGATGTATTGTCTCAGTAGGTTTGGGGTTTTTTTTTGATCCATTTTAGAATAGCTCAGCTGATCCAACCCTGATAACGTTCACAACCACATTAAGCACAAAAGGATTCTTCCACTGGTCTTGTTTGCTTGTGTGAGTGTGCACACACACACACACGCACACACGCACACCTCCCTGCTCTGAAGTCTATGGTTTGACAAACCCCAACATCCCCCATTAATGTTTCAGGGCAGGGACATCCTCCCTTTTCACCTCCCTGTGTAATTCCCCTTCTCAGCCTCACACTCAACTTTGTTTGTCCCTTGGGGTTTTTTTCCTCTGTTCCCACTCTCTTCCCAGGCATGTTTGCTTCCCTGTGCCTGTCACACATTTTAGCCCTTGGACCACAGGTTCCTCATCATCCCAATCCCACAAGTGTCAGGCTATTTACTATGGGCCACATACATGGAGAGATCTCTAGCATCCATCCTTATGTATAGAATCGTAGAACCATTTAGGTTGGAAGAGACCTTTGGGATCATCGTGTACACCCATCATCCTCCCCTACACCATATCCCCCAACACCACATCTAATATACTCTGAAACACATTCAGGGATGGTGACTCCATCACCTCCTTGGGCAGCCAATTTCAGTGACTGACCGCCTTTCTGTGAAGAATTTGAAGAATCCCACAAGTCTATTTACTATGCTCTATTTACTTCCAGAAGGAAAAAACAACAAATCAACAACAAGTAGACATGAGGTGTTTTGGAGACTCTTGTCCCTGGTCTGGGTTATGTTCATTGTGCCTTGCCAACGTGGATTGTACCACCCGTGCAAGCACAAGTGTGGTAGCAGGAAAGCCTCTGCGTGCAGTAGAGGTGTAAGGAGACTCTGACATCAAATTATCACTTTTAAGTACTACCCAAAACCCAGCCTTTCATGGCATTACCTTTAACACAACAGGAGGTGGCAGCAAAGAAAAATGTTAAGTTTCCCAAGTAACCCAGAAGGTGCTAAAACAACAGAATTAGTTCCTGGAGATGTGGAATATTAGCTTGGTGAGCTTTTGTCATTGATTCATTTCTGGTGAGTTAAAAATGAAAGGTGTACTTAAAAAAAAAATAAAAAATTCACAGCAGAAGACTGTTGCTTGGGTAAATAAATTTCTTTTGGGGAAAAATAGTACTAAGAAAACACTCCACTTTATCCATTTGAATGTGTTTATGATTGATGATGCAGGTTTACCATCCAAACTTTCATGGTTTTCACACACTTCTAATATGGATGGGCAAGTCACACTTTAAACAGGCATCCAAAACCTTAAGCAGTGTTTATTTTTTGATCAATAGGCCGGTACTCACCCATTTAGCATCACTTGAGACAAGATGATATAAACAAACTAACACAGAACAGGAAGACCTTTCCAGGAGAGAGAAGACACCTTCGAAATACCTTGAGAATCACACACTTATACAGAAAATTGGATTTAACAATGACTAAAGTGAGGACCACAGGAGAAGGGAAAAGGGCAAAGGACAAACAAATAACACTTGCAAACAGTTGGGTGCAAAAAGCAACAACATTTGAGTTTGACATAACTAATTTTTCCCCTTTCTTCAATCTCTGAGGCCTGAAGGCATATGTCTCTGCACCTATGTCACACACTTTTGGAAAAAGGGCACAAACCTTCGTTTAATGGGACCACAGCATCAACTTCTCCAGTTTTCTGATACGCTGACAAATTTTGTGACTTTCATGGGAGTTGTTAAATGTAAATCCAAGTCACCATGTGTTTAATACTGGAGGTGCTGGAGCGAGTGCAGAGGAGGGCAATGAAGCTGGTGAAGGGCCTGGGGCATAAATCTTATGAG
>VZTM01042699.1:497416-541376 GCA_013400555.1 Jacana jacana | reverse complement strand
TCCCAAGGGTCTCTTACAACCTAAACGATTCTATGATTCTGTACTTAGGGATGGATGCTAGAGATGTCTCCATGGCCCAGCACAGACAGGAGACTGGAAACACCTGCCTCAAAAATAATCCCACACTTTCTCTTACCATTTTATAACTCTGCAAAAAGTGTGATACTCAACAGACATAGTGGCTCACTGAGGTGACGCTGCTTCGATGACATCTCTGTCATGGTGACAGTCTCCAGGGTGCCTGACAGGTTCTGCAGCTACAAAGTGGTGCCAAAATCTGTATAAAATGGGTATCAACCCTATAGACAAGCATATTGCCATAGACTTCTGGCAGCATGTCTTATGTCTAGGCATGCCACTGAAGGAGAGAAAAAGGTGAAGATGACCTTGTCGGCTTTGCTAGATGACTATTCGAGAGGCGCCATCAGCAGAAACAAGGAGAAAACAGAGGTACATCCTGGCAATGGCATTTCTGCACCCATGGCTCAACCACTGCAAAACCTCTGAGCAGAAAATGCCAGCAAAGACTTTTCAGATAATTTTCCATAAAGTCAAATGAGGTATTACAATTGTTTAAGATACTCATAATAGTTTATATTCACTAAAAGACATCGACCAAAGAAGAGGTGGAGCACTGGATGACCGCAGCAGGGAGAAGTGAAGAGGTAACTAGAACCACAGTAGGCAGCTAAGCCTGGTTGAGTCTCTCAAAAGTCAATGAGAACAGATTCAAATTTCTTTTTTCTAAGCCCACCTTTTTTAAGGTTCTCACTGCAGAATAAATCATACTACCAGAGGGATGGAGAAAACTTCTGGGTAAGTAAGAGAACCTCTACACTCAGTGGATGAGTTTTATGGTTTTCACACTGTGAGAGCCTAATGTCCCACATAGCAACTGAGTAAAATTCCAGTAAAAGTGTGTAACCTGAAGTGTTATCCTCTAAAAACATTTTCTTCCTAAAGGAATAAAAGATTTGAAAACAGGCAAACCCATGACGGTGGGTAAGCCCTCATCTTAACCATTCCAAGTGTTCAGAAGAGGTCTATTTCTTTATTTTAAATCCCTTTGCTGTTTACAGTCTCTCTCTCTAAATGGTGACACATGAATGTTACAATCTCTGTTGGAGTACTGGGAGCTCCCAGTCAGGGGCTGGACCTTATTACATGAGCTAGAACTTGAAAATAAAGTTATCCAAGAAGCAGAAATTGCTTTAACAAGTAATTTCTTTGTAATTGTAAACACATCATTTCAACATATCATTCTCAGGGAGGTATAGAAGGAAAAAATATAATTACTGGAATGCTAGGCTGAAGTTTTCACAACTCCGAGGGCAATCCTTTGAGGACTGGTGAATGGCAAACATCTCCTTATTGAAGTATAGAGATTTAAAGACTCAGTCATATCATGACAGGGAATCGCTCACTAACCAGCCACTGCTGGACGTGCTTAGATTATTTCAAAGGCATCAACATAAATTATATATACACTGCACATCTGCACCCAAATATGCTGGTAGGAGCTGTTGCTATACATATTTACAAGGTCACAGAGCCCTTCTCTATTCAAGAGTTTTGCCATTCACGTTTGACATGCAAAAGAAAGCAACTGTGAGTAAATAACCCCTGTTACATTAAACCCAGCAAAAATGGTAAATGCGGATCAAACTGACAGGAATGGCATGTTGGTAATTTCTTTCAGTTATAAAAACAGAAAAGTTTTCCACTTCTATCCAGCAAGATTTTTTTTCTGAGTGCTTATAGCAAAAGTGAAGTATGGAGCTACTATGGAATGTACCTCTGGAAAAAGAGGCACAAATACTGGTCCGAGTGAAGTGACAGGATAAGAGGAAATGGCCTCAACCTATGCCAGGGGAGATTTAGATTGGATATTAGAAAAAAATTTCTTCACAAAAAGGGTTATCAAATATTGGAACAGGCTGCCCAGGGGAGTGGTGGAGTCACCATCGCTGGAGGTATTTAAAAGACAGGTAGTCATGGTGCTGAGGAATGTGGTTTAGTAGCAGTTGTGGCAGTGTTAGGTTGATGGTTGGACTCAATGGTCCCCTCCAACCAAGACAATTCTATGATTCAGCAGGCAGTTTCCTTCACTCCTGAGAAACAGAGATGGAGAATATGAACTCGACTTTGTGATTCAGATGAGGGATGCAAACTGAAGAGAAAGCTAAGCAGCATGTGTGTCCTGCACAAAATGTGACAGCAGGATTGTGGGTCCATGCCATACTGCTGCAGGGGAGGAGAAAGAGATATTCAGCTGCAGCTGTCCCCTGAGAGAGCTGGGGTCTTCCATGTTTTGAATTCAGTGGGAGAATTAATGCTTGTTAGCTCTCAGGGAGTTTAGCTGTGATATTTTTGAGAATGTAAGAAGTGGCCATTGAATTGAAAGGAAGAGTATAATTTCCTCTGCACATCCCTTTGGTCCTCAGCATGAGCTGCCAGTTTGGAATAGCCAACAAAATTCCCAAGTTGGCCTTGTGATGCATTGTGCAAAGGCAATCAAACACACTTCGTTCTGTCACCCTCTCTGTGTCCTAGCATGTGCCACAGTACACAGAAACATGTGAAGGACAAGGAAGTAGAATCCTTAAACCTAGTGCTCCAGAAATTTGGCATCCAGTCCAGGGTAGTCCATAAGCTCCACAGACAAAGGTGACACATGGATACCTCCAAGGTGAGCTTCAGTCCTGACTCAGCATGGAAGTACACCGAGATATGCCATGAGGAGGGCTTCTTCCAAGAATGTTAAAGTTCAGAAATAAGGTATTATTACAGAGGGGACTTTGGAAAACCTTGCAGGGAATTAAAACCATACAAAATACAGCAGCATTTTGCTCTTGTCCACAAATGCTATTCCAGTTTCACAAACTCATTATCTAGGAGGCAGGCACTCATGCAACAATGAATATTTATAGGTACTTCACTGAACTATTCTTATCTTTGCTTTGATGAGGTCCCTAGTCCTTCTATGCCATGAAAAGAAAATGTATCTACTTTCACACCACAACAAATTACAGCTCAGCCATTAAACCATCCCTACCAGGGCAGACCATTTCACTCACCGCCGGGCGGTTACATACCAGCACTGAAAGCTGTAGCCTGTAATGCATCACTGGAAAAGGGTCCATCTGCTTTCATATGCACAATGGAGAGGATTTCTTACAATCATTTTATTTTGATCCCTTACCACATTTGAGTCCTCTAAAGTACCAGTAAAATGAGGGCCTTTTTAAGCTTGGAAAGGTATCAGTATGCCAAATACGTGTGCTTGAGATGAGCAATATCGTAGAATCATAGAATCACAGAATCATAGAATGGTTCAAGCTGGAAGAGACCTCCAAAGGTCATGTAGTCTGACCTCCTCACAGTCAGTAGGGACAACCAGGTTGCCCAGGGCCTCGTCAAGCCTCACCTTGAAGATCTCCAGGGAAGGGGCCTCAACCACCTCCCTGGGCAACCTGGTCCAGTGGCCCACCACCCTCAGAGTAAAGAACCTATTCCTAATATCCAGTCTAAATCTGCTCTTCTCCAGCTTGAAGCCATTTCTCCTCATCCTGTCACTGAGGGGCTTTGCAAACAGACCCTGCCCAGCCTTCCTGTAGGCCCCCTTCAGGGACTGGAAAGCTGCTCTTAGGTCTCACTGGAGCCTCCTTTTCTCCAGGCTGAAGAACCCCAGCTCCCTCAGTCTGTCCTTGCAGCAAAGGTGCTCCAACCCCCTGATCATTTTCATGGCCCTCCTCTGGACCCACTCCATCAGGTCCATGTCCTTCCTTTTAATAATAACAACATTATTTGTTTCTGAATCATGTATTAGGACCCCAGATCGTAAACCTACAGAGGTGACTCTTACACTCACTGGAGCAGAAAAGCATAAGGACTGTCTTGTTCTCAGACGACTGTATGGTTTGATTAAAGGCTCACAGATGTTGCACAGAAATGTTTTCTCCTTACACCACAAATTTTTAAAATATTTAAGTAATATTTTTTTTTATAACTATTATACCATCCATCTAATTACAAGGTACCTCTTTCCCATTCAATCACCTAGAGATTTTTTGGAGTCTTGAAATATAGCTATAACTTTTCTAAGTTTCTGAGAGTACTGTTCCCAAGTCATCACGGAGAAGCCTAAAGAAATACTTACTCATCTACACTTTTGATTGGCTTCTCAAGGTTTTACTAAACGTAATTAAAGTTTGTTTAATTAACAATTTGCCAGCAAAATTAGTGCATGCCAAATTTATGCTAAAGTTCAAGATGATCAGCATATATGAGAAAAGTTCAGAGTTGGATATATTGCCTCAAGAATGTTAATTTAATCAAGTCACACTGACATTTTCCCCTAAAGAAACAGCAGATAATAATAGGAAAAAGTCCCATCACCTCCTATTTCTAATGAAAACAAATAACCCATTTCTAATATATCTTAGTACAAGTGACATGGCTGTGCAATACCAACAGCATAAAATGTTTCCCCGTTGCAGCCATTTTACACGTGCAAAAGTGAAATCATGCATTAACTTGCTAAGACAAAAACATGCTTCCATTACTCTCCCTGAGGAATGTCTTTAAACATTTTTTTCTAATACATTATTACATTTTCTATCACAACAGACAGCCCCAAGTAAAGAGGATTTCATAAAAATCCCAACTAGCACAGAAAATCTAGGAAAATAATTGAAACCAGAGAAAATATTTAGTGCCAGAGACAAATTAAAAAAAAAAAAATCATAACTTGATATTAAGGAAAAGAGAAAAATGTGTCAAGGATAGAGGGGAGGGAGGTCGCGGATTAATTCAAAAGTGTGCGTTGAGCATTTTTTTTACATTAGACACATTTTGACTAAATTTCATTAAACCTTCATTCAGACGGGTACCAAACCCTTTACAAGGTATTTTTGTGATTTAGAAAAATTACTTTTTTGCATTTTGCTTGTGCAGTTGGCTCTGGCTGATAAACAAGGTGCTTCATTGGTTGGAGAGCTCAGAACTCATGCTGCAAATTCCCCGTGGGTCTGTGGTAACACCGACGGAAGAGGGGGAAAAATCTATGACATTAAAATGACAGACTCCATTATATTTGCACCTTCAGTGGCTGTCTGGCCAGGAAAAAGAAAGTGTGAATGTGCTGAGAAAGATGACTTTGACTTTTAAAAACTGCTTTTATCAAGGTCACGGAAGCAGCCCAAACTTTTAATTGGGCGCTGCTCTCTTACCACAGGGATGCTCCCCCTGCCCTTGGCTCGTCTCTGGCTTTACAGGGCTTTAGGAAGGTGCTCTCAGTGTGATGGAGAGTCAGACTGGCCATTTCCAAAGGAGCTTGGCTCACAACCCAGCAGGAAAAAGATGTTTCAGGGATGGCTGTGTGTGCTGTATGGAGCACACACATGTAAAGAAGCTGAGAACTGAGAAAAAACTGAAACCACAGCCCATCGGAAAGTATATCAGAAAGTTCCCACGGAAGCAAAAGAGGCAAGTAGAAGAGGAAGAGAAGCCATTCTTGGGTCCACACTACAGACACAGGAAATAATGAATGAGGATTCACAGTCATTTTGTCTCAAATTCAATGCTGTCAAAGAATACACAGGAATTGTTTTCCCTTTTTCTCATAATGAAGTTGCTTTCAATTCTTTTCTTGAACCATTTCAGAGGGGGTGAAGGAGCCTTCTGCTCCCTCAGTAAACTGTTTTTTTGTTGTTAATAAAACAGCAAACCTCTAAACTATTCAGTTTGTTAACCAAAAGATAGGAGTTTTGTAAGTAAAGTGTTTGTTTTTTTTTTGTTTCCATGTATAGTTTTCCATATTTTCATTCTTCCACATGGTTTCCATTTTTAAAATCCTTCAAGTCAACCTGTAGGGGAAAATTCTTGCCTTCACCTCAACCTCTCCCAATAAGCTACTCTCTGCATCTTCGAGGATAAAAATATTAGGACAACGAAACTCATTTACATTTTTCCTCATCTTTCTCTCAAATGGGTGCAGGCAACAATCGCATTACTCTGTAGCTCCAGCCATGCATGCTCTAACGGCTCTCACATCTTTGCTGCTAGCCCCAAGGTGCTAAATTATAACCCTATAAGACATATTTCACATAATTTGGTGGTTTATTTTTAATATCTCTACATATCTAAAGCCCTATAAAGATGTTAACAAACAAAATAATTTATTCCATGCACAGCCTCTGCTGATATTGTATAGACAGATTTATTTTTTACTGCACATAGAAAAAGTGATGCAGTGCATTTTGATACATGTGCATGCACACACATACCTTTAAATCTAGCGATAAAGCCAAAGAAATAACGTTCATCCACAAATAAATCTACCGCTTCCTATTTTTAGAGCATCTTAGTAAAAAATTTAAAGTTCATGCACTGAGTATTGTGTTGCTTGAGAAATTAAAATCATAAGCTTCCCCTGAAAGATGCTACCTGAAACAGCATTCAGAGTTTCATATATAGGGCTACTCTTTAGGGGTGGGTTGGCAGGGAACTTAAAGCAGCGCCCAGGGAGTCTGTTGACAGCGAAGTCTCTCATTGAACTGCCCCAACACATTAGCTCAGAAGTGAATGTCCATCACGCAAACAGACCAGCCCTGCACAGAACACTTCATGGGCAAAAGCTTCCTCAAAGTGGTAGAACTGGTACCTTTCAGTTATCTTCCAACAGAGAAGCAACACAACTTTAACAATGCAAAATTATTACACAAACAATGATTCTGCAAGGCTTTAGGTTCACTGAATAGCCCAGGAGAAGACCAGAAGAGAGCTGAAAATCACAAAGAACTTGCCTCAACTGCTATTTTCCAAATTGGCATTTTGTGGCACTGGTGCTTCCTTCATTCCTAACTTGTACAGAATGAATGTCAAGATGATCTTGATATAAAACAAAAACAACAGAAGTTTCAGACATCTTTCTTTACATCAGGGCAAGGAAGATTTTCAACAACTTCCCCAGTTCTCCTTCAATCTTTCTGTTTTTATTTACTTATTAGGACAACTACGCTGTTGTACAAGAGAACTCAACAAAGCTCATTACATTTGTCTTCTATTTTCCTTGTTTGCATGGTTTGTCTTTACTGCATCAATAAACTAACTTTGATCTGAAAATAGTAAGAAAGCATTGTGGAAATCATGGGTTTACCCTGAAGAAATAATCCAAGAATTTGTTTAACACTATTTACTTGTATTTATGCTGTCATAAGATCTATCTCTGAGCCACATGATTTGTCTTTATTTCCTGGAAACAAAGATTTAGTTGTGTCCAATCATGTCAGACTAGCTAGAGTTCAAGCCCAGAGTTCAACAGTTGAAAAGAACATAATATTTAACAGAGTTTATTTCGTAAAGACACATGACTCCAGACATACTGCCTGTAGGATACCCATTTCCCCTTGTATCAGCAGTATTTGCAATTAAGGGCAACAACTTTACTGGACTTTACCGTGTCCAGTTTGGGGCCCCTTACCTCAAAAAAGACATTGAGGTGCTGGAGCAGCTCCAAAGAAGGGCACCAAAGCTGTTGAGGGGCCTGGAGAATAAGTCTAACGAGGAGCAGCTGAGGGAGTTTGGATTGTTCAGCCTGGGGAAAAGGAGGCTGAAGGGAGACCTTATTGCTCTCTAAAACCATCTGAATGGAGGTTGTAGAGAGGCAGGGCTTGGTCTCTTGTTCCAAGTCACAGGGGATAGTACCAGAAGAAATGGCCTCAAGTTGCACCAGGGGAGGTTCAGACTGGATATTAGGAAAAAATTTTACACCAAAAGGGTTATCAAGCATTGGAAGGGGCTGCCCAGGGAAGTGGGAAGAAACTAGGACTGAGTGGCAGCTGTTCAGGTAATCTCTGGAGAGAGTTAACTCTTCCATCAGCAGAACAGTTATATTTTAGGCATATTTCATCTAGAGCTTACCTTCACATCTCTCTACAAACTAGTGTTCACAGAAAAGCTGGAAGCAATGACAGTGTTTCTCACTCTGCCTATGTCTTTCCTGCCCTCTGGCTCTAAATTCCACTTCCACAAAGCATGTTTACTTTCAAG
Source organism: Jacana jacana (assembly GCA_013400555.1). Lineage (NCBI taxonomy): Eukaryota > Metazoa > Chordata > Aves > Charadriiformes > Jacanidae > Jacana > Jacana jacana. Next base: position 533,324 of record VZTM01042699.1, on the reverse strand, counting down.
AATCTTGCAGTAGCTCAAATGCTCTGGAACACATGCCAGCTATGATACAGCTCCATAATTCAAGTAATTTAGGATTGTGACCAGCAAAAAGGGAAGCATTCCTTTAGAGGGAAGGAGTCATGCATTCATCAGGAGTGCCCCGTTTTACATGCTCATTCCTTGCAAACTCTCCACAGTAAAGTGTCCTAGATAGAGGCTCCCTTCTGCTGCTGTTAAACAACTGCAGAACTCCAGAATACCTGGAGAGCAACCTTAGAACGCCTCATCACCTTCTACATCACCATTTGGTTTCAGTTTCAGGCATCTGCTGTCTCCCATCTCCACACACTCAACCTCAAGATGCCTTGGGACAGAGCCTCCCAATGCAAAGGTCCCCATGGTAGTACCACCTAATGGACTTCCCACCTCTGCCCCACAGAGTGCTCCCACTTCTTCACACCATGGCAAGATCTGTGGGCCTCACCATAAAACGGGTCTTGTGTGAGTTACAGCTGACCAACCTGAGGAATCACACAGCGCAACGTGGGACTGCACAACCCAACAGGGAGCTGCACAACAGCACATACTCTCTTGAAGAAGCCTGAAGACCAAAACCCTGCCTCCAGCTACAGTATGGCTGTTACAGCAAGTCCCAGATGGGGTTTCAAAGGCTGGTTGCTGAAGTACAAAGTCTCCCATGAGCTAGTCTAAAGACCTAAAGTTTTGCCGCTTTTTTTCTTGGCCAACGTTGCGATTGAGTTGCCTTTCATCTGTTTCAGATGTTAACCACTAATTTTTATCAATTTCTCAGTGAACAAAAAATTTGTCTTGACTCTCCTTTATTCTTGCACATTTTCACATACAATTATTATTAGAAGAAGACCCAAATTCCTATTAGTTCAACACAGCTTGTAACCTGAAGGATGTATTTGTGCGCTAAATTAATTCTTCTGTCAGCTAGCAGAAATGGAAATAATACAAATTCAATACTATAACTCCCCTTCTGAAAGAAAAAAAGACAAGTCAATCTATGTAGCTTGCTCAAAATAAGGTTGAAAGGTGGTTTGACTGCATCTGATTGGAGAAGCCTCTAATAAATCTCAACAGCTTCTTCTGGCTTATAAAAGAAAAGTTAAGAAATTAACATCAGTGAACCTCCTCCCAAAAGCTGACATTTTCAAGTCACTTATTTCTTGGCAGTTTATTTTGGAGTCAGTGGGAATTTTACTACTAATCAGTGCACTTCAAAGTCAGCCTTCGAGTCTTGTCTTCAATAGATCTTTGGACAGATTGTGACATGCATTATACTCTAGTGGCTTTACAGTTCATTGATAAACAGGTCAAAATCCTCTGTTCTACTGCCCTATTCTCACTATTCCCAGCAGTACAAGAGGTAGGGAGAGGATTTCTGCTGTTCCTCTCCACTTGGCTACATGAATACCTTGGGCTCTGCAGCCAGCAGGGATAATGTTCAGCAATAATGCAGAAGCTCAGCAAGAAATCCAGGCTGACCCAGAGCTCCCATACCAACCATCCCAGCAATGTGGGAGTTTTTTTCAGCTACACCACCACAGAAAAAAAAATGATTGCCTGAGTAAGTGTCATTACCCAGAAACAATGAATTTACTGTGGAAATAGAAATCTCTCAGACACGCACATCAGTGTGAGGGATCTGACGAGATTTAAGCAGGCGAGTGGTACCTCAAGTCCAGTTCTGCTCCCTTCTACCACAAGAAGTCAGGATTAACTACTGACGTCAAGGAAGCATTTCTGGAAGAAAAAGAAAAGCCAAAAGCCAAAACACTCCAAGAGCAGGGATGGGGGCAAAAGATACTACTCATGAATAGCAGGGTTTACTGAAAAGGTTGGCACCAGTGCAAGTATAGTGATGCAATTACCCCACCCCTCTTCTCCTTACAATTGCCATCAAAGCACCAGCCAAAGCAGCAAGCTCTACCCAGGAACGGCCACCTATAATACTAGAAATTCACTTTTGGCTGCTGGTAACAATGCGGCAATGGAAAAAAAGGCCTGGGATAGTTATTGTGTGTCGAGGTCAAAAGGGAAAATTTCACACCACTGTATGGATCCTAGTAATTAGTGTTTATAAAAAGCCTGACCAGAGAAAGGAAAACCCACTGCTGCTTAAAACACTTCTTTCCACTACTGACTTGTCCTTCTTAAGAAAGAGTATTTGAAGTTGGACGAATTCAAGCTAAATATAGCTCGATCTTCCAATAGCCCAGTAATTGCAATTATCTGCCTGTTCCCTGCCCAGAGATGCTACAACAGGAATAAGTAGTAAATTAGAAAATTGGACTTGCAGTCCCCTGAGGCTCGGAATGATCTTTCTAATCAATCCATTGTTCAACACTTAATCTTCAAACAACCCCAAACAGATGATTTATTACTAGTCTTAACCTAAAACAAACGTACCCAAAGGGTACATGTACATCTTTCATGTAGGCTGAAGAACCATAATTAAACGCTGATGTTTAAGCAAGCACAAGAGCACTAGGCTTTTCATGTTTAGCACCGCTGAGCAAATAAAAGTGCAATTCCATTTACTGGCTGTAAAGTAAAAAAAATTGACCCAAGATGGCTTTTTCCAGTTGTGAAAAAGAACAATTTTAGCATGTGGCTGCAGTAATTAGTGACAGATGAACTATTTTTCTAAAATCAGTGAGACATCAACCTTTTCCCAAAGTTTGAACCAGCCCCAAGGTGTCACTAAAGTCGGGCTGGGCTGCTGGTACAATGGGAACCTGAGAGGCCTGAAGGGACATGGGGTCCTGCCTGTCTGAAATGTAGATCGCATGTAAACAAACTTTACACCATTAAAAAGATTTCTCTTTGTTACATGCAGGTGGAAGTCATTCAAGAAAAACACCATGTACAGGGTTCAGAGCAGAACCATAGAACAACTTGATTACATCAAAAGATAACAGAAAAGCTAACACCAACAACTTTTGATATTGATATATTCCCTTTGGGAGAATGAAAAGAAGACAAAACAAAACAATTTTGTACAGTGAAGACAGCATATGTTAGAAATTGTAAACTAAGTCATCAGCATCACTGCCTACAGGACACAAATGGGGTCTCTGACCTGGGGATCAGGGCAAGGGAATACTGCTGGGTTTATAATTTTGACCCCGTTGCATTCACAAACACATTGAAAATACATTCACATAGTTCTATTTGCCTAAACCAAACCAAACAAAACCAATCAAGCAAGCCAATGAATACATCTTAAGGAAATCCCAGCAATACAGCAGCCAGCTACTGGCTGCCCTGTGGCATAAGCCGGGTGGCCACAAGATGTCCAAGTCTTAGCCTTCAAAAAATTGGATATGGGCACTAGAAACAAAAGAGAGATAGACATTGGGAAAAGAAGAAAGCCAAGAGAGAAAGCCAAACTGAAAAAAATATGTGAGGGTGAACTCCAATCCTTGGTAAAGTAGGTAAGAATAAAAATGCTTAAAATATCAAAGGAACCCACTTTTAGGCAGACAAGGAAAGTACAAAGCTTGTTGGCCTTCTAAGAATCAAAAGCTTTGACTATTGAGAAAAAGCTAAAAATATCCCAACACTGAAACTGGAGACAGAGGAGAGGACAGTTCCCGCAAGGGTCTCTGTTCTGGGGTAAGCCCACCACAAATTTTAGGTGCATCTTCACAATGGAGGCAGAGATGAAAATGTGCTGCATGTCCAAACCTGTGCTTTCCCTCTATACGCTGTGATGAAATTTAGCTTCAGGAAGGGCATAGCCCTAAAAACCTTGCTTGTCTAGCAGCACATACCATTAACACCCAAAGTCAAGCAGACTGACAGCAGGGCACCACAGCAATTCTCAGCGACCCAAACCAACAAACTATACCCAGAGCCACACAAGGCCTTTGTGAAGGACCAGGAGTCAAGCACCCACTTGTTCTCGGAGCCATGGGCAGCAGGCTGGAAGCGTGCCTGGAACTAGCAGTGCCAAGACCCACAGTGCAGACGAGCATCTACCACAGAGAAATTTTACAGGGCAGACCAGCAGCCCTGTTAACAGCCTGCCAGGGCTCTGCTGGTTTGACATCTTCCTCTCGTGACTCACCAATCATGAAGGAGATGCCTGTGCTAGACAGAAAAAGAGAGGGGAAGTTGCCTGTCTTTCTCTGGAAAAGCAATGTAAAACCTGAGGTATTTGTAATAAATTAAGGTACTGCCCAAGAATATTTTTGGTGTTCAAAAAAAAGTAAAAAAAATCATCATTGTCCCATAGCAAGGCTCCACCTTGAGCATCTTGAGTACTGTGTCCAGTTTTGAGCCCCTCATGACAAAAAAGACATTGAGGAGCTGGAGTGGGTCCAGAGAAGGGCAACAAAGCTGGTGAGGGGTCTGGAGCACAAGTCTTGTGAGGAGCAGCTAAGGAAGCTGGGAGTGTTCAGCTTGGAGAAAAGGAGGCTGAGAGGAGAACTTATTGATCCCTACCCTGAAAGGAGGGTGTAGACAGCTGGAAGTCAGTTTTGTCTTCCAAGTTACAAGTGCTAGGACAAGAGGAAATGGCTTCAAGTTGCACCAGGGGAGGTTCAGATTGGATATTAGGAAAAATTTCTTCACTAGAAGGGTTGTTAAGCGTTGGGACAGGCTGCCCAGGCAACTGGTGGAGACGCCATCCCTGGAGCTATTTAAAAGCTGTGTAGATGTGGTACTGAGGGACACGGGTTTATTGGTGAACTTGGTGGTGCTAGGCTTATGGTTGGACTCAATGATCTTAAAGGTCCAACCTAGACAATTCTATGGTTAATTGTGACACCATGTGAAGAACAGCACTTGAGGTTTTCAGCTCTGACCACTTTTGCAGGCAGGGTAGAACAGCTCCAAAACAAGCTCCCGCATATCAAGGGGTCTGTCTCACCCATTCAACACTGATATTATTAAGCTGTTGCAACACCAATGATTTGGGAAGCTAGCAGAATACCAACTCGAGCTATTTTCGTATTTCTCCCCGCAGCTGCAATTAAAACTGAGCCATCAGCCCACAGCATTTAAAGAAGTAACATCCCACAACCCATAGAGGACAGCTATAGCTTTCACCTCTAAAAACATTTATTCATTAAATGCCCCAGTCAGTTTGGTTTTGGTGTATTAAAAATAAAATCTTCAGTTCTCATCCTTATCCTGTACTGGTTCACTGTAAGCCCCACTTATTTTTAAACACCTAAAAGATCATAAAACTCAGGGTAAAACTCTCCTGTGTGCCAGCTTCTGGAAATAAGCACCATACTTCAAACAGCCTTTGATGCAGGGTTTAGATATTTTATTCAACAAACTGCAGCTGCATCAGATTCCTTTTGCAGAGCTGTTGCCTGGGCAAGACTCCTGCTGAATTTCTTGGGAATTTGGAAGGGGCGGGTGTAATCCAGGCAGCCTCATCCAAGACTGTCTATAAATCCACAGCTGCAATGGGCTGTGGTTTCACAGGCACATCTGAGCACATGGGGGAGAAGTGTAAGGCACTAGGTTGAAGCTGGTTGTCTTAAACTTTCAGGTGTCACATAAAAAAAATCACAACTTTTCATTAATAAAAGTTTCACTCTTAACAGTAAAACAAGGGAACAAAAACTTTCAGTGGAGTTACTTTCAAAAACTTTCCCTCTAAAGGAAACCATCCCAAGCAGCAGAGTGGTGGGAAATTGAGGCCTTTTTAAATACATTGCAGCAAATTCAAGTGCAGAGCAATTGTTTTCTCCCTTCTTTCACAGGTGACAGAGGTACCTGTACAAGGCATCATGGCTGCCAAGGGCACCCTGAACACTGGCCAACACCTTCACCTGACACTACACATCCCCTGCCAATCTTTGACTTATTCTTTAAAATACAGTAGCTGATTCATAAATCAAGTGTACAATGCCACCACAAGGAAACGAAGCCCTCAAGCAGCAGAGGCACATAAGCTCTACTACTACACTGAAAAAGGCCATGAAAGGGACGTGGAGAAGATGCTACTGATGCCGAAAAAAAAGGTTTAACAGGGACAACTCCAAAATATGTGTAACATGAAAGGGTGAGCAGGGAAGGAAAAGAAAAAAAAAACTTTTAGTGCTTCAAGGAGGGAAAGAAGGTAAAGCACAGAAGATGCTACTTGACACTAAAAGTCAGACTTTGGGGTAGCTGTCTTTTAAAATTTATTTTACAGCAGCAGCACATAAGCCCTATTCTATCTCTGTTTGATCAAAGTTCTCTAACGTGCAAATGTGCGGTATGAAAGGAGCAGGGCTAATCTTTCGTAACAAGACTACAGGCTACGAGGAAAGAAAATAGGAGAGGAAGACACAAGGATGCAACAGTCCTGGGGACAAGAACCGTCTTGTGGCCCAGGGCAGAGCTGTGCCTCCCAGAGCCCCCACTTCTTCCCATGAGACATCTGGCAGTGGGGCTTTTCCTAGCACCTATCAGACACCCCACAACCCTCAGTTCATTTGCCAGGGTATTTTTCTCCCTGTTCAGTAAAGGGGGGTTGATGTCATTAAAACTGGATTATTTAAATTAAATCTTCTATATTTCAAACATATGTGAAGCCACAGGGTGATGAGTGCTTTCTGACTGGAGTAATACCGGCTAATATTAAGGGGCAATTTTCTACTTATTTTGGTGGGGACCAAATAAAGACCACTTATTAGAAACAATGACAAAGTTCCAACTTTATTTCCATTTGAAAGCATCAATTTGTCCTGACAAGAGACAACAACAGCTTTAGCAAAGCTTTCCTTAGGAAGGGTTTCCTCAGACCAAGGACTGATTTCCTAATAAAAACAGATACGCCACCTCACGTGGTCAAACGACTTCCTTCATTAGTACATTGCATGAGACATGGGAGAAATCCATCCACTTGATTCAACTCTGAAGCGTATTCAAAGCTTCCCCACACCTAAAGAGGGAAACTCATTATTTGCAGGGTGTTCTTTCTTGTTCATCTCTGTCATCATCTTGCAGGACTGGAAAAAGGATGAAAATTCTCCATTGACAGACCAAAAAAAAGGCTGTGTACAATCCCTCTGACACACAAGTACTGAGGTGGGAAGAACAACTATTGAGATAGAGAAAGCAGCTGCAATGCAGAAACAGTGACATTGTCCATCAGAATTGGAAGACAAATAGAAATGACGACTAAAGGACCATCTGATAGAATCACTTTTGACCAAAGACAGTGAAAATCAGCTAGATAATACTCAACATTTGTACATGACATGAAAAATAAGATTTAAGATAAGATAAGTTTTAGACCAGTTCCACGTGCTGTACAGCTCCTTATTGCACTGACATGAAAAAAAAAAAAAAAAGGAAGAAATTAAAGCACTGAAATGGCAAACGAGGACAAACTCTCCTCACAGCAGCTTTCGCAAAGGAGGTAAGAAACAGCCTTTATGTATCAGCGTGTTTCCTCCGAGGGTTGCAGCAACACTGATGGTTTCCTGCACCTGACAGCAGGTTCAGGACCTTTTCTTTTCTGGTTTTCACGATGCTTCCTGTGATTGGGCTCCAGGACAGTGCTCTCCATGCTCTGAGCTGCTCAGCCACTTTGACTCATCTCAAACCAGGATTTCTGTGCTTCCTCTCACTGGCCAGATCCAGTGAAGATGACTGTCCACTGCTAGGACTAGGAGAGAAGAAATCAGCAGGTCAGATCAGATAGATTATCCAGGTAGGTGAAGGTTCCATTTCAAGCAGGACATGCTCTGAATCCTGGGAGAAACACTACAGGACGTTTATCTTAAGATCTGAGCTAGAACAAAGGTTCTTAAGAGTCTAGAGAAAACAGTACACCTGAAGCAAGAATCTGCATCACCCTTCTAGATGTTTTACATATTCACCACTAATACCCCAGACACACGGTCTAATTCTGAAGTTCTCTGAAACAAGATTTTTTTTTATTTTTTTTAAACAATCATTTCAGGTGTGACAAAGTTTTCCAGCTCCAGTCAAACTCCGTATTTACACCCAAGTTTACAAAAATGGATGACTAACATTCTCTCCCTCTCTGTGATTCAATGGAAACACCTACATGTGGTCTCTTCCAGCAGGTGAGTGACAACATCGAACCTAGTTCTTCAGCATATAGAGCCATGGTTTCTCCATCAAGTTTTGCCCAGTGAGATCACTTAATACTGTTAGCAAATGCTGCCAAGTCACAGGATTAGTGACATTTCCACCCGTTGTTTCCAGAATACTGTATTGGTGGTGACTTGAGAGAATTTTGTCTTTCAAACTTTCAGTCCTGACCTAAAGCCTGGTAAGGTATGAAACATCTTCATTGCTATTTACTCCCATCCCTGCAAATGCTCAAGGCCAGGCTGGATGGGGCTTTGAGCAACCTGGTCTAGTGGGAGGTGTCCTTGCCCGTGGCAGGGGGTTGGAGTAGGTGATCTGGTCCCTTCTGACTCAAACCATTCTATGATCCTATTTGGACCCTGGATCTGTAAAAGCAGGAACTGTAATCTCAGCTTATTAAATGTGGAGCTGCCTCAAACACTTCCTTTCTCTTTTTCTTCTGCTGGGTGGGAAACAGTTAATTTTAGCAGCAGTTTGAGGGTTGGTCTTTTTGTTTGTTATTGGGGTTTACTTTTTTTTGTTACTTGTTTTGTTGGTTGATGGTGGTTTTTTGTGGTTGTTGTTATTTGGGGTTTGTTTGGGTTTGGGTTTTGTTTGTTGTTTGGGTTTTTTTAAAGAGAGGGCTTTCTGTACTGTATATAAACTTAGCACATAACAGCAATGCTGGGTGCAACTGAAGACTAAATTGGAGAGGAAGGGTGCAGAGGAGTCACGGTTGCCACAAACATGCAGCCACTCTTGGAGCAGAAGACCCAGAGCACACCAGAAAGTGCTGATAGCCAATTTGAGGTAAGCTTTCCTTAATCCCTCTAATTTTATCCTCACCTACCAAGTACCTTTGGGCACACTGTCACTGAAAGACACCCTGCAGCTTTCCATACTCGAATCAGAACTGATTAATAGACTGGAGGAAAGCATAGAAATAAGTTAGTTTTTTTCCAAAGTCCAGGCTTTTCCAAAGTCCAGGATCGCAGGAGCACCACACAAAATTCTTGTGAGAGCTAAAGGGGATTCCATTTTACAAAGATAGCATGAAACTATTGGTACTGGAAGAAATCTAACAAACAGCAGATAAGAGTTTTCCAGCTGAGGTAGGAAACACTAACTCTGTGATGTCGGAACATCAATTCTGCCTACATTTTCCTAGGAAGCTTCTGAAATACAGTTGTTTCCTTAAGGTTCAAACATTTCCTTTTAATGAATTGCCCTGATATTAAAAGACAAAATCCCAACCTCAGGCTTTTATGAGTACACAATGACAATTAGCACCAAACATCCTGGCTGGGCTCTGAGTGTTTTCCATCCTGAGCTGATGTTCAGCTGGAAGCAGAACATTCTCTGACATCCTAAAGCAACCCTGATCTCAGGCAGATCCATGTTTTTGTGATGGCATCAAACAGGTGACTACACTGGGATTTTTGGACTCCAAATTCTGTTCCTTCCTTAGTCAGTAACCTTAAAGCAGATGTATTTTACAGATGAGAAAAAAAATCATTAGCATTCTCTATCTAAAGAGCTTTGATATCTACAGGTGAAGAGATTAGATTAAAATATAATTTTAAATATTTCAATATCAGCCATAGGTTATGTAATGGTCATAAAAATCTATGGATTGCCACATCTAGCATTCAGAAACATAATATCCTCTACCTGCTTTCAAGATACCTGTATGTCCTCCAGCAAGCACTTGCCTTAGAAAAATACGAAGCTAGGTAAGATTTAGTGGATGGATCCAGTCTTTCTATGTACAATAAGGTGTGTGAGTTGCTAAATTAAGGGAAAAGAAAAAAAAATACCTTTGCTAGGTTACACTTCCACTTTGATGAAAGGCAGTTCATCCTTAAGGCTTCTCTTGTCTGTAGATTTAAAAAACAAATAATATTTTCAATGGTTCCCAGTGACAAGTCAAGGGGCAACAGGCGCAAGCTGGAACACAGGAATTTTCATTCAAATATGAGAAAAAACTTATTTCTGGTGAGGGTGGCAGAGCCCTGGAAGAGGCTGCCCAGGGAGGGTGTGGAGTCCCCTTCTCTGGAGACCTTCAAGCCCCACCTGGATGCAGCCCTGAGTGATGTGGTAATCCTGCTTTAGCAGGGGAGTGGGACTGGGGGATCTCTAGAGGTCCCTGCCACCTCTGACAATTTCGTGATTAAAGATTAAATGGAACAGTTTATCGGGGTGTAGAAAAAGTTCATATAAATCAGTATAAATGCTGAAGTGACACAATTACCTTTCTGTCCAGAAGTGTCCCAAACAACAGGATGAAGAATCCCTAAAAAAATTGCAAAACCAGTTAACAAAACCAGCGTAACCACATGATGTTTCTTAAATGCTTCTAGATGTCATTTCCTTAAGCATAGAGCTCATCACCCATGACTCAGACAACAGCAACACGTAAAACGAGTTTATCCACCCAGGTCACATGGGCTCCCCAGGAATGTCAAGAATGGATCTATAACCCATGCTTATTTTCATTATGAACTGGGCTAATGGGTTTCATACTAGGGCTTTCTCAACCCACTCAGTAGCAGTATTAGCCAAGAAGAGCCAAGGCAGACTGGGGATACAATGGTATGTCAAATAACATCATGTTTATGCTGATGAGTTAAATGAAGTGAGAATTTTCAGCATATCCGTTAAGTGCTATGGATGAGACATCTTAGCAGCTACTGGACATTAACCAGTGTATTTTACTTTTCACTTAAATTTGTCATCTTAATTCTTCATCACGCTTTGCACCAACTGGTTTCTTCCATCACCCATCTGTATTTACTATGTCAGTGAAGGATACCTAGTGCACATACCAGGTAGAACAGCTGAGCTGACAGGAGAGCTTACATCCTGTTTTTCATGCACAACGCATGCTGCCAGCCCCTCTTTGTCCTGCTGCCTCTTCCCAGGCTCGGAGCCTGAGGGCACACTCTTCCCAGTCTCACTGAGTTTACCTGGAAGGCATTCAGTAGCGCAAACGTAATGTGGAATGCCAGGGAGCGGCTCTCGATGATGGTTGCTAATCCAAAGCCCCAAGTGAGACCCAAAAGAGGTGTCAGAAGTGCCACGTTTTTGCTAATTCGGATCATGTTGCTCAAATCCTGTGACTTGCAGCCTTCTCCAATAGAGGATCGCCCAGTCTTCACCACAACCACCAGCACCACCACCACATTCACAACAATGATGCTCAGAGCAGGTACAACAAAGGCCAAAAGGGCTTTTGTCTCATACCAGTTGAGCCAGCAGGCTCCACTCCTTAAATATCCATGTTTTGGTTCAGTGATGGCAACAGTGAGAATAGATATGACCAAGGGACAACCATATCCAATAGAGAATGCTGTAGCTATGAATACAGATCTTGTTATCTTAAAAAAGATAAATAATAGTCCATAGAGAATCAAGAGGCCCAAGGCAAACATCCAAAAAAACAAGGCAAGATAGAAAAAGTGAAGGAAAAAAGTGGCTGCTACACACAGCTGGTAGTTTAGGGCTGTTTGGTGCACAAGAGCCATTAAGATGAACAAAACATCCGCAACGAGAAGCGACACAGCGATGTTGACCAAACAAAAATGGCGCATGTAGGTGATTTCAGTTTTGGTAACGTGGTGCCAGACAACAGCCTCGATGATGAGGCAGAGAACCAAGCTGAAAACGGAAAGGCCTAACCCCACACGAGTAATGTAATCCAGCACTGCGTTTCGCAGCGTGGTGGGGGACATCAAAATGGAGAAGGATTTGAATGTCCGGCGGTGATGCTTGCAGACGCAAACAACGTTGCTGATGTTGTCTGACTTCATCGTGCAGGCCCTGTTATCCCACCTCCTCTCCATAGAGTGCCACCCAACACACACAGCCTTGACGTTCTCCAGTTTGTTCACCTTTTCAAAGATGAGCCAAACGTGCCGGAGCTCTTCGGGCAGGGACACCGATAACACCATCCCGTTTACAAAACCAGGGTCCAACCGGCTGGTTTCTATAATGGCTCCAAGAGTTGGAAGGGCAACGCTGACAGCTTTTGAAGTCTTTGATAACTTCAAAAGCTCTTCTTCTGGAAGGACCACCTGCCCAGTGATATTGCCTGTGTTATTGAACTCCACAGAAAAATCAAAGCTCGCCCCTGAAGTATTTTTATGTATGCTGTAGCCTTTTGTGGAGATGAAGTGCTCCTGGATGCTTTCCGACCCGTTCCTTAGAAGAAGTTTCCCAGCAAATGAATTCACCGAGTCCAGTAATGTCAAACTGGCGTTTCTGTCCCTTACAAATGCCCAGTTGGAAATGATGGAGCTGTTCAGAATATGGTTTGCTATCCTGCTGTAACTCTGAAACCAACAAGATAAAAATAATTTACTTTTAATATTAAGAGAAACCAACAATTATTCCACTGGCAGAACCTCCAGAAAACTCTTATAATTCAAAAGCCATTTCTATATATGCAATATTCTTTGACAATGAACAGGAGGTCCCCATGATCCATGCCAGTCAAACCCAAACAGGACAGAATTGTCCTGTTCTCTTCATATCATAGCTCAAAAGGTGCTTGGAGAAGCAAGTACAAACCAAAAATCAGGATACCTAAGATCTATTCCAGACACTGACCCAGAATTCAGCTCTGCTTACATCACCCATCCTACATTTCTTTCCCCACCTCCCTAATTTCTGAGTTCATCAGGGAAAGATTTCAGTTTCCATTGTGCAACACATGGCAACGCAGCTGTGGGTCAGCATCTCCAAGGCTGCCTTCCCTACGGTGTCACACTTCAGCAATGAATTTGTCCTTGTACTGCTCCCCTGTGTCTATAACAGCAGTTCCTGAAAACTTTTGATTTTGTTATTTATTTATTTATCTAGTTATTATTTGTCTTTTATTTTGTTTGTTTGTTTTCACTCCACGGAGTATTTCCACCACAGATCAATCAGTTTCTCTGACAACAAAACATGGCCCTGCCTGGAAACCCTTCCCAGGTGATCTCTGTGTAATTTGCAGCCACCACTTTGTTGGATAATGGCTATAAGGAAAACACACGTCATGGCTGCTCCAGCAACCTCAGAAACACTTCTTGAAGCCCATTAAAAGTAAATACCTGCATTTTTCCTCTGTTGACATTCTCTGATAACAGCAGGGAAATCTTCTTTAACAATTCCACTATATCAGCAATGTTTCCTGGAATGGCTGGTGAAGACAGGATTTCTGGGATGATGCATGAAAAATCAGCTTGGCAGTTACTATTCCCATGGTCATCAGCACCAAAGTATTTCTCTCCGTGTCCAGGCTTCCCGTGCACCGGTTTTCCTTCCCCTATGAAAGGAAGGTGTTCTCCAGCAATACTAACGTGTCCCCCAGTGCTTGGAAGGAGCTCACGTTCAGAAATCCTCTGAAGGGAAGAAAACAGATTTGAGAAAATTAATGAACAGAATGAAAATGAAGAAACAACCAGGCAGGAGGTACATTGCTCTGTGGGATGTGCAATGAGTGTGCCAGATGGCCTGAAACCAGGGCCCAAAGCTCAACTGAGAAGAGGGTCTCGCTTGCCCCAAGAAAGCAAGGGGAAAGAACTAAATGCAGTGTCTTAGTGACTTGAAAAAAAGTTCTTTATTTTGTATATGGGGAGAATTTACCATGAATCATCTGTTTTATTACATATAATTCTGTTGCTCTCTTCTCAGGTTCATTGTCTTGGTTTAGATCTACGTGAAGATCATAGGCCAAGTGAACAAGGGAATTTCATTTCTGAATTACATTTCCACACAGGAATATCCCAAATTCATTTCCCACCCCTTGATTTAAGATGAAGTCAAAGCCTGTTACCAACATAATCTGTGTTTTAAAATCTCATTTTCTTCCCTTTGTTCAAGGTTTAAAAGGAATGGAGGAAGAAGGAATAATTTATTTTGCAAGAAATTATGAGCATATGACAAAGTAGGTGGACAACAGCTACCTCACCTGAAAGAGGGACTGAATGTCCAGGCTTGCACAGGCATCTGCAAACATCTGCCACTTTCTGTCCTCGCAGACAAAGCTTGTCTCCCCATGGAAGGAGGGAGAACAAGGCTGAATGCAAATAGCCCCATTATCTTTGCAGGGAATGAGATTTACACACCCATCTGGAAAGTATGTCAAGCAGATTTTTGTTAGAAGGTGTGAGACAGCACGCCTGGTCCCTGAGGTGAGTATCAGGGGTAAAGTATTGATAAATTATTACACCTCATAAAGAAATAAAGACACGTGGCTTTTCACTGTACCTTGCTGGATACTGGTCTTTGATTCCTTACTGAGAACCTGAAAGATAAGGAAAAGCGGAATGTACAAGGAATGGTAAAATAAGTAAGTAAAAGGTGACCCCTTGGCGTCAATTGGAGAGGTGATTTCAAGGGTAAAAACATCCTTTTGAAGTCCAGAAGTCTTTTCAGGGTCCAGAACATGGAGCTCATGGCCCCTGGCTTGTGCAGACCAACCAAGAACTCTCTACTAATGGTTTGTCTCTATACAAGCTTTCAGTTGCACCCTTCTGCTGAAGTGACATACTGAGCTAGGAGACAACATTGCACATGCCTCCAGCAATTCTTACAGAATCACAGAATGATATGGGGTTGGAAGGGACCTCTGGAGATCATCTAGTCCAACCTCCCTGCCAAAGCAGGTCCACCTAGAGCAAGTTGCACAGGAACTGTCCAAGGAAGGGTTTGAATGTCTCCAGAGATGGAGATTCCATCTCTCTGGGCAGCCTGTTCCAATGCTCTGCCACCCTCAAAGTGAAGAAGTTCCTTCTCTTGTTTAGGCAGAACTTCTAATGTTCATGTCTGTGCCCATTTCCTCTTGTCCTCTCACTGGGCACCACTGAAAAAAGACTGGCTTCTTGACACCCACCCTTGAAGTACTTAGCTGTTGATCAGATGCCCCCTCAGCCTTCTCTTCTCCAGACTAAAAAGACTCAAGTCCCTCAATCTTGCCTTATAAGAGAGATGCTCCTGGCCTCTAGTCATCAAAGTGATGAGACACTGGACCAGGTTGCTCAGAGAACCTGTGGATGCCTGATCCCTGGAGGTGTTCAAGGCCAGGTGAGATGAAGTTTCAAGTGACTTGGTGCAGTGAAACTTACCAGAGGGGTGCGTGGTGTGGCTGGGAAGATGTGCAGAGCCCAAAGGAGCAGGCAGTGGGCTACCCTCACATCCATCACCTCGCATTTACTGCTTTCCTCCTAGAAGAAAGAAGTGTTGAGGTAGTTTAGACACCTCTGTTTTCTCTTTTGAACTCAGTAAGAGAGTAAGAGAGCAGCTATAGCCATCCCAAAGGCTGTCCTTAGCATGCTTGCAAGGTGATTTTCAGGCATTTATCATTCATTAACTTTTTTACTGACAATGATTTGTGAACCTTTTCTTAAAAAAGAATTAAAAAAAATATAAATCTGTCCAAGACTGGAAGTTACTGCATTAATAATTTACTGTGAGCTGCAAGGTGGAGAGCTTATTGAAGCAGTTCAGCCTGTTGGCCCCCTTTTGAAGTGTTTTAAGACAGCCTTGCCTCCACTGGGTTTGGCGCCACTGCTCTCTCTCTCCTTGAGCAGTTCCTGATGAGACCTGCCACAGGAGCCAGGAAACTTGGGCCCTTCTGGCTCCAATATCCAAATCTGAGAAAGAGGGACCAGGCTGAAGTGAAGTGTTATTTGCTTTGCAGAAGGATTCAGGACTCCACCCCTCCGTGAAGTTTCCTGTGATCCCTGGCAGAAGTTTAATATCCTGGGATACAACTAGTTACGGGCATATCTGCTGGAGGAAAATAAGAATAAAGGGAATGAAGGAAAACCAATGAATGACATAAAATCTGATTACTAGATGGCAAAATCAACAGCAGCTGTGGATTCAAGAAGATTGAGATACGTACTAAGTAAATACAATCCACAGAATCAGTGAGCTAAAACACTGAAGCAGGAAACAAACTTAAGGGTTGGTGGTTGGATTTTGAAAGATGCTCACACGAGAAGGTTCGCTAAGTCACCCTGCTTTGATAGAAGACTCTCAAATTTCCCCAAATTTCCTTCACATTTCAAATCATTAGAGACTGATCGGGACAGGGGATGCTGAAACAGAAGGGGTCCTGCACTGACAGAGCAGAGGCGTCTTTTTCTATCCAAGAAACTCCAAGTTCTCATCCTCTGCGGGCACCGAAGGGCCAGGCACACCCTCTTCATCTGTGACATTTGTTCACCTAACTATATGTTTAGACCCACAGGTTTATTACTTAATAATGAAGAGATCATAAAAGGAAAAGCTGTATTTATGCATGGCATTTCTAAGGCAGCACTAAAGGAGAGCCCTGTGCCAGCCTCTTGAATTCAACTGGTATTAGTAAAAGCATTTTCTGGGTTTGAAGGTAGTAACCGTTAGGAAACAAAATGGATAAAGAGAAGAGAATCAAAACACCCAGATCATTATTGCTGGAGAATGGGAGGTGGCTGGGAAACACCTACAGGTTTGAGACAAAGAATTGTATTGGAATTTTCGGATTTCTGCAATCATTGTTTATTGTATCCTCCTGGCCCTAATTCCATTTCACAGCTGGGAATCCTTGAGCTCATCACATATCAATCCATATTCAGTTTGTATTTAATCACTGAGGCAACCACCTGGGGCTGTTACCCTGAC
The DNA here is from genome assembly GCA_013400555.1 of Jacana jacana. Classification (NCBI taxonomy): domain Eukaryota; kingdom Metazoa; phylum Chordata; class Aves; order Charadriiformes; family Jacanidae; genus Jacana; species Jacana jacana. The sequence continues at coordinate 516,617 of VZTM01042699.1, read as the reverse complement.
ATGAGGCAGGAATCTGGGGCAGCTCCAGGTATCTAACCCTCACTGAGATACCAGCCCACGGTTATCAGAGAAATGCTGGTCTTATTCAGTTTCTTTGCTTGACTCATCTTGGAAAACACCCAGTCTCACCTCAGCAAGAATGCACCGAGGTAACCACAATGCAGCAATAGAAACTTAGAGAAAAACAAGCAATGGAGCAGCGAGTCACTGTCACTTTAGGGAAAAAAACATTGATATACTGACATAAGTCCATGTCAAAGCATAAACAGCTATTTCTCACCCCCAAAATCATCCAATTACGAAACTTTTGATAGAGGATAATATATATCTTCACTTCTTCACAGTGAGGGTGACAGAACACTGGAAGAGTCTGCCCAGGGAGGTTGTGGAGTCTCCTTCTCTGGAGACATTCAAAACTCGCCTGGACGCGTTCCTGAGTGATCTGATCTAGGTGTTCCTGCTCTGGCAGGGGATTGGACTAGATGATCTTTCAAGGTCCCTTCCAATCCCTAATATTCTGTGATTCTGTGATATCTTGAGAGTTGTGCAGAGAGGAAGATGATGAAATTCAACAAGTCCAAGTGTAGGGTCCTGCACCTGGGGAGGAATAACCCCTTGCACTGGCACTGGTTGGGGGCTGACCTACTGGAGAGCAGCTCTGAGGAAAAGGACCTGGGAGTCCTGGCAGACAAGAAGATGACAATGAGCCAGCAACATGCCCTTGTGGCCAAGAAAGCCAATGGCATCCTGGGGTGCATCAAGAAGAGTGTGACCAGCAGGTCATGGGAGGTCATCCTCCCCCTCTACGCTCCCCTGGTGAGGCCCCATCTGGAGCACCAGTTCTGGTGATATCTAATCATAAACTATCTGCTGCCATGAAGAGGAATGTGCAGTTTGAATGCAGGATATCAGATAGTGATCTCCTCATCCGGACTCAGGCAATGCACTTTTGGGGTTGGATTTTTTTTTTGGAGAAAGGTCCGTAAAGAGCAACTGAACTGTTAATTCAAGATACCACAACTAGAAAGCTGACACTTTTTGAAAAATCACCCCCTGGATGAAGAACATCTTGCTTCTCCATGCACCCACCCTTGCTAGGATTCACTCACATCTGAAGGGCAATGGCAGGTGCACCAAGATATTAACTTTGCTTCCCTTTTATAAAAAAAAGCTGCAAACATGTTCCTCCTCTCTTCCAGAGGTTTCTGTTCCAACAGGGCACAGGCAGACAAGCAGTTGAGTTCTCAAAACCCTCTCACATGGAAGGAACTTTCTCCTAAGAAGATACTTCCGTACCCTCAGGTATCTCCCACCGAACTCAGAAGATGGTCATCAGCTGCTGATCCTCCTCCAGCTCATGTCATTTGGTCACAGCATCACAGGGAGGCAAAACCCTCAACCGCAGCAAAAGAGTGAGGAGAAAGTGGCTAGACAGTGGTTAAAAGAGAGGAAAGAACCTCTTAAGACAGTAAAATAAGGTAATCCAATCGTGTATTTAAAAAGTAATCCATATGTTGGTAAATGTATCATAGGCTTGAATTCAAACCCCTTACTCTATGCCTTCTGCTCATTTAAAATCAAAGTGTTTTGTAAAACTGCACAACTAGCCTTCCCTTCCTCTCCTTCAAGCACTTTCTTGCTTTTAATCTATAGCAGCATGCTTCTCATTTCTGGCACACAAGGCAGCCTGGGCCTGCGTGGTCACAGCCACCAGAGGGCTCAGCCCAAGCAGTGACCACTGGGGGAACTACACCCACATCCCTCGTGGCTGGTGGACCCAAGGTCTCTGACCAAAGGGTTCTCCATCACCTGGGATCACAGCTTTCTCCTCTCCACTACCCCAGAAGATGCACTATAGGGAAAGCTACGTGGAAAGGTATCCCGCACAGCAATTANATAATATAATATAATATAATATAAATATACACAACAATATTTTTATAGTACATATCTATAAATATCCTACAAAATAAACATTTACACTGGGCTTGCCCCAACGGGCCAGACAAATATATTTTCCCCAAATGCTGCAATCTTGCACTGTGTGTATTTAACATGTGGGGATTTTTTTTCTGAAATATTGTTACTGAACCTAACCTATCATTTTTCAGGCCCGAATGGCTGTATGGCTAGCTTAAAGCTCAATAGACCACCACAATGTGATCACTCGCCATTGCCACCCAGCAAGAGGAAAAGGGCACAGCAGGAGCCTTTAGAGTCTTCAACATGGGCATCAGAGAATAAAAATTAAAGCTCTTTACAGCTCTTAATTATATAGAATGGTATTAGCTGTATTTTTAAAGGGCTCAGGCTTGGAAACTATGAATTAGAGGAAAGCAAGAAAACAGCAGATTTTCTTAAAGAGCGAGAACGCCGCAATGAGAGACCAATTACAAAAGAACGAGCAAAAAAGATCAGAGGATAATTAAGATAACCTCAATTAATTCCACAGACGTAAGGGTAACATCAAACTGAGGAAGTAAGTGCGAAGTAAGCACAGCCTAAGCAGTTCAGCGCATTTCAGATTGCAAACCAACCTCTTTCACAGGCCATGGGCCATTTTCAAGCAGTTCTGGCAAACCATTGCTTCGTGGTGGTACTTACCCTTGGCAGGCGCCTGAGTTCTCCTGCAAGCAAAGTTACAGGTGAAATTACAGCAAAATAAGCCGGGGGGGGGGGAGATCCTCAAGATATCACAGGCGGGCACCTAACCATTCATCTGCTGCCATCCTGCCCCAGCCTCACTCGTACGGCGAGTGAGCCCAGCGCTGCTCGGCTGCTCTGATTCACTTGGAGCGTTCCCATGAAGAAATAACCTTGGCACCAGCCTCCTTCTGTTCTTGTCTGACTGGATGGACGCCGAGGAACCTGCCGATGACAATAGAGGCACTGCACGGCAGAACAAGTTACAAACACACCCACAAAACTGCTGGATTGCCACCTCTGCCAGGAGTCCACGCAGATGAATCACCTCTTCCTGGTGGAGGAGGCATCTTCTGCTCCTCATGGGTCTAGAGACCAAAAAAGAAAAATTCCCAAGGAAAACCTTGTCAAGTTAACGCATCACCCTTCATAAATCAAAGGTGACGCGACTGACAGTGCTGAAAAGCTCAGTGAGGAAGAAATAATCATCTCTTTGTGGGCTGCACCCATCCCAAAGGGTGAGAGTTGTCTGCCCAGCCCTGTCCCATGTTCAACTGTTGGCTCTGCCTCCAGCAGCCAGATTTCCAATTGCCAGGAATCTACTGCAAGTAGTTTGTCACAACAGAAGAGCAATTTCTAACATTTTCTACTCACGGGGCTCCTTGGGTCAATAATTTTTATTTTATTTTATTTTTCTCCAGTCCTGCAATGTGCTTGTCATGAGTTTACAGGGTTCCCTGAAGTAATGTCATTTCCATCTGCTACTGCAACTTCGGTCAGTCCCAGCCATGAGCCAGGTCTCCAGTTTTAGCCTGCAGGTAGGTATTATTTACGCTTCTTTTTGATATTGCCAGGCTGGCGTCTCACAGGGGTATCACAGAGGAATTAAGCCAAGAAGAATTGGACACAGCCAACAACTTACCTGGGGAGGTTTAAGGACTTGTGCCTGAGAAAGCGTTGGGTAGAGACAAATTAAAAGGTGGCATCTTAGCAACCTTTTAAATCAGAAGGGCCAAAGACCAGACCACGCCAAGGTATGGACACCTCTTTTAAAAGGCTTCTTCCCCCTTGTCACCTGGCGTGGTGCTTCTATGCACTCCCTGAACCAGCACTACAACGGCAAGACTGACCAACCCTCAATTCTCAAACCCCTCCTCAACCTGAGCAATAATCCTCTGAAGGACACAAAGGCACCTCCCAGAAGGAAGAGGTGTCAGTCTCTGCTCCTGGGGGCTTACAACGATATTCAAACCAGGAATAAGGTTTCCATGAATTCACCAACCAAGAATTCCAAGGAAGGTGCTCCAAGCCCTGAGCCCAGCAGTGGTCTCAGGCAGTACCAGCTGGTGGAGGCTCTTTGCATTCCTCGAGCTGGGAGGTACCTGCCCGGGCACCCAGGAGGGAGTGGTTTGTCTTTGCTGCTCTTGCAAAATCCAATTAGCCACGATAACGAGCAGTTGCTTTGACACCTCTCTGAGAAAGCAAACAGCCAGCCATCAGGAACATCTCTGAGAGCTTCAACAGCAGCCAAAAAGGAAGGGCAGCTCTGAAAACCTGCTTTTACCATTTCCTCTGGGAAAGAGGGAACAGACTTCTGCTAATCTACGACCATAACGAATACAAGGTACTTATTTAAAAGCACCACAGAGATTTTGCCACACAACTTGAAGTAAAACCTTTGAATGCATTACAGCTTTTCATCAGAGGCTTCATTCTCCTGAAGCGACATCAATGAAAAATGTTATCTTTGTGGTGATCATTTAAATAAATTAAAAAAAAAAAAAGTAATCACATTTGTTCATTTATTTTTTATTTTGAAAGCTGTGTATCTTTATAGAGAAGTCATATACAGTCATGATGATCTAGATGAAGGGACTGAGTGTACCCCCGATAAGTTTGCAGATGACACCAAGTTGGGAGGTGGTGTCGATCTGCCTGAAGGTAGGGAGGCCCTTCAGAGGGATCTGGACAAGCTGGATTGCTGGGCTGAGGCGAGTGGGACGAGGTTCAACACGGCCAAGTGCTGGGTCCTGCACTTTGGCCACAATAACCCCATGTAACACTATAGCAATGCTACACAGAGCGTCTAGAAGACTGTGAAGAAAAGGACCTGGGAGTGTTGGTCAATGCTTGGCTGGGCATGAGCCAACAGTGTGCCCAGGTGGCCAAGAAGGCCAATGGCATCCTGGCCTGTATCAGAAATAGTGTAGGCAGCAGGAGAAGGGAGGTGATCATCCCCCTGTACTCAGCTCTGGTGAGGCCACGCCTTGAGTTCTGTGTTCAGTTTTGGGCCCCTCACTACAAAAAAAGTCATTGAGGCCCTGGAATGTGTCCAGAGAAGGACAACAAAACTGGTGAGGGGTCTGGAGCACAAGGCCGATGAGGAACGGCTGAGGGAGCTGGGATTGTTTAGTCTGGAGAAGAGGAGGCTGAGGGGAAACCTCATTGCACTCTACAGCTTCCTGAAGGGAGGGCGTGAAGAGGAGGGGATCGGCCTCTTCTTCCAGAGAATTAATGATAGGACTCAAGGGAATGGCCACAAGTTGCACCAGGGGAGATTTAGATGAGATGTCAGGACAAACTTTTTCTCCCCAAGAGTGGTCAGGCACTGGGATGGCCTGCCCAGGGAGGTGGGGGAGTCACCCTCCCTGGCAGTGGTCAGGAAGTGTCTGGACGAGGTGCTACAAGACATGATTTAGTAGCTGAGTGGGTAGTATTGGTGACAGGAGGACAGTTGGACTAGATGATCTCATAGGTCCTGTCCAACCTTGTGTTTCTATGATCCTTTATGCAAACGAAAGCTTTTTAGACATTCTAAAGACTGAATGAAAGTTTTGCCATTTAAATATGCCCTTCTACTGCGTTCTTTTTGCTGCACCATATCCCTTTTAAACAAGGCCATACTCTGTCTCCAGTTCTTTGCTATGTATTTAAGAAGTGACTCAAACATGCATTTATCCGTGTTACGGAGTGGCCATAGTGACCTTAAGAAAGGCTGTGAAGATGCACAGTAACCTCAGTTCCATATGGACCAACAGGAAAAAATTTAAAAAAACAAAAGAGGAAATAAAGAGATACTGAGAAGTCAATATTCCCAGTTACACTTGCAAAAAAACCAACCAAACAAAAAACCAAACCAAAACCCACCAACCCAGTAAGTTTTCCAGTTGTTTGGATCCTCAACCATCCTGACACTCAGGAAAACCAGAGCATCCCAGTGAGTAAATCAAAATCTGAAAGCCTCAAAGGGGCACTATATGATTAATAATACTAATAATTATAATAATCCACTTTGCTCCCATCCCTTCCCCGAATTCCTGCTGCAAGGAATCTAATGGCACACGAAACGCTCCTGAACAGAACCGAGCAGACATCCCAACAGGTTTTTTAACTCCTTTTATTTGCTGAGTTTGGAAAGCATGCATCATCTTACAGCACCAGTAAACAAGTCAGTGGATCATACTGCTTTAGGAACTCGTACTGTGGAATGTCTTCAAACACACTACCTTCTCCCAGTCCACTCCAGTACGTGACACACACTGAAGATGGGACAGACATCTATCAGGACAGCTTCCTTATGGCTAAAAATACTCAATAGCAGCGACTTTTAAAGGAGGGTTTTATTAAATCAAGTCATTGCACTTGGGTCATTTATTGCTATAGCGAACAAAGGCCATTAATTAACAAAGACTTTTAATTAGTGGGTTTAACTGATTGTCTTATTCTGTTCATCTGCTGCCAGCTTACAAGGCGGGCACGATTTCTGCAGAGCAACCCATTCTGAGATTTGTTTCATGCTCTGATCCCAGCAAAGGGCTTGTCTAACAAAACTGGCAATTCCATTCAGCTCCATTTTTGCTTCTCTTCTCCTGATTTAGGAGGTTACGAGTCCCAGGTACGAGTTCAGTGTCTGGTGAGAAGCGCCACTGCTGCTCGTTACTCCTCAATCCATAAGATCTGGCTCAAGTCTTTACTCGCGATGCACCGAAGGCAATTCAAAGTTCAAAGAGTTAATATTGAATCAGCTTATTACCAGTGTGAGTGGCAAGTATTCCTCAGTACTTGCAGAGCAGGTGACTCAAATTTTATGGACAATTTAAAGAAGTAACCGAGAAACATCCTCCAGTTGGCTTTTTGGATGTATTTTATGATGCATCAACTGTGGAAAGGAAGTAACGCTTCCATGTCACTTGCCCAAGTGACATAACTACACAATTACTGTATTGACAACTATTTCCATTAATAGAAACTTAATTACTTCTCTTATTGGTGAAGTTTCCAAACTGTGTGGGATGTTTTTGTCATGTAAATTCTAGGAGACCAAAAGGAGATAAAGTGATTGCTAACAGAAGTAATGCATTTGAGTGGCTTTCCAAAGCTGTATGGTTTTTAATTCTTCAATCAAATGCACACAGCAATAAATACTATTGTCTTCCATCACTTTGCATATCCTTGGTATATTGTTCTGGTGCACTGTGTTGAGCTCTGGGGTTACAGGTAACGGCAAGCCACAAGATTTCCACTCTTTTCCATAAAACATGAAAGACACTGTCTCGGAAAGCAGCACAATGCTGTCACAGCACCCGTTCCAATCACCCAGTAAAATACAAAGACGGTATTAAATTTAGAGGTACACGATATACTGATAAAGCTCATGGCATAAATATATAAATATTGAGACCATCTGAGAGTATCAAAGTTCCAAAGGGATTTATTGGGAGATGTATTATAAACAAAAAACCTGACTCTTGTAAAAACAGACCAAGATGCATATTTAACCACTAGAAAGACGGATGACTTCAGTTTAGGTGCACAGAAGCACGGCCCTGTGACTTAAGGTTTACTTTTTCATGCTGTAATATTTTAGGCACAACAGGTTAAGACTGGATTGCGGTCTTGTTTCCATATTTCTTGCTTTTTGTGGTTTCCTAAGTTAGTTTTGTCATAACGGCGTGATTCAGTCCTAAATCCCTTTTTAATCCAATAGTGCAAGTGACAAAGTGTTCCCGCTCCATTACCCAGATCAGATCATTCCTCCTTCCTGCCACGCACAGGAGTTTCACCTGCTTCCTCACAGTAAGGAATTCCTATCTCATTACAACAGTTACAAAGAGCACATGATTCATACCCTCCCTGCAGACAGGCACGACGGCGTAACGCCGGGTAAGACTGCCCAAATGATACAAATATCACAGATTCCCTTTTGCACCTTGGGGGAAAAGGAAGTGACTACAATTAGGGTACAGTTATTCCAACCCCTCCCAATAGACTATTTTACAAGATTAGTTGTAAAGATAGATCACCCTTTTATTGTATAGATCTCTTTAAAAATTAAGCTATAGGTATTCAATAAAAATCTATTAAGAATTCCCTCTCCTTTCTATACAGATTCAGTAGTATTTTCAAGCAAACCAAAAAAATAAGGTCTGCAATTCCAGCACAGTAAGAAATAAGGCCTCTTTTATATTGGCAAAAAAATTACACCATTATTCTTTGTTTTCTTATCTCTCTGAATAAAAGACTATATTCCTTTTTTGACTATATTTCTTTTTCTTTAAGACTGTAGAACACCAGCATCCATTATTGTGAAATAAGAGTCAGTTCTCCTTATGTTCAGCTTTGAATTCCTGATGAGTTAAAAACATTGAGTCCATAACTGTCTCATGTAGACATCACCACTTTCTTCAGTTTTTCTATTTCAAGCTGAAAAACATGGATAGTATGATAAGAAAAAGCGTCAGTATTAAAGCAACAATAACCTCAAGCGTTCAGAGCTTTCACCAAAACACTAACCTTTGTATTCCAAAACCACATGAATAAAACTGTAACATGGAAGCATTAGCCAGCTCCATATTTACAGCTGATTTATGACCACTAAATTGCTAAACAAACAAGAATTTTAAATACTATTGTTCTGGTACATCTTATTGGATAAAACTCACTCTGAATAAAGCAGCTAAAGCTGGGTTGTGGAATCACTTGATGTGTCCCCATTTCCTAAAGCAGACTTCATGCAAAATATCATGCCAAGGATTAATTTGGTTTTCTTCACGTGGATTTAGAGGATACATGGAATTCACCTCCTCTTCATCCCCAGGGCACATTTAAGGCGGTTTCACTGATGGCTTTAGAGACGCGTTAAAGAGAGGACACACCAGAAGTTCTTCTCAAGTTTCCAAAGTAGTTTTGTAGTCAATAAGATGTAGTACTTCCCAAATAAAATGTCAGTTTGTACCAGATGAAAGCAATTTTCTGTACTGAGCTCATCCTGTCAACTACTTCATGGTGTCAGACTAACACGTGCATGTAGCCGCCGCCTTCAGTCAATAATTTGAGAGCAGCAGCTTTCATTCATAAGGATTAAATCAGCTCTTTTGGCAAATTATCCACTTCACATTTAAAAAGTTCATTAAAATAAAATCAGGAAAGTTTACTTCTTCCCTTGAAAGGAAATTTGCCCTTCAATCTCACAAAACCAGAGTATGAATATACTCTCTTGGAACCCATCCAGCTGACACGTTCCTAGCAAAGAGCAGAACCCGAGCGAAGCTAAAGCTGAGCTCACATCCCAACACCCACAATGGTGTTACAAATAAATTGTCATAAAGCAAGGTAACCAAAGATGAGCTATGAGTCTTCCATATACATCCAACTGCCTCCTGAGGCCCCCCTTCCACCACACACGAGCACAGCAATACAAATAAACCCCAAAAATTTCATTTAGACTTTCCTGTAGCATCAAATTCTGGACTAGCACCTACAAACTTCTAAGCTTCCCCCCACTCAAATCATCATTACCTCCAGATGACTTCGCAACAACTTCTCTTCTTCCAAGTCCTTCTTCAGTTTTTCCAGTTCTCTCCTAATAATAGTCAAGGTGCCAGAAATACAAGTGAGAACAGGGGAAAAATAAAAATGCAGATTACTGAGAAGGGGAAGCACAGGCTTGGATAAATTTTACAAGGAGAATTCGTGTAACAACTGGCTGGTGTTACATCTTATAAATAAAATCTGTACTCAAATCTGTTGGACCAGAAGCTTTCACCAATTCTCAACACTTCTTGCCTATGACTATGCCCCTATCCCTAACTTATAATAACCACAATCTTAAGTAGGCTACTTAAAAATTTGTATTATTTTTTTACTTGGAGAGTTGAATTTAAGCTACAGTAACCAGGCAATTTCTACACAGAGAATAGAAATTAAGGAAGTTCCCCAAACGTTTTATTTCATCTTTTACTGTGTTCAGGCAAGAAAGCGTGAAGGATTAACATCAAGCTGCTGAAGAACTATTTCATTAATCACCAGAACTCATAATCTCCTCGTTTGCTTTGGAGACCAACTGGTCCTGATGCTTTATAATTCCTCAAGAGGTCACTCTAAAAGCCAATTTGGTTTGCACGAGTGATCATTTAAATATTCACTTTGGTACTGTCTGTGCTGGGTCTAGTTTTAAAAACAGAAATAAGGTAAAGGTCCTGCAGATTGGTCTTTACTACATTTACTCAAGCAGCAGTTACATCTTTCCTCTACATGCACACAGATGATGGGTCACCACCATCATCAACATGAAAAGCTCAGTAATATCTTTCCCTGTGACCTGTCGTGTCAATCCTGCACTCAGTTGTGCACAGTGTTACACCAGGGCAGGACATGTACTCATGTTAAATACCCCACAGCAATTATCTACTTTTCCTTACAGTGAAAGTACTAACTGTTTAACCAATATTTTCCAAGAGCTGTAGTGAAGACAGGAATGCAAAGTAGGAAAGAAAAAGTATGTATCGATTCCAAAAATACTGACATGGAGATTGTACACATTTAGGACATCGAGTCAGATCAAATTCTAAAGAACAAGGTTCTTAAAAATAAAATCTGTTCTATATTAGTTAAGCAGTTCAGTATTAAAGACATTTGGAAGATGCCTGCATATCTCTTTGGATATCGAGAAGGAAAATATTTACCCGTGTTCTTTCTTCAGTGCATCTATTAAATCCATCAAATCATTAATCTGTGTCCTGAGCTCTCCCATCGAAATTTTTTCATCGTCCGTTTCTCCTTTAAGCTGGATGTCTCCAGGAAAGACGTTGAGTAGAACAGAACTTGGTCTCTGAGATGAAGCTGGAGCTGGGGGACTGAACGCAGATGGCTGAAATAAAAGCCATTACCATCAGTATTAGAAATGAAATCTTCATAAACTGGCCACAGGAGCTACATTTACACAAGTTTCCTTAATCTTCTGCCCAAAAGGTAAAAAAAAACAACATCCAGTTCAAATGAATCACTGTAGTATGTGAGACAGTTATTTTGTACAGCTCTTTATGGAGCATTTCCCTGAGGTTCCTATAAGTCACTACACAAAAGGTGCTGACACAGCAGTTCTCTAACTTTAAAAAAGCCTCGTGATTTAATGGAGCCCATCAGTTTGTCAGAAGCAATCTTCTGTGCCCATTTCTGATCTGCTCAGTTGTTCTGTCTGTCAGGAGACTGAAGGCTGAGCAGACACGAAACTCATCTGGGAAATAACAAACACCATGGTTTCATGATACCCGGCACAACTGTTCTCATCAAAACTGAAGGGTCCACACTGGGACTGGTACTGTTTAACATCTTTATCAGCAGTACAGATAGAGGGATTGAGTCCACCATCAGCAGGTTTGCAGATGACACCAAGCTGTGTGGCACTGTTGATACACTAGAGGGATGGGATGTCATCCAGAGGGATTTAAACAGGCTGGAGAGGTGGGCCCAGGTGAACCTCATGAGGTTCAACAAGAGCAAGCGCAGGGTTCTGCACCTGGGCTGGAACAATCTTCACCCTCAATACAGACCAGGGGATGAGGTATTAGAAAGCAGCACTGAGGAAGGGACTTGGGGGTGCTGATGCATGAGAAGCTGGCCATGAGCAGGCAGTGGGCACTTGCAGCCCAGAAGGCCACTCACATCCTGGGCTGCATCAAAAGAGGTGTCGCCAGCAGAGCCAGGGAGGTGATTCTGCCACTTTGCTTTGGTGAGACCTCACCTGGAGTCCTGTGTGCAGGTCTGGAGCCCTCAATATAGGAAGGACACTGACCTGATGGAGCAGGTCCAGAGGAAGGCCATGAAAATTATCAAGGGGTTGGAGCACCTTTGCTATGAGGACAGGCTGAGGGAGCTGGGGTTCTTCAGCCTGGAGAAGAGGAGGCTCCAGTGAGATCTAAGAGCAGCCTTCCAGTCCCTGAAGGGGGCCTACAGGAAGGCTGGGGAGGGTCTGTTTAAACAGCCCTGCAGTGACAGGACGAGGTGCAAGGGCTTTAAGCTGGAGAAGAGCAGATTCAGATTGGATATTAGAAATAAGTTCTTTACTCTGAGGGTGGTGGACCACTGGACCAGGTTGCCCAGGGAGGTGGTTGAGGCCCCTTCCCTGGAGATATTCAAGGTGAGGCTGGAAGAGGCCCTGGGTAACCTGTTCTAGTTGGGGGTGTCCCTACTGACTGTAGGGACGTCAAACTAGATGACCTTTGGAGGTTCCTTCTGGCCTGGACCATTCTATGATTCTATGACTGTATACTAAAGTATATAACAAACTTTATACTAAACTTTTTACTATAAATGTTATACTACATGACATGGATCATTTGCATTTAAAGAGAGTTAATAGCCTTTAAATGGTTGCATCAATCTAACCTGGAAATAAGAGCAAGAAGAAGAGAATACCTATCTGCCTGGTACTTCTCTAGCTCCTTGGTATCTTACCTTTTTTGTTTCAACTGGCTTTGGTTTGGCACTTTCTTCTTCTTTCTGCACCTTCAAATTTTTTTCTGGACACAGATTTGGACTTGCCTGGTAAACCATTAATAAAAAAATGAAAATATTAAATTAAAAAGAAGTAGTAGGGGAAAAAAAAAAAGAACTGCCACATATTTCTAAAGGATGCAATAGTAACAAGAAAAAAAAAAACAAAACCAAAACACTAAAATAATGCAAACAGACTGCCAGACTAACATAGGTCTCTTAGGTCTTTTTCCCTGCCAGGCAGAACTTTCCTTGTCCCCAGTACTCCTTCAGCTGAATTTAAGTCAAACATTGGAATCTTGGGCAAGATTTTTAAGCATCTCCGCAGTACTTAATGTTTGTGTCACCAAGGACATTTTAAGAGGCAGCAACTGTAGAATTATAGAATGGTTTGGGTTGGGAGGGACCTTAAAGATCATGGAGTTACAGCCCCTCTGCCATGGGCAGGGACACCTACCACTAGACCAGGTTGCTCAAAGCCCCATCCAGCCTGGCCTTGAACACCTCCAGGGATGGGGCAGCCACAGCTTCTCTGGACAACCCAGGCCAGTGTCTCACCACCCTCAGAATAAAGAATTTCTTCCTCATATCTAATCTAAATCTTCTCTCTTTCAGTTTAAAACTGTTACTTTTTGTCCTATCACTATATTCCCAAATAGAGTCCCTCCCCATCTCTCCTTCAAGTACCGGAAGGTGCTACAAGGTCTCCAGAGGGCTGCCTTCTCTAGGCTGAACCACCCCAACTCTCTAAGCCTGACCTCAAAGGAGAGGTGCTCCAGCCCTCTGATCATCTTTGTGGCCTCCTCTGGACCTGCTCCAACAGGTTCAAGTCCTTCTTGTGATGAGGGCTCCAAAGCTGGACACAGTACTCCAGGTGGAGTCTCACCAGAGCAGAGCAGAGGGGTAGAATCACCTCCCTCATAAATGGAACTAAACTTCTGTGGCATTTTGCACTTCACTCTCAGTTAAACAGTCCATAAGACTGTTTCCAAGTGCAACCTGGGAAGTTAGTTCTTACTTCATTAAGTAGGAAAAGACACCCATGTACTCACAGTGCTGCTACTGAAGCGTGAAGGCGGCCTCCTGCCAGTCATCTTGGGTCGGCTTGCAGTGGGGTGTGACAGATTATCTGAGGTAGCTATTACGTCATCAAAGCTTAACAGATCTAGAAAAAGATGATAACAGACCACCATCAAAACCAGAAAGGTTTGCTGAGTTCTTTTTCTATTACTTTTTCCCTTTTAAAATAATTTTAAAATGAGAATTCTTATTATATCAAAGATTCTCAGTACATACACCACATGAGACACATGAAACAACTACATGACTCTGATGTACCTGGGAAACCACATTTTCCCCCTTGAAAAAAAACTGGGTGTTAATTCAACCAGCATTTGAGTTCTCAACAGAAGAAGTGCTGTAGTAACATGGCAGCATAAACCAGACTTAAGTATTTACAGGAAGATCTATTTATGACTGCACAGTCAACTTTCTTGTTGCTAAATCTGAATGGAAAGCATGAAAACCCAAGTTTAGTGACTAAGAGAAAAATAAAAGCAGCGTGGTAAAGTACATGTCCAGACTTTGATGGAAGTACATTAACAAGACATTTAACTGCAAACATTCCTGAGCAGCATAGTTTTTTCATATGCAGTCTTCTTAACCATTTCTCCACAAAAATAGTAACACTTACCTGTCACCAGATGTGTAGTAAGATAGGGTTTTTTATTTAAGCATTGACATAAGATTATGGATATTAGGGATCATTTTACAACACAAATTCATTAAGCTTATCCTGGAGACTCTAAATGCCACACAGCATTTACGATGGACACCAAAACTAACATTCAAGGTTTTGGGGTTTTGTGACAGCTGATTTTTACATGACATTATAGTTTATCAAACAGAAGCCAGGATACTTTCCCCATTTTCTCATTCATTTTGAAGCTATAGCAGGAGGTCAGATAAAAAGAAAAAGCCCTAGGAACACCAAGCCAGACTATCATTATCACTACAGTGCTTGGATGACTTAAAATCATCTGATTAATCCAAGCTCTACTCAGGTGTCGTCAAAGCCGACTGATACCTGCAGGAACCAACTTTTCCACTGAATGTTTCAATTCATTTTGATTCCTTCTGCTCTGTGTTACTACCCCTGCAATCCTTAAAATACTCCCATCTTTTGGACATCCCCGAACACCTCTACTACATCATCTATTGCCGTGTTGAAACACCAGCATTTATAATGCTATTCGTTACCAATCAGTTTTGCTGCTTTTTCATTGCTGTTAAGGAGAATGTAAAGACACTCTTTCATAAGCATGTAAGCATATTTGCAATTAAAAAAGCAGGGAAGAAAAACAAAGGAGGAAGAAACAGAAGAGTGGTGAGTGGCAAGCGGCTGATGGAAGAGAATGAGGGAGAAATAAGTAACTACGAAGGTATTTCTGTGGTAGTTTGTGCCAATAAAATATTTAACTTGCTAGAAGTCAAGCAACAGTGACCAAAGGGTGCATCTTGATGTTCTTTACTCAACTGTCAGCAACCCCAGAGCACCAACCCATGCCAAAATGTAAACCAAGACTGATATTAGTTGTGTATTACTAAGAAGGTAGCAAGAATGCAGGAAAAAAATAAATATGCCTTTCTTTTCTCCCATCTCAGTATTTTTTGCCTTTAAATGCTCCTCCTTTCGTTATTCAGCAGAAATGACAAATCATTTGGCAGTAAATTTAAGTAAGAATTTTAAAACGAGTTGCTATTATAATTGTAAGGTCAGCCCTGTCTCCAGGCATACTCCACAAAATAAACAATCGGGGATATTAAGAACATACTAAGAATACTGCGTAGCTCTGAAACAAACCAGTCTTTGACAAGGCTTAAAGATGAAGAGTGCTACAGCTGGATTGTGTATGATGTCAATGTAGATGGTGGGATGACACTAAAGCCAGGGGGGCTTTTCCCAGGCTATTTGTAAAAGCTTCTAAAGGAAATTGAGGTTACACACTAGAAAGAAATTGTTTCCTGTGAGGGTGGTGAGACACTGGAACAGGTTGCCCAGAGAAGCTGTGGATGCCCCATCCCTGGAGGTGTTCAAGGTCAGGCTGGATGGGGCTTGGAACAACCTGGTCTAGAGGGAGGTGTCCCTGCCCATGGCAGGGAGGTTGCAAATAGATGATCTTTAAGGTGCCTTCCAACACTAACCATTCTGTGATTCTATCAAATCCTACACTTGAGACAATTGCTCAGCATTAAAACATTAGAATCATAGAATAGAATCATAGAATCATTTAGGTTGGAAGAGACCCCTGGGATCATCAAGTCCAACCATCAGCCCTACTCTACAAGTTCTCCCCTACACTAGATCACTCAACACCACATCTAATCTGCTCTTAAACACAGTCAGGGAGGGTGACTCCACCACCTCCCTGGGCAGCTGATTCCACTGACTGACCACTCTCTCCGTGAAAAATTTTTTCCTAATGTCCAGCCTAACCCTACCCTGCTGCAGCTTGCAGCCATTCCCTCTTGTCCTGTCGCTCATTGCCCGTGAGAAGAGACCAGCACCAATATCTCTACAGTGCCCCTTCAAGCAGTTGTAGAGAGTGATGAGGTCTCCCCTCAGCCTCCTCTTCCTCAGACTAAACAACCCCAACTCCCGCAATCGATCCTCATAAGCCTTGTACCAGCACATTACAGCCAGAGCGAATTCAACTGTACTTGAATTTTCCTTTTTACCATTTTATTTTCATGCTTGGATATTAAATTAAGGCACAGGCTGGTGAGGATTAGGTTTTGTGGGTTTGGTGGTGGGGGTTTGGGGGGGGGTTTGATTTATTTTGTGCTTAGGGGGGTTGCTTGATTGGTTTTCTTTAACAGCTTTCTTAGTTATTTTTGGAGAAAGCTTGGTCCCACTGAAACCAACGCGACTGGTGAAACCAACTGAAAGTTCACAATTTACACCCACTTCGATCAATAAAGTGATTTTTTAATTAACTTTCTTACAGACAGCCTGGGAGCAACTGCTAAAGAAATCCCACCATGGAGCCCAAAGAGCAATACCATAAATATGGGGACAATTTAAGTCAAAAAAATTATTTTTGAGGCTGTGAGAGCACCTTTCTTTCTAGAAAGATGAACTAAGCTTAAGCATCAACTTAGGACAGACCATTAGAAATGTCTTTTCTGCAAGCTTAACATGGATCCGAAACAGAACTGTTAGGAGCTTTAGTAGATACAATTAGGCAAGAGGTTTAGTTAATATTTGTGAACACTTCAAGTGCATTCATAGCAGTTTGTCTTAAAAGGCCTTCACAAAAAGAAGCAAAGCTGACAGGGTGTCTAAAAAAATTATGGTATCAACATCCCACATGACTGGGGTCTAAAAACCCATGATGGAAGCGAAACGTGTCCAGTATTTCAGAAGACGAGACCTCACATGGATCTGCCGAGCAAGAGGAGATGGCAGGCAGCCCTTTTGCCATTACTCATCTTGCCGAGATTGCACCCCAAAAATTTAGGGGACACATATAAGCTTTAGAATATTTAAATTTGCAGTTCAAGCAACAGTAGGTATTCGCTACAATTAGGCATGTGCCTAATAAGTGCCTTTCACAAATACTATTCTACAGCGCTCATAATACTAAAGAATGTAACTCTGAAGCCTTTGGCTAATTTGTGCTACAGAAATATAAAGCCATTTTACTTAAATACAACTAGTCCTATATATTTATATATATATATATATATATTCAACATTTCACTAGAAAAAAACCAACATGTTTGGCTTATCTATAGCTGGACTGGAGTTTTTTGTTTGTTTCGTTGTTTATTTCACCTCTACAAACTCCTCATTGAAAGGATAATGAAAAGTAAATTCTTGCTTAACAGCTAATGAGAACAGGCATTCAAAGAAACACAAAAAGATTAAAAAAAGGCATTTTTAAACTGAAACCCCAAAGTTGTAGTATCAATAGCTGCAACTGAAAGTTAGGCTTATGACGTTAAGAGGCTACGTGTATGGCATAAAGCATTCGGATTTCCTTATAGATTGTTATCTTACCAAAATGGAGAAGGGTAGGGTAATTTCCTGACACGTAAGAAGGGAAACATGGCAAACAGGATAGGAAACAAAATCTGGAAAGAAAAGTCAAGGAGAGGAATGTCTAGAAAAAGATTCTGAACAAAAAAAAAAATAATAATAAATTATTTTACAAAGCAGGAAAAAGAAACATTTGTAGAAGAAACAGAACTGTTTTACACGTTCAGCATGCCACTGCTACAGCTTCTGTCTTCTGCAGTTCTTTAACTCTAACGGAACAGAGAAACATCGAGCAATTCTTCCCCATACAGCTTTCAGAGAAGGTATTTCAATATGTTTCTGGATGTTCTTGAGGATTCATCCTTATCTGAAAGATCATTTAGAGCTTTTCCTTATCTGATGGCTGGGGGCCAATTTATGATCGGGGGTGGGTTGTTTTTCCATATTAGAGTGAAATTTCCATCCGTTTTCAAGGTTTGGGTTTTTTTCCCCTGGCAATAAGTGATACAAGACGTCCAGCACAATCTCAGGGATAAACGTTCTGAGTAAGAGGACCGGGCTTACATTTTTAAGGCAGTATTTTTCATCACTCCTTCAGCTCTCAGCTCACTTGGACCTGGCAGTGCTTCCTTTGTGCCCTCACTCAAACTTCATTTTTAAAAGGAGGCAATAATTGAACTGCCAATTGAAAAATCGTTACGGCATATCACTGTGTGTGCATAGGTTTTTGCTGGGGAATAATAAAAAAAGAACTTATAAATACTCTAGGGTGCAAGTAACACTGATAGTATTTGTAATGTTTCCAGGGTATTTTAATACCTACTGAAGTCCAGCTTTTTGTGGTTCAGAAAAACATTACTTCGGTATAAAGACATACATGACCTAACCCTAAGAGAGCATTTAAGTACAGAAGCACATTTGGAAATGCTTGATGGAAAAATAAAAATCAGGAGTTCATCTTTCTATTCACCATCCACTTCAGGGGTTTTAATGCGTTATTTTTATCTTGCAGATAAATTTATTGCACTTTAGGACCAATTATTCTTCAACCCAAATATCGGAACTGACCTCAAAAAACCATAATCAAGGTATACTACGATTTTACAAGTTATTACTACTAAAAGCTTTTCTGAGAGGAATGGTTGCATTTGAGATATGCAAGGCAACCACTGCAAGTACAATTCACTAAAGCTTTTTTCTGCAGTGGTTAGTCATATAATAAAAACAATTTAGAGTTTAAAAAAAGAAACATATGCTCACAACAGCTGATATCTGCCTAAGAGGCATACAGAGGACTGAAATCAGTTGCTCTGTCAAGTAAAGTAAATGAAATTTAACTGTATAACAGCAGCTCAGAGGACCTGATCATCAAGGTGGGTGCTTTAGCCAGTATCAAGATTTTTACTGGACAATTTTAGAGGTAAAGAGCTGCCAGGTTTGGTTCAAGGTGTGTTAAAGCCAGAGGCACAAAACTGAGATGTACAATGCTCCATGCTGGCCCAAATTTAAGGTATGGTAAAAAGTCACAATCGAGAAAGCTATGAACTTAATCACAGAATGCTGAAGGCAATGGCGTTGCTAAAAACACGCGAGTTAGCTAGAAAAGCAAAAGTTGTCTGAAACGCAAGAGCAGAACAAACAGAACCGGTCAGTAAGGAAAATAACTTCATAAAAACGCAAGATAAAAGTGGCAGCAAAAAACCCATGCTTTCAAATCAGAAAAACAAACTGTTACCTGTCTTT
>VZTM01042699.1:471225-493600 GCA_013400555.1 Jacana jacana | reverse complement strand
CCTGAGAATGCACTTTGTTTAAAATGTGGGTTATAGAAACTGCCCAAGGAAGCCAAGAAACCCATGGGAGCAGGTTTCTCCTTGTTCAAATGCTGCTCAGCCACAGTCAGCCCCAGCTCACCATCCACAAAGCAGAGTACGTGTTTCTAATCATGGTTAAGCTGGGGGAACATCAGAATTTCTTACTTTTAAGATCCAACCAGCACGCTTTGTTTAAGCTTCTGACTTTTAACACCAGTTTGACTTGGCAAGTTTTTCAAATACAAAATATTATTCTATGATAATAGTAGCTTTTCTTCTGAAAAAAAGGTGTCCTTTAAATTTTAAGAACAAAGTGGGAAGTTTGTCCAGATTCTGGTGCAACTGGAAAACATGGAATACAGCAAGAATGAACAGAAGAAAACTCAGTTTCTGAGCAGTTACTGTAACATCTGTCCAAGGAGTGCTGTAACCGTTTTGTGTGGTTTCTTTTTCCATCAGAGACCAATTTTGGCCACAAAGATTCAGAAGCATCAGCAAATATTTTCAATTCTAATACCTCACTATTTAAATCCTCAGTTACTATCACACAACTACGCTTAAGCAGTAACTATATTATTATGCAGTTGCAATAAACACGTTTCAGAATGCAAGGCAGTAACAAGAACCACACGCTTCCAATCACTCCAAACACATTTCCACAGCATCCCAGACAGGAAAATGTTATCAAGGCTATCAAGAGAATCTGTATGATACCTTCTGAATAGGGATCTATCACACAGAGCAGCCAAGCTAAAAAAGCCTCTGGTTTGTTCAGAAGAGCAGGGTCTGAAGTTCACTACGAAGAAAATCAGTCTCACCTTTTTCTTCGGGCCTCAAAGAAAGGAATTTTTTCTCTCCAGTGGGCAATTCCGGCTTCGGAGCTGAATGCAAGAAACAAACCACAGAGGTTTCTCAAAAAGCTTTAATTACCTTAGTCACTAAAAATATGACATACACCCATTTGTGTTTATATTCTCTCCTTTGCAAGGAGTGTAACTCCATTTATACACACTCATGTGAGTCTGGCAAACTGTAGGCCTGTAGTTAAATCTTTTCCAAGTAGGCTCTATCCTGATTTTGAAAATACCTAATTGTGTAATACCTAAGGCAGAGAAAGGAGCCTCAAGTGGTGATTACAGGTGCTTCCATTACTAGGAACTACCAAGCTACCTCTGAATTTTCTTTTGAAGTCACACACTACTTCCAAAATACAGTATTTCTTCAGACATGTACCATCATACAAGCACTACGTACCTGGAGTTTTAACTGGAGGTGGAGGTTTCTTTGGCTTCTGCAAAATGCAATAAAAAAAAAAGTCAAAAGAAGTAGATATTCTCCAAGACAGATTTATTTATGGTTTGCTATGCACCCTGTAATGGCTAGTTTGTTTACTGATTTCCAAGTATTTCCCAAAGGAGGCGATCAGTTCACAGAGAGAAAACAGAGAACTGGAGTAATTCCTCTAGCACTTCTGCACAATCAGGTGCAGAAAAAGGAACAAAATGCAGGATTCTTAAACTTACACGAGTGCTTCAGCAACAGGCACAAGCCACAGAGGTGCAAAGAATGAAGAAATAATAATGGCATCTTTTCTAGTTCAAAGAATTGCTCTAATCATACCCATTTTAATCTCAATATGCCAACTTCAATTTCGGTTAATACAATGCAAGTGTAAAAGAGTAACTGGGTAAATGCTTGAAGCAAAACTGGTCACTTGCACTGTAAAAAAACAACCCCAAAATGTACCAAAGTCAATAAGACCTATTTCAATGAAATTACTTCTAAATTACAACAGTGTAAGACCAATAAAAGCAGCACTTGCATCGTCAACACTGCAGTTACATAAAAACATTGTTTAGAGCTTCCTCATCACTGTATGTTTGAGTGGGGCGAGATGCACAAACTACTCTTAGCCATTAAAAGCTGACAAAGCATTACAGTGCCACGGTTTGGATGCTGAAAGCTATTTTAAAATGCAGTCACTCATTAAGTTCCTTAAGCTGGTAAAATGGAATTTGACTCTCTCCTGCTGAAGGAGCACTGACATCTCTCAGGACAGACATCTCGAGCCGTCCCGCCCTCAGAAACTGATTCATCCAAACGCTCAGAAAGAGGCCTCTTCGTGGTTGCACGAAGGACAAGACTCACTGATAAACAAACCACAAAAGCTTACAAAACCCACTTGTTCTTTATACAAACACTGCTGAAATCATATAGGCTGAGTCTAAGACAGCCCCTCCAGCAGTGCCTCGTTAGTGGGTATTTTGAAACAGTTGCTATAGATGGATTTTGCTTGTGAGCCCCCACCCTGCTATTGAATAAGCTTTTAATGCAGAAAGATTTTATTCCAACAACTGAAATGTAATTAAGTAAGCACAAACCCCCATATTAAATTTCTTCCTCTAGTTTCTGAGAACACAAAAGCTGGTGAACTTAAGTTTAACAAGACCTTATTTTCTTCCTTTCCCCAAAAAGCAAATGCCTTATCCAGCTGTGCAGCGCTGCTGCCTCTGTCGAAAGCAATTACACTGAGAGTTCGGCATCCACTTGCCATTCTGTGACTCCAATCTGTGCTTTTATTAGGTTGGTATCAAACAGCTGATTACAATAATCAGCCATTCAGCTCCTAGAACTTCCAAGCTGCTCAGTGCAAGGGGAATCCCTGTACTCAGACACACTACACAAGGCAGAATAAACCATCAAAGCACAGTCTGTCTCTAAGAAATACTGTTTATGGTAGAAGAATCAAGGTTTTTCCCCCCCTCTTTCAAGGGGGTAAAATTCTGTTTTGTGAAACAGCAGTACTACCCACCCACCCCTCAAATCAAGTCAGCCCTATGGTACAGCATTTATGCCATCTCTGCAAAGATGAGACTAAATTTGAAAGGAAAACACTGACTTGGATAATTCGACTTTCCGTGTATGACAGGTAACAGAGGTTAAATGCTAAATTAAGAACTGTCAGGCTGCAACCAGCAATCCTCTCTGAATGTCTCCAATTCCAGGTGAAATGGCACTAGATTACTATGAAACCATTCCACTGAAATACAGGCTTCAACGTTTAGATGTCACAGAGCTGAATCCATCCCACCCAGGGGTGACGTGACAACTGAATTGTGAATTGACACAACCGTCTTTGCTACATCATCTGGTCCAGAACCAAATCACCACACAAATATCAACAAATAAAACAAACAAACAAAAAAACCCCAAACCAACAAAAACACCCCAAAACATAATTACAAGACCAAGGAGTACCACATGAAAACACAAATTTCTACAAGCTGTACCTAAGATAGTAAAACAAATACTTCTAGATCCCTAGATGAAGGGATACATCTAGGTCTAGATGAAGGTTATCCTTCATGCACTGCAACCTACTGGCAAGTCCTAATATAGAAAAATCCCAGTGGGTCCCCACAGGGTTCATTCAGCATTTTGCAACTCTAGTTACTTACAGGATTACAGATAGAAGAGACCGATTGCTTATCCCCTTTCAAAACACTAAACTTCTAATTCAGTAATCAGAATTCAACCTTTAAATCTTTATCTTGAATTAGCTCTATCAAAGAAGAGAGTTAAAACCTTCCACAATTGTAATAATATTTTAAGCAGCACAATGAGCTGGGAACTCTTTTATTCCTTGCGTTTCCATCAATACTTTTTTGTGTGATACTGAAAGATACACGTAAGAACTTACAGGGAAGTCTTTATCAGACTCCTGTATTTGAACTGCAAAGTTATCTGGGAAGACTCCTTCTTTACCATTGAGTTCTCCTTTCCACCAGCCTGGCTCTCCAGTGTCCTAAAATAAACAACAAAAGCAATTCAATCAATATTTACTTCTTCCCCAGAACAGATACAGTTACAAGAACAACGTTTCTGCTTTTACCCACAATACTAAATAATTGCTTGTCTGAAAAACTGTATTTATAAGAGAATACTCTGTTTCACCACAGCAAGGTGAAACAGATCAGATCAGGTTTGGTCACTTTTTGTTTATTTTCTAAAAGCCAGGATTAAATTGTATTACATCACATATAAGGGCATAAGGATAAGAGAAAGAAAGTACATAAACCCAGTTGTGACCCAATGCACAATATTCAATATTCTCAACTTCCTTGACCGGCAGCTTGTTCAGTAAATACTTGAAGTGCAATCGGAGTAACACACAATCCAACTAAATAAAAGTGATTCTGATGTGATTGATCAGGTCCACTGCTCGCTCTGAAAAGGGTGGAGAAGCAAAGAGGTATACCCTACTGAGGGGAAAAATAGCCACATTAAGACATTATTAAAAAAAAACCAAACCTAGGGAGAATTATTTCAGTGGCACAGAAATCCATTACATGATCTTACAGGATGGAGGCCTCAGTCTGCCTATATCAGAAAGTATGATTGTTGAGTATTTTAGCAGCGTAAATAACAGCTTTCCTCTGTGTCTCAGATCCAAAATCCTGCAGATATCACCCCTGCACACAAGTCCAAGTGGATTGTTGCTGACACGTGCCACTGTCAGCAGCACCAAGCAGTTCAGCCCAAGGTTCAGTACACAAGGACAGTTCAGCCCCCAGTTCAGCTCAGGGGTGGAACAAAGGAGAGCAGGGGGGGTGAGAAAAAAAAAGTAAAATAAAATAGTTTAAGTAAAAATTCCACCCTGCATTAACTTAAAGGACAGGTTGGCAGAAAAAGACCTGAATAGGTGATTAGGACTGAAAATAAAAGGTTGCTAAAGTTTTCATTAATGTATCCCTCCGTAATCTTCTCAACTGCATACTACAGAGTCCCATTTCACAAACATCTCTATGGTTCTTTTGAAACAGCAAGTATCTCTAATAACACCTGGACTTCGTTCTCCTACTTAAAGCATTTGCTCAGTTTTCTTCATAGTACCCACATCAGAATCCCTAAGTACAGATCTTAATTCCTCATCTTTTGACACAACAATACTTTCCATCCATCACATCTAGGTTAGCCTGAAACACCACCAGAGAAAAAGTGCAAGTTCTGGAGGTAAAAGGGCTATTTGCAAAACTCTTCCAATTTTGTCACTACAAAGGCATCTGGTACTGGATGTACACTGATCCAACTAGAATCTTAGGTACTTTTCCACCCCAGAATGATCTTTAAGGGCATCTGTATCTCCACCAAGTGCAGGAGTGAAGAGTTGACTCTCACATGAGACCAATCCATCTCCAGGAGTATGCAATACAAGAGACTCTCCTGCTTTCCCATTTTACACATTACCCACCTGTACAAAATCCACAGAAGCAATATAAATGCATGAAGCAGACCAAACATCTCACCTTACTGATTATTTGAATGATCTCGCCTTCCTTAAAGCTGAGTTCATCATTTGAGCCTTCGTAGGAGAATATTGTCCTGCAATATTCCTTGGCTGAAACAAAGCAGCACAATTAACTACATTTGCATACTGTAAGAGTGTACATTATACCAGCTCATTTAGGCTGCCCCAAAGGAGAGCTCAGCAATTAACACTATAATCATACTTCCACTCCAGACCAGCCATCTGAGACTTTGCTTTACAAAAGGTCCACTGTGTAATTCACACCACAAGAAAATAATCTTATGGATGTATGGAGCAATGGGGACAAATCTTTCTGAAGTCAGTAGTTTAACATTTTTTTCCACAAGCACATCTTAATTCAAGTTCTCTGACTGCCATGGGAGAACAGAGCAGCCCACTCAGTTAAACTCGCTCCCCACAAGCATTATATAGACCATTTTGACCTTCTTTAGACAAAAATGGTTTCAGGCTTTTTATTGCGAGTTTATACTCTCTTTTCTCCAAATCGATCTAAATTTCACATTTGCAATCCTAGTTAAATACAAGCAGTTGTGTCAAGGATTCCTTCTTAACACTTCTGTTCAGTTACAGAAACACTCAAGCAGCACTTTTGCTGAAACTCCACAGTGAAATCAAGTAGTTGAAGCAAAGGAATTCCTTGGCTAAACACCTGAAACCAGAGCTCATCTGAGTGACCGTCTCAGACGGCGACAGCCTCTTCTGCAACAGCAGGAAGAATAATTCCTTTCTTTCCATTTGGTACAGTCCAATAACTAATCCATTTAAAATCATGATAATGGTTTCAGGTGAACAAGCAGGAGGGCTTGTTTTCCCTTCCCACACTAAAGCAAAAACAACATGAGAAAGGCCAAAATACATTAATACAGAAGCCTTGATCACAAAGCAGTTTATTTATTCTATTTTACATCTTTTTAACCCAGCACACTTAAAATAATTTGTCAGATAAAAAGTCTGGTTTTAATTACTGACAGATTAAGGAAGAGGAAGCAAAGAAAAAGGACTCCAATGTGCTGCCCTCACCCATCAGGTATTTGGCCCTGACAACACACACAGATGAGGGGCTGCATCTACCCCCAGACCGAGAGCAGCACGACATCGTCAGCAGGATCCTCTGCAAGTCTTAGCCACCCCCTTTGGCCAGAGGGTGAGAAAAGAAACGAGTTTGCTGCAGTTCAATCAGTTCAATCCTTTTGTTGTTGTTGGATTTTCTTTAATCCAGATGCGAATCTCTGGTTAGAAAATGTACAAATTGTACTCTTCAATAAAAATCTACCTTGCTCCGTGCCAACCACTATGCTGAAACTCAAAAGCATGCCAAGCTTGAGAGATGGATCCATATAGATATCTATATAGATATACACAGATATGTAACCACCTGAGTAATCCCAGGTAGGAGAACTTGTATTGTTTTATTGCCTTAATCAGAAATGCTCAACTATAGATGGATACTGTGGTTTGAGAAGAATTACAGAAACACAAGCAGAATCACATCAGTGATGAACGTTCAAATCAAAGTCCAAAGGAAAAAAAAAAAGCACATTATTGACTCTAAAAAACCCCACAAAATAATTCAACAGGTATACTACAAATAGCTATCAGATTTGGGAGGTTTTATTCTTTAATAATAAGTGTAACAGGTTTCTAGACATCCTGATTCTGTAAAAATAGACGCATTCTTTACTGCCCGGGGATTTGGTCAGTAACAGCTGAACTACTCAATCCTCTCTCCTCCTTCTCCAAGCACGCCTCCCCTCCTCTCATACACCAAGTCCCACAACAGACAGAAACAGTGCCAGAAAGGGAAGCTTTCACTCTGCTCCAGCTGCCAGGAAGGCTGGGGACAGGGAGCATTGCACCCTGCAGGCTGCCACCATCCCCACATGTGCCAGTACAGTCTGCTCTGCCCACGAAACCCAGCCTGGTACGTTAAGACTATGAATAATTCCCCACTTCAGCATCCTCTGTGAGCCTGAGATTCTGCCTGGAGCCAAGGTGAAAAAAGAATCTGGTTTAACTTTCCATCTTAGGTGGTATTTACAAAACAGTAAATATGAACTTCAGGAAATACTTTTAAGAAAAGGTATTTTAAGAGCAAATCTTTTCCAAAGTCTTGGGACTAACATCACAGTAGCTGGAATCACAGATGCTGTATTATTCTAACAGAATGGGGGGACAGAGGCATCAAATTGTGATTATTTTTTAAACAAAATATTTTTACATACTTGCACCAGAGGCCAAAACAAGCTTCCCAGAAAGAGAAGAGCCACACCAGAATAAGCCACACTAGTCTAAATATTTTAGAGCTCTCTGTTTATTTGCTAACATGCTGAACACAGTTTATTTTCAACTATTTCTCCCAAAGCTGAGGGTAATAAATTCTAATATGGTCTATATTAAAATAAAAATGCTAAAAAAAGAAAACCAAGCTTTCTTCCAAAGGCTGTAAATTCTTAAACTGTGTCTATAGGTAGGACCTACTGATGATATCCTACAGCATCTGTTACCACCGTATTTAAGTTCCTCTCTGATGCCTTTGTTCCCCTGGGCAGCAGAGACTCAGCATGGCTACTGGACTAGTCCCATTTCTATGATTTTGGCAAGAGATGCACCTGAAATTGGTAAAAAAGCTAAATAATGAATGTTCTGACTGCTCAGCACAGAATGTTCAGATTTTTGAGGCAGACTTGGGTTAATTTTTATGCAACGTTTTAGAACAAGCCAAATTTCCCAATGCTCAGGGCTCTGCACTGTTGCTGGCTCTTACAGCAATAGCTCTGAAATGGTTTAAAAGCAGGATTTTGAAATTTAATAAAGATTTTATAGATGCATCTAAGCATCAGCTTCCATCAAGTGCATTGTACACCTTTCATATGTGCTTTGCAATGAGAAAACTTAAGTATTAACTACTATCGAGCCACTAAATCAAACACTTCTTGACAGCACAACTGCTTGTAAACATGGAAATGCTATTTATAGCTATCCAACTTAATATAAGCCAAAATATGGCTGAAATGCCATGGACACCCTATATACTTCTATAAGTACAGGTAAACTGGGGCTCTGACTAACAAACCTGCTATTTGAAATGCCCCGTTGTGCCAGGGCTCCTGAACACGGGCAAAAAGTCAACTGTTTCTTGCAGTTTTCCCATTGCTGCAAATTATGTGCTCCACTAAAAACATCCCACTCACACCAAAATAAGGTATTTCCACATAAAACAAAAATACACTTGAAATTACCATACAGAAATAGAAAAAACATCCGCTCTGGAACCAGGTGAAACAAGCTGTCTACACATCACATAATTCTTCATATGGGGCTGGCACTCCCACAGGATGTTTTGGGTTGGCTTAAAAATATCTCTCTAGATAAAAGCTAAGCAATTTGGTAGTTAAATGAAGTCATAAATTCTTAGAGATAAGAAAAAATAAAAAAGAAGTTATTATAAGCAGAACAGAACTGGAATATCTAGGGAAAAGACTTCAACGAAACATAAACACCAATTTTTCTGATGCAAGAAACAGCCTACAGTTCTAAGAGCACACCAGGAACTCCACAGCGAATCCTGAGCCCAGAAAGTAACTTCTATAACCTCAGGACAGAAACTGAGTTAGGGGACTATTCCATAACAACAGATTTTCAACATCCCAGCTGAACACTAAGAGATAGGCAGAGGGTCAGTCAGTTTGAGCATGTCATCGTAGCAAATTAATGTTTGCTGCAATTAAACTTCATAATCCAGTCTTATTTTGCCCCAGGAGACAACTCTATGAATGGTTTGTATTCCTTTTCCACAGAAATGTGAGCAAAAGCTCATTCAGACTCTTTTGCATTTGTGTAACTCCCCAAAGGTACAGACATTACACAAAAAAAACAATATACACAAAAGTTTAAGATTGTAACACACACAAAAAAACCCCAAACAACAGTTGACAACCAAATACTTTGGTATTTGAGAGGAGTAATAGAAGTGCAGTTCCATCAGTCTTACCTTTTGGTTTACTTTCAGCTTCTGATTTTACTGCTTCTGTTGAGTTTTCCAGTTTTGTCATACTGGGAAAATGAATTAGCTTTGTTCCAGAGGGATGGTTAGGTGATGGCTATATGAAAAAAAAAGAAGTATGTTAACAAAAATTCATTATGAGTTTCATTCTTTTATTAGGCTACAGGATGTATGCAGGTTTTCAGTAGCTGAGATGATGTGAATGACCAGGTCCAAGAGACTCAATGAGGTTTCCAATTGAGTACTTAACTTACTGTAGTTACTCCATTACAGCCAGAGCAATAAGAATTTTGTCTGCCAATTAACACCACAGCACAGGGCACTGCCAGACACACTTTTGCAGTGGTACTTCAGCAGTCCCAAGCGTTACTGTTCCATCACCCTGAAAAATGCCTTCTCCAGCACAGAACAGAAGCAGTTATTTAACAGCTCTGCTGAAAGCAACTCACTGAGCACGGCAATAAAGCTGGAATATTCAGTAGCCATGCACCACCTCAGCTGAAGAGACAATTTTTGAACTACTCAGATGTAGGAGCACATGAAAGCCCGTCCCAGTTTCCCTTCGCTCTGAATGATTCGTACAGAACAGAACCAGAACACGTAAATGTCACTAGAGATTTCTCCCAAACCACAGAGGCATAACCACAAGTAATCATTCCAATAGTTAATTTTTCCCCCCCCCTTCAGGAAGCTGCCAGGAATATTCAGACAGCTTCAGCTGCATCCATTTCCTCACAGCTCTATGAGCTACCAACACAGAATACAACCTTACCATCAGTGCTTACCTGAGCAGCTCTAACAGTGCTACTGCTGTTAAAAATCCCATCGCCTTTAGTCACTCTGTTCATTTTCATGCACAGTTAAACTTCACAGAGTTGCTACTGTTCAAAAAATCTGGTTCTACTCCCCTTAAAACCAGAAGATGTCTGTGGGCTGGCGTTTGGTACCTCTGACATACCGTAGAGGAAGCCACGGTCACTTGGGGACATTCTCAGAGGACATATGCAATTTAACTCGCTCCAGAAGGCTATATGCAGGAAGCACTAAAATAACAACCCACCTATCACATTAAACAATTCCAACATGGAAATAGTTCTCTACATTTCTCCCTTCCGAAAGGGGATGCAATTAGAAATATGAGATGAAGTTTAGGCAGGCAAGGTATAAATAGCCTGAGCCCAGACAGGATGCTGGGACCAGCTCAAACCTATCTCACCATCTCTTGCTGGAGCATATATACTCTCTCAAGGACTTCAGACTCATCAGTGCTCAGCCTTCCTGTGCTGAACAGTCTCCAAATTCCCTAAGGGATAAAAACCCCTTCTCTAGAGTTTCCTGATGATAGCTTTTTGATTTTAGTGGCTGAAAGCCTGAGAACACCCTTCCAGCATCCCTCCACCTAACTCCAAAGAGAGTTGAGCACTAATCCACAGAAGCCATCCATTTTCACAAGACCTTCATGAGCATTATCTCCTTGGGCCTCTCCAGGTTGTTCTGTAAGTCTGCCCGCCTTTGGGATGACTTCAGCAACAAGCTGCAATATTAAGTGCTAAACTCAATTGTTTATTTCATTGTCTTTAATATATGAAAAATGGTGTTCTCACTTCATTTCCTGTCTTGCTGAGAGAAACAGGCCCACACCAACCTTCCAGACAAGCCAACTAACAAACTAGAGCACCAACATATTTTAGTGTTTATACACAAATAACACATTCAGAATATCTGAGTAGACTTCATATTAATTGAACATATTTTGGATAGGCTCTTTATACTCTCAAGTTACAAGGTAAAAAGGAGGGAAACACACTTTTGAAGGATGCAATAAAGGATGCAATAAAGTCTGAAAGGATGCAATAAAGTCTCCCCGGAGCCATCTCTTATCCAAGCTGAACGACATCTTCCTTAGGAGAGAACATTCCCTGAGCCTTAACCAGAAGGTGACACTATTGTAACTTTCATTTTCTGAATCACCTGATGTTTTGACAGGACCAGAAGCAAAAGGACACACACCCTGTCTACAGTTGGATGAACACTGCTCTTAGCACTGCTGCAGGGGGAAAACACATTCAAGGAAGTCTCTGTCGCTACCTTTTGCCCTACACCTGTACAATTAGTGCTGTAGCAGCAGAGGAAAGCAAACCAGTCAGCAAAATACCACTAATGACCATAACCCACAGATGAAATATTGAAATTGGATAACATTCATAAAGCTTTCTTGATCACTTCAGTAAAAACTGAAACAGTGGATTATCCCAGCTGCCTTTAATTTATCAAAAGCTGAAAACCCATACATTAGCTTTTGGTATAAACAGGGTGTCAGTTCAAGACAAAGGACTGATCACTGCTGCTGTGTTTCCAAAGGATAAAAGCACTCTTGGGTTCAGATCAAAATAAAACTCAAACTAAAGCAATTTCACTATCTTCACATTATCAGCTCTCTCTTACACTAAAAGTGTGATACAGAGAACAAAAGTTCTCCTTTTCCTATTCACTCGTTAGAAAAGGGGGGGGGGGGAAAAGAAATAAAATGAAAAGCTGTAGAATGGTATTTTTCAGGCAGTTTATGTAGCTCATTAATCTAGAGCACCACCAAAGCCAAAAGCTTGGGAGCATTCACTGAAGAACATTTACATTGCTGGTCTAGGTGTCAGCTGCCATGACCAACCTCAACATCCACAAACACTTGAGGAAGGGGGGAGGCAAACCCCCAAACATTCCCTGTTTTAAAGGCCAAGTTTAACTTGTATAGGAAGGCTTGTCCCAGATTGTATACAAAGACTACGACAAAGAGAACTAGGAGAGACCTTGTACCATAGATGGGTTTGAGAAATTCTTGTCTTGCACTACTTGGCTTTGAAACAACAATTTTTATATCAGCTTGGTTTTCCCTCTCTCTTTTCAAGTACCATGACATTTGAATAGACCTTTTAGAATCAATGTTAAACATAACTACTATGAAAGAGGTTTGAGGGGGTCTGTTCTGTTTTATAGGCAAGAGCCCCATGAGATTATTATGGTCTGATTAGAATCATAGAATCATTTAGGTTGGAAGAGACCCCTGGGACCATCAAGTCCAACCATCAGCCCTACTCTACAAAGTTCTCCCCTACACCAGATCCCTCAACACCACATCCAATCTACTCTTAAACACAGTCAGGGATGGGGACTCCACCACCTCCCTGGGCAGCCCATTCCACTGACTGACCACTCTCTCTGTGAAAAACTTTTTCCGAATGCCCAGCCTAACCCTCCCCTGCTGCAGCTTGCAGCCATTCCCTCTCCTTCTGTCGCTAATTGCCCATGAGAAGAGACCAGCACCAACCTCTCTACAATGCCCTTTCAAGCAGTTGTAGAGAGGGATGAGGTCTCCCCTCAGCCTCCTCTTCCTCAAACTAAACAATCCCAGCTCCCTCAATCGATCCTCATAAGACTTATTCTCCGGGCCCTTCACCAGTTTCATTGCCCTCCTCTGCACTCGCTCCAGCACCTCGATATCTCTCTTGTGCTGAGGTGCCCAGAACTGGACACAATACTCAAGGTGCGGCCTCACCAGTGCTGAGTACAGGGGGACAATCCCCTCCCTACTTCTGCTGGTCACACTATTCTTTATGCAAGCCAGGATGCCGTTGGCCTTCTTGGCCACCTGGGCACACTGCTGGCTCATGTTCAGCCGCCTGTCGACCAGCACCCCCAGGTCCTTTTCTGCCAGGCAGCTCCAGCCACACCGCCCCAAGCCTGTAGCCATCCATGGGGTTGTTGTGGCCCAAGTGAATTATGATTATGGAACAATACTGACAAATTTTAAAATGGCAAGTGTATTCCACATCTGTAAGGTACTATTGTCCTCAGGTTCCACAGCCACATTCTACAGGAAACCCCAAAATAAGGACATGAACTGCTACAAACCTTATCTTGCTTTTTATCTTCTGATTCATTACTGGATAATCTTGTCTTAAGTTTCACTGAGCCTTCTTTAAAGATGTCTCCAAACCCAATACCTCGGATTTTCTTTGGCTGTGCTGGTCCAGATCCAGGTTCACTCCCATTTCCTGGAGAGACCACAGGTGAGGTAGGACCACTGAAAACAGACTCTGAAAGGGAAAAAACAAAGAAAAAAGAAAAAAGTTGTTTTAAGAGAAAGTGGAAGTAACACAGCTGTGTACAATGCTTTTGCTAAACAGTTTTTCTAGAGACATAATTGTAGCTGTAATACCTCACATTTGTTCTAGCTCTGTATTTAATATAAGACCATTGGAAATGACACCAGTATTGCATTGAATACACTGATAAATAAGTCATTAGATCACTAATATTTCTTGCTATTTCAATTCTCACCCAGGCTCTGCAGTTTGTTAATGTCAGTGTCACACTCTCCATTAGTTTTATGGAGCGTTGCTTATGCATTGTCTGAAGACATGTTTTCATTCCAACATTTAAAAGCTTGTCATTTGCAACGCTATAGCAGCTGAAAGCCATAATCAATAAGGGTCCATAATGAATCCTGCCATTACCACAGGAAAAAAATGTGTTTCAGTAGCAGAATGATGCCTCCCATGACAAAGTGAAATTTTCCTAATGCTCAAGATGCTCTATCAAAAATACCTGAAAAGAGTTTTTTCAAAAACAAATAGCTTTTTAACATGATAACACTGAAAACTTCTATTTTAAGAGTGTTAAATATTCAAATCGTGGCTTTTTGAGAATAAATAGCTGATTCTTTTAATCTTTCAGTTTTAAGGGACATTTATCCACCCCTAATAAATATAGTACAGAGAATAATTGAATTTAGGTGTTAAAACCTACAAACTAGTATTCATGGGCAAACTATTTCCATGTGCAGAATTCCAAAAGACAGTCATGTGAAAATAGACAGCTTTCATAAACCAGATTCAAGAAAGCCTCCACATCTTTTAGCCTTTCAGCTAAGTTCTTCCCCACTTACAAATGCCTGGGAATTGCAATAAAGATTAAAGCCTCTTCCCTCAACCATAAATTTAAGGGGCTTTGGTAAAACCGTGAAGTTACACAGTCTCTTGACTCCAGTTTCTCATCTTTCCTCAACTGAGTTACTCTTCACTTAGTTATAATCCTCTTAGCTATCCAAAAGGACAGCTAGAAATTTCATTCATAAGAAAACCCCAGGCTGTGTGTGTGAAAGACCACAGCTCTCAGCAAATGGGGCATTTACTGTTTACCAGGAGTGAGGAAAGAATGAGCAGATACTCAAGATCCTGACTGTGAAAGTACCGAGAATTAAATATAACCCCTGGGGGTGTGATGGGCTGAAAATCCTGACTTGTTAGTTACTGGTGAGAAAACACAATTACCTCAAATCACTGTTCAGTCCCACTGATCTCAGTATTCAGGAATTAAGACCAGCACAAACCCATTTGTAAATTTATCACACCAGACCACACTGAACTCAGGGAACTTGACCTCCAAGGAAACAGCCACTGAGCTATTTGGGACTGATCAAGTCAAACAACTCTTGCTCTATGCTACTGCAATTATTTCCACAATTTACAAGAAAAAAAACTGACCCAGACTTTTCTTTCCTATCTCTGAGCAAACCCTTATTAGAAAACTAGATGTTCAATACTGAACATCTTGTAAATGAGAGTGCATGTTACAACAAGGGCAAAAAAAATAAATCACTTCTTCCCTACACTACACAGCTGTCTTTAGGCATCGATTAACTCACATTAGGACGTTGCTCACATTCCAGCAGTATCATATCACAAATCCTCAGTTTTCAACCAGGTCTTTATAGACAGAATGCCTCTGAAGTGCAGCTTCAAGGGTACAGAGTAATGGCCTGAAAAGCACATACCTGCCTGGCAGCACTACTGTTCTGCCACAGACCGTCTGCTTCTGCTTGAGTTACACAGTCACACCCACAAAGGAATCATTACATGTAAACATTTAATTAAAACATTTTACTGTTAGATCAAAGTGTAACACAGAATGAAAGCCCATTTAGAATCAAGTTATGTGTGCTGGAAAAAACCTTTAAGATCATTGAGCCCAACTGGCACTTCCAAGTCTGCCACTAAACCATATCCCTCAGCATCCCATCTACATGTCTTTTAAACGCCTCCAGGCACAGTGAGACAACCGCTGCCTTGGGCAGCCCGTTTGCAGCTTCATCCTGGCTGGGTGGTCTGTAACAGACCCCCATCACGGTATCTGCCTTGCTGGCCTTCCCCCCAGTTCTTACCCATAAGCACTCAACCCTATCATTAAGCTCTAGACAATCAAAACACTCCCTAACACACAAGGCTACCCCCCCACACCTCTCCTTCCTGGCCTAGCCCTTCTGAAGGGTTTATAGCCATCCATTGCAGCAGCACTCCAGTTGCATGAACCACAGTGGTGACTACATCATCTCTCTCCTGCTGCACAGTGGCTTCCAGCTTCTCCTGTTTGTTGCCCTTGCTGCATGCATTAGGCTACTGATCCTGCCACCTTCCCGGAGGGAGGAGCCCCAATTCCTACATGACCATTCTCAGGCACTTCTGTGGTTTCTAATACATCAATAACCCGTGCACCTCTGCATCCACGTGGATCTCCCTCCCCTACCTCCACTGAGACGCCAGACCAAAAGAACCTCGGTAGCACACCATCCCTCAAACATTGGCGTGCTGCCCCCAGGCTTATCTGTAGCGAGCCTGGTTTTATCCCTTTTCACTTTCAAATCTGGTTTAAAGCTCTTTCAACTAGCCCTGATAACTCCTGTGCAAAGATTTAGCCACACAGGAATAGTTCAATATAAATACTGCCTTAAGAACTTTTCATTGTTAGGTTAAAACATCATAAAGAACCAGGGGCCCCTTCCCAGGATTAATTTTAAGTGGAGACTCTCTCTATAGCTTTGATTTAATTCAAGTTTTAATTCTCAGCTGATATGGTTAAACACTTAAGCTTTTCATGTTAGAGAACTCACGTCTGCGAGAGTAAGACTAAAAAAAGCTATTAAACAGGAGAATAATTTTATATCCAATAGTAAAAAAAGCTCAACTCTGAGAACAATAAAATTTCAAGTGATAAAACACAGAATATACATTTGCAAGATCAAGACCATGACTGCAATTTTATTAGAACTGTACTGGGAGCAAGACAGGTATCTTCATTCTCAGCATCAACAGAATTAAAGGGAATGCTTACCATTCTTCAGAAGTTTGGCTTCTTTACCACTTTTGTTGTACTACACCCATAATACACTAAAATATATCTTAGATGTGCAATTAAGTTGCTAAAGGTTTACAACAAACAGAACACTACCTGTGTCATCCAGAGCGTCCTGTGTTTCTCCATCATCCGTCGACTCCAATTCTTTCACAAAGTTTGAAGGGAACAACCCTGCCTTGCCATTTAGCGTTCCACTCCACCAGCCTTCTTCTACCTGTACAGAAAAATTTCACACGTTACCAACAAAGCAATAGGAAATACCTATCGATTCCATCCATACCTCACTGATAAAATTCTACAACCAACTTTGGACAAGTTCAAATGATTATAATTTCTCTTTCAAGAAGCCTGCTAAAGCTGCAGAAACAGCAGGCAAAAAGAAGAGCAATAAAGTACTTTACTGTCACTTTATCCCTAGAGCAACGATCCTGAAACACAAAACCAACCCTATGCCAATTAATCCAGAAGAGCAGCAAAACGTTCATCAACTTCCTCATGGTAAGACAGAATAACAGACATCACACATCTAACAGAAGAAGAAGATATTAAGCTGCTTATGAAATAAAAAAAGCAACTTTTAGCCTGACTTTCTAAGGCAACTTTTATGTAATCTTGCTCTCCATCTGCCTTTTCCTCCGTCTTGTCCGGTTTCCACCAGTCCTATTCCCATCATAATCGGATCATTTAGCAGCTTCACCCAATTTTGGTCTAAAGACACCAGCTTCAAAGATGATGTTGGGTGGAACAGAGAAAAGGCTTTAAGGCATCCCAGAGTAATGGAAAACTGACAGGAGGTGAGTGGCTGAAGAGCAGACTCCTAGCTCTAAATGTGCCAGAAAACACAGATCTTTCCCATCTGAGGTGGCCCATCAACGAAGGTTGGACTTTATGGTTGGACTTTATGATCCCAGGTGTCTCTTCCAACCTAAATGATTCTATGATTCTATGAAGGCAGCTGAGACACACAGGGACGCAGAGGTGGCACAGCAGCCCAAGGAATAGAAGTTCATCAGATGCCACGTTTTATTGGCTTTACTATTCATAAAAATAACTCTTTGGGGTTTTTTGCACTGGAAATAAACCACTTTGGAGTCATTATGCTCCCTTATTCCTAAAGCTCAGTTATGTGTTTGGATTCCTGGTGTGTGGTTTACACTGCAATACTCCAAAATTTAATGGCATGTTTATCAGGAATAGTCCAAGACCTGGGTCAGAACAAACAAAAGCAGGGCTTGCATAGGTGACAGCGTAAAACAGCACCAAAAGATTGAGTAAGAATTGTGCTCTTCAAATTTATGAAGAATTTTCAAAATGTCTTAAATAAATTGAATGCATTTGCCCCATGAGCACCATTTAAAATTAGAATTAAGATACATTTTCAAAATATTGCATTTCCACTGCTCTGTTTTGGGACTGGAAAGCTGGTTTTAGATAAGAAAGAAAAGCAACAGTAAAATAAAAAACAAACCAACCCACAGTTGTTTACATTGTCTTTTTTTAGCCTTGTTTTGTAGGTCACCCTCTGACACACAGGCACAGTTTTTAAACAGTAGCCTACCTCCAGGCAAGCAGAAGGCATGCAAAACCCAGCTGCTACAGAGACAGTGAAAAAAGCTTTGTTATTTTTAAAGACATCCTGGTGCACAAATAGAGCTTTGCTGTGGATAGTTCAAACTCATAACTTGGTCCTCTGAAAGCAATTTTAAGCATGGATTACCGACAAGTGCTGAGCAGGCTCCAGCACCTCACGCTTTACGTAGTGCATTACAGAAAATTCAAATTCAAATGCCTGGACTAACCCATACTACACCCAAGAGCCTTGAGAAAGTGACTTTTAGTGCTTATGGTACAGGAGTGAGTTGAGCATCCATTTATTGTCCTGCCAAGAAATAAGGTCAGCAGAGCACTTAATGGCTGCAGAAGGCAAAACTACACCAGTTCAGCGACAGGCAGGAATAAAACAAAAAGTTCCTTGAGTGTACTTGCTTCAGCCTCCTCACCATGCTGCCTTTAAAAAGAGGTTCATCAAGGGCAGGTGTGGGATCCTGCACCTGGGGGAGGAAGAATGCCAGGCACCAATATAAGTTAGGGTTGGACCTGCTGGAAACCACTTCTGAGAAGAATCTGTGGGTCCTGGTAGATAATAAACTATCCATGAGCCAGCAATGGGCCCCTGTCACCAAGAGGGTCTGTAGAATCCTGGGCTGCACAGGGAAGAGTGTGACCAGTAGGTCGAGGGAGGTCATTCTCCCCTCTGGAATACTGGGTCCAGTTCTGGGCTCCCCAGTTCAAGGGAGACAGGGAACTACTGGAGGGAGTTCAACATAGGGCAACAAAGATTAAG
Organism: Jacana jacana; assembly: GCA_013400555.1. Taxonomy (NCBI): domain Eukaryota; kingdom Metazoa; phylum Chordata; class Aves; order Charadriiformes; family Jacanidae; genus Jacana; species Jacana jacana. The sequence continues at coordinate 474,715 of VZTM01042699.1, read as the reverse complement.
GGATTGGAGCACCTTCCTGGTGAGGAAAGGCTGAGAGAGATGGGACTCTTTAGCCAGGAGAAAGCTAAGGGGAGACGTTATTGAAGCTTGTAAGTATCCAAAGGGTGGGTTGAAGAAGGATGGAGGTGGACTCTTTTCAGTGGTTCCCAGTGACAGGACAAGGGGCAATGGGCACAAGCTGGAACACAGGAAGTTTCATTCAAATACAAGAAAAACAACTTCTTTCTGGTGAGGATACCAGAGCCCTGACAGAGGCTGCCCAGGGAGGGTGTGGAGTCCCCTTCTCCGGAGACCTTCAAGCCCCACCTGGACACAGTTCTGAGTGATGTGCTCTGGGCAACCCTGCTTTAGCAGGGGAGCTGGACTGGGGGATCTCTAGAGGTCCCTTCCAACTCTGACAACTCCACGATTCCATAAAAACACCTGACTGCATGTGTTACCAGAAAAGGTATCTTTAATTGACATTTAAAGAGCCAAAAGTTCTACATGCCTTGGTGGAGAGGATCTGTGCATCTCTGAGCACTAGCAACACAGATGATGGTTTCACAACTCTTATTTTCCACATTTCAAAAACCTTACCACAGGGTATATTACCACAAGAGGGAGGTACAGCTCTGGTACACACATCAGTACTTTTTGTGAGTGTGAATTTCTTCAACTTATTTCTCTAAGATGATGAAAACTCAGACTCTTCTAAACAAAGGGGAGGGGAAGGCTGAAACAAGCCATTTTGCCAATCTGATTTTTTTTCAGTAGTAAGAAGTCCGAAGGAGAGTCATATGAATTTTGATTATGCTTGATGACACAGCATGCAAATGCTACAAATATAAAACTACAAAAATACATCTGCTATTTGGTGCTGCATCTGACAGGAGCCAGGGGCAGATATGAAGAAGGCATAAAAGTTTTACAGCAATGGTACAGTTATAATGGGCGCTTTGTGCACTTATTTTGCATACAAAATCCACATGGTCAGCAAATAAAAACCCCTGTGGATTCACCCAGCACCCAAAGGGCCTTTCTCACTACAAGGTACTTCTGATCCCTGTAGCCTGCTCTCTTCAGCCTTTCAGTTCTGAATCCATCGGCCTCCAGCTTTGATTTAACTGTCAGTAGCATCAGTTGTAACTACTCAATTTATGTAAAGACCTGCAAGGGATAAATTCTGCATTATTCTCAGGTAACTGATAATATTGAATAATAATATTGAATTATTATCAGTCCAGGGCAGGGCTGCCAAGATGATGAAGGGAGTGGAGCATCTCCCATACAAGGAAAGGCTGAGGGAGCTGGGTCTCTTGAGCTTGGAGAAGAGGAGACTGAGGGGTGACCTCATTAATGCTTATAAATATGTAAAGGGTGAGTGTCAGGAAGATGGAGCCAGGCTCTTCTCAGTGACGTCCAATGATAGGACAAGGGGCAATGGGTGCAAGCTGCAACAGAGGAGGTTCCACTTCAATATGAGGAAAAACTTCTTCACAGTGAGAGTGACTGAACACTGGCAGGGGCTGCCCAGGGAGGTTGTGGAGTCTCCTTCTCTGGAGACATTCAAAACTTGCCTGGACGCGTTCCTGTGTGACCTGCTCTAGGTGTTCCTGCTCCAGCAGGGGGATTGGACTAGATGAGCTTTCAAGGTCCCTTCTGATCCCTGATATTCTGTGATTCTGTGACTGGTAGAACTGATCTCCTGTTGGAGATGATTTTACTTTATTTTCCCTAATAAAAGAGACCAAACAATCTTCCACTGAAGCAACAGTTATGAGCTATCTGCATATCTATAAACAGCACTTTGTATTTACAGAGTGAAGCCAAGTTTATCTCACAGTAGCAAAGACAAGTTACCTACAAGAAGTTATCCCAGCATATTGCACCACAACCAGTGCTTGGTATTTTGTACCATTCTTCACATTTCTGGTCCATCAGTAGAGTTTCCTGAAGCAGACCTACCCTACCCACCTGTCAGGTCTATTCTAGACCATCATATAAAACCAGCTCTATGCTAGTAGTTAGACACAATATTTTTTTACCTGGTAGCATTTGCCTAAAAATTTGATTACACAGGTTTTTTTCAGAAGTAACAAAGGCTGGGAATGAGAAATATGTCTCTTTAAAATCACTGGGAAAGGAGGAAACGTGGGGCATGACCAAAAAATAAGAAGAATAAAAGAAAAACCTGTGTTTTCTTAAGAAACCAGATGAGGAAATGCTTTTCAGTCTGTTTGGGCTACTTGGTTACCTCCAAATCATTGCACCGAACACCCCTCCCAAAATAATTCCAGGTGTTGACACATCTGGCCTGAATCTGCACCTTCCACAACGGTTTCACTGCACTTGCTCTCTCTTGTAAAAGCTTACACTGGACCAGGTGAAATCATGATTGCTGTGTACAGGCACCATCCACAGATTAAACTGGTGAGGTTATTCAGGAGTACTCCTTCATGAAACACCCACACATGATGCTATTTATGAAACTGGGATTTTAGTGAGCAGGTTTTACAAGGCACTCGCTCTGTTTATTCAAAGAGAACAAATTCTAGAAGACAATAGTGCCGGTGCATCTAAAAGGATCACGTTTTCCTTGCTAGGAGAATGGAAAAGTCCTTCCTGGCAACTGTTGGGATCCTGGAGAGTTAGCACTCTCTTCAAAAGAGGTCATGCATGTGAAAAACAAATCTCATAAAGCTACTAGAAAGCACCACCAGACACATTCTGTCTTCTCCTTCCTCAGACCCTCGGGGAGGCAGTCAGGGGAGGCAGCACCAGTGTAGGTCAGAGCACGCTCTGCAGAAGTTTTCTGCCTGGAAAGGTATAAACTTTGTTCTGAAAAGGTTCCTTCCACAGGTTCCTGGCAGATTTCACTCTTACAAGAGACATTCTTCCCACATATTAAAGCCTCCCACAGCACAAGCTGCTATTGAACAGAAACTAAGGAAGCACACAGGCAGGAAAAGATGAAGACACCTCAACCCCCAAACCTCCACTCAAATACACAGGGCTATTGCAATCAAAGCCTGCACATCAAGACGCATCTTGAACTGTATTTCTTACCCAGGGGAAAAGGCAGACAATAGAAATAACAACTTGTTGTTGAGTGCATTTGCATGCACCAGGAAGTATATTATACTACAGGTAGAGGTTCCTGTGCTGAATACTGAATTCCAAGCTGCAATGCGTTTGCAAGAACGCATGAAACCGGAAAATCAGGTCAAATAACATTTTTCACTTAAACCAAGACAGAGTATATCAACTTAAAGGTTTTAGCATAAGCATCCTAAAACCAAAGATCACATAGAGGCAAAGAAGTGTTTTAAATTTTTAGGAAGAAGGAACTTTTGTAACAGATCATAATTTATCACTGCAATGATCAAATACTTCCCTTAAACATCCAGCATGCATTGATTTAGGATTGCATCCTGAAAGAACTCTTAAACCACGAGCTTTACCTTCAGAAACTCTACTTCCCATGCTGTTTTTCCAAACATCCTTGTAG
>VZTM01042699.1:447228-471220 GCA_013400555.1 Jacana jacana | reverse complement strand
AAAAAAAAAAACCACCCCAATTTGACTTTTGGCCACATAAAGAGATAATTAGCTCTGTAAAACAGCTTACCTCTTCAGTGATGTCAATCACATCCCCCAGCTTGAGTTCCAGCTCGTCCTCGTTCTGTGGGATGTACTCGTAGAGCACTTTGCACTGCCGCTTCTTGGACTCTGAGTCGAGGGAAATGGCAAAGGTAAGAACACTTACAAAGAAAAACTAGGGTTTTTCCAGCACTCTGCTCCTGGGGATCAAATCTGACCAGAAGAACCATAAACCACACCAAAAAGCTACGTAGCCTTTGCTGCTGGTTTTCCAGTTTGTTGTCACTTCAGGCTGTCACCTGAAGATCTTGAAAACCATTGAGCTTCACAGACTGTCAATTACAAACAAACAAAGACTACACTGCCAATGACCAACATGTTGACACAAGCAAGTCAGATAAATCCCCACTATAATGATTTTTCAAGCTATTTCCTGAGCAAAATCTGCAAAATTGACAAGCGCTGCCAGTTGTGGTGTTAGCACTTGTTTGGAAGAAAATGTGCAAGTTTGAGCCTCCAGCCTTTAAGCAACCCTCAAAGAAATAACAACTGGTTTGCTCTGCACAAGGCTGAAGAGCAAATAGCTTTTCTGCCCTCTAACAAAGACCTTGCTAACTACAGGTCTGAGGCCATGCCAACATTCACTCAGCTCAAAATCCAAACTCATTTTTTCATCTGTCAAAGCAAAAAACCTCCTCTGTTTCTCAGGGCCAGTGTGGAGGCAAGAAATTCAACCTAAGCTTCAATTAGCAGCGTTTGGCAAAGGCAAAATTAAAATAAAGTGCACTCTTTAGATGTTTGCCACCTATCATTAAAGCTCTGCAGGCATTAAAAAGACAAAATGACCTCTCAAGAGGGGAAAGCACTGAAGTGGCTTCTAACAGCCCCTCCAGACAGAACGGATGAAGCTACAATTGCCCAGTGACCCTGCACACACCCCAGAGTGATGCTCATGATGAACCTGCAGAGTTTAGGTATTTCTCCTTCAAACAGGAGCCTGTTCCTTCAGACCTTTTCCACAACACAGCATGCTTTTGAAGGCAATTGTCACCCCGAGCTATGACCCACATACATGCTCCCTATCCTCCTCAAAAAAAAAAGAAACAATCTGCCACGGTTTACGTGAAAACATGAACCAGAAGCTTGAAGTGGCAAAGCTTAAGCTTGTAGGAGCTGTATAATTTTCCATACCCTCTTACACTTTGCACTCCTTCCACTCCCAAGCTTCAGCAATTAAGATTAGCTGGATAAAAGCAGTTCAAAACACAGATAACTTGCCTCCAAGACTGATCCTTGTCTTATTATAGCAACGTTGAAAGTCCAAAGTCAGACATTTAGAAGAACGACACACCCAGCGTCCCCAGTACAAAGCAAGCCAGGCAGCTCAGTAATACTCAGCAATTAAAAGTTTCGGAGAGAGGTCTCACCAAATCAAGAATTCTCCACATGCTGGTATAGGGTCTGTGCTCTAAAGAGCTTAAAAGGGGCAGGAAAGAAATAGAGCAGAAGTATGAAGCTCTGTGGGTTATTTCTAATAACAAGTAATTACCCACATAGCGCAGCCTTCTTTTAACTTCACTGAAACTCAGACACTGGCCAAGAGAGATTGTCAGGTTAACAGTAATTGCAAGAACCGGTTCACTGGCCTTTACTACCTCACACAGTGCTTTCAGGGCTCCTTCTTTGTATGGGTTTAACTGATACAAAAAAAAAAAACAAACACAACCTGCAAATTAAAAAGTCACAGCCATTTAACAGAAAACCGATGTCAGCAGTCCTTTTCATACTGTAGTGCTATCTAAATGGAGGGAGGGAGGGAAAACAAACCCACAGGTGTATTTCCCATCCAGAATTCTCACCTACAGTCTGCTTTCACCAATATACAGTTTAGGAAACTCTGCCTTCCAGTTGTAAAAAAATCCCTGGATTAACCTATGAAGTTAAAACACCACTCCAGCTTCAGCTGGTGCAGCAGCCCTGCTGCTGGGCTGGCAGCCCCCAGGCAAATTCTGTCCATTTCCAAAACAGCTATGCCTGGCTTCAGGCTTTATTTGTTTTGTACAGTGTAAACCAAATTTAGCCCTTTGTTGCCATAATTTAGCACACCTCCTATATTTTCCTTTCCTTGAATAAAGGCAGCCATCTATCTGATAGGAACGCTGCCTGCAGCTTACTACCCTCCTGATATAAAAATACCTGAATTCAGTGAGAGCTGCACAAGAGAACCACAGAAGGAACTTCTCAGGCAGATGGAACCTGTGGGAACCTCACTGCACACTGGAAATGTGCTAATAAATAATATTAATTATAAAAAAAAAAAAGCTTAACTTTGTTTTTAACATCGTAAACCTCATTTTACCAGGTTGGGAACCAGAACTGGAAAGATGACTAAGCACTGGAAACCTTTTGAAGGGAGTTGAGTGATTGCCCGGGCTCACAGCAAACAGGATCTGCAGGAGCTGTTTGAACAGTCTTCCAGGAAAGAGGGAACAGCAAGTTAAATGGAAACACAGAGCTTGTCGTTGTGTCAAGTAAACGCTTGTGTGCTTGAAGGAAGGTGCTTGAACACCACTTTCTTCCAGGAGGTCAAGACTAGCCAGGGCACTGCAGGGTTTGAGACCCAGTTGTACCTACTATCTGGCCACAGCCACCAGCACAAGAAGACATACTGAATATGGGGATCATTCCAGGGTTAGGGAGACCAGAATGAGTAGCCAACACCTGAAAAGGGATCAGATCGTGTTCCTAGAATACCGCAAGTTGGAAGTATCCATAAGGATCATGTTGATTCCCTTTCAGAGCCTGGTGGCATTAAATTTAGGAATTTTCTGGCTAGATTTTCAAAAGCCTGCTGATGAAAACATCTAGCAGGCACATATGTGCTGTTGCCAATACACATATACGGATCAGATTCAATAACAAGTGGTTTTGTAGGTAACATCCTTTGGTTTCGTAGAAGAGAGTTTGGACTAATTTTTAGGTCCGGTGGTCCCATTTCAGGGCTTTAAAAAGACAACTAGTAGCTCTTCTCCTTTTATGGGCAAAAACTCTAAGTATAAACACAGCAGAAACAGTAAGTTCTGAATTCCTTCTTTTTTAAAAAAAGCAAGATTAAATCATAAATGGCTGCAATCCTTGTAAGGCAGAAGAATCCAAAGTAATTTAGGGCAACGTCTCTCATAAGGCTGAGGTGTGCAAATACTAATCACAAGTCAATGTTCTGGATGCAGGGAAATCTGTTTTCTGCTCTAGGCTGTAATTACTTTGAAATAAATACTGGCATTAAACCATAAAAACCAGGAGGTACAGAGCTACCAAGTCTACACTCCTGACCAGCCAAGGGCTCCAGCTCCAATCAAAGGAAGACCACTGCCTTTCCTTAGATGCCACCAACTCCATTTTATTTCACACTAGAAGCAAGCCTATGAAACAGAAGAGGAACCTGAACAAGAGAGTATTTCCTTGTCACAAAGCCCTAAATTTGTAGGAAAACTTTTACATTTAGAAGAAATTACTACAAGAAGATTTTTTTATTATTATTATTATTATTATGACCAAGGCTGCAGTTCTCAGTCAGGTACCTGACAGTACAAGCAGAGCTCACCTGAAGTTACAGAGCAACTCTCTAGAGCTTGGAATGGGTCTAAACCCTGTTCCCAGGATAATTCATCCCTATTGCTACCATTAAGAGCTACACATAAGCTTTCTGACAATGCATCCTGGAGCAGATCTTGGCTTAGAAACAAAGACTTTCCTCCTATGTCTATGTCTCTCGTTTTCCATACAACCTTAGAACTAAATCAGCCGTTAAATAATTCATGTTTATTTAAAAATTGCACGTCAGCAGCTTATGCAATTGAAGGAAAGGGAAAGGCTACATACTCTTCTTGAAGGCTTTGGATGGGGGATGAGGCTGAAATCCTCCCGCTGGTAGCCCATAGGTGCTCATACGCTGCACAAGGCTGGCTACGTTGCCAGATTTCTCCCTCCTGAGTGGCACAGCTTCATCTTTGGGCTCTACCTCCTTCTTAACTTCCTGAAACAAGAGATTTAAAAGACTGAGAGGCCATTTAAATTACCCAAGCGGTCAGTGTTTTTAGACAGGTGCTCCACAGATTTCAGGTACTTACCATCTGGTGTGGAATGATGCATTATACTCAAAAATCATGGCATCCTGCCCCTAAACATAGTAAAGGCCTTAATAAACTTGACCCTTCTGTACAATCACATTAGTAGATAGGTAGGGTGATGTACTGAGAATTCAGAAACAGGTAGCATTTTAGTCACCTACTCCAACATTTAGAAAAATAGCTTTTAGCCCAGAAAACTCATATTACAGCACTTAAGTCACAGCTCATATTTGAAAACACTTTTAAAAATACAAATATTACTTCAATGACAGACTCAAAGGGTAAATATATATAAGATATGTTAGTATATAAAACTATTTTGTCATGGTATCTGCCTCGGAAAGCTCAAAGGTTGTTTACAGACAAGATGCAATTGTGCTGCTGAAAGAAACAAGTGGAAAAGAAAGTGAGGCACAAGAACTAAAGTAGAGGGAAGTGAGGGGAAAAGTGTAGGAGGGAAGTGACAGACGTCATTTTTCTGCTAATTGTCTCCCCCCTTCCCCTTTCTAAGTTAAGGTGTTTGCACTGGAACTGAACAAGCCAATCAAGAGTAAGAAGCCTATAAACAAGAAAGCATCAGCTCTTCACAGAAAAGGCAGTGTACTCAGTTACTCTACAAGCATCAGCTCATTAAATGCGATTCCCCAAGTGAACAAGTACTCTGAAATAAGGAAATCATCACTTTGGCTCAAGGAGAAACCCATTAAGTCAGATCAATGGCCCATCTAGTGCAGAACACAGCTCCCAGCAGTAACAATCCCAGACGCTCTTTAGAGCCCCAGCCCGCAATCCAGGTCCTCGCCCATTCCCAGAGCACTCATAAGGGTTTCATTAGGGAGAGACATCCCCTCTCTTTTTCATGTCTGCAGACGAAGCTGTCTAATCCCTTTCTGCACCCATGGTCCTGCCCACCTCCACAGCTTCCCTGGGGACAGACACCAGGTATTTGCTCTCTGCAACATACAGAAGCTCTTCTCTCTCATCTGCTTTAAGCTCACACCTTACTTGTCCCAGAGTGCACACTCCCCACTACTGCATTTAGTTTATCACCACCTCCACAGGTGTGTAAACCTTCATCATATCCCACTTTGGCTTTATCCTCTCAGCTGAAGAGTCCCAGCCTTGCCAGCCCCCATCTGCTCCATGCCCTTCATCTCAGCGCCTGTCCCCATCCTGGTCTCGGTAGGTCTGATGACGCTTGGCATCCTCCCAGCTTTTTTAGCTTTCACTGCACCTGGAGCTGATTATTTTGGGCAGCTGAAAGCCAGATATTCCTGAGCCGATGCTCAACTCTCAACTGGAAGTTCCATGTAGTCAAGGTATGGATTACCTAATTCTTATACACGTTACTTGGCAGTTACTGCCACCCTTTTTGCCTGCCCAGCTTTTGCCTGCCCAGGATGGCACTGAACTGCATAAGAGTTAAAAATTAAAATAATTTAAATATAATATATAATAAAGATTTTTTTTTCCTTCTGTTTCAGAGCAACTTCATTCCTTCAATTAGTTGATGAAAAAGTAACCAAGGACTTTCTTGAAAACCTAGGTGTCACATCTGCCAAGTCTCCCACACTCGTGTGCTTAGCAAGACCCTCAAAGCCCTTCAAGGTTTCCCACCGCTGCAGCGTTGCAGCATCTCGGGGAAAGCAAACCCCTGTAACTACTTTGCAGCCTTTCATAATCCATTTCAAAACAATTCTTGCATCCATCACCAGTAGCCAGGGGTTAACAACTCCACTGGTTATTTCAACTAGAGCTGTAATGAAATAATAATACTTGAAAATAATATTGGATGTTTAAAGATACACACACCCTCTTATTAATGTCATGTGAACTCCTAAACATGAGCTTTAATACAACAAAACCCATGCATTGAATTAAATGCCAAAAATAGAGAAATGTATTCAAAGGGACCTGTCTGGTGCTTTCCAGAACATTCAACCCCAGGCTACTTGCTGTGGCTGTCCAGCTGGAAAACCCAGCAGGGCTGGAAAGCTACTGACGCTTCCAAACAAACTACAAACCTCAAGTCAAACAGTCCAAAGCACCTTCTCATTTCCCAGAAGAGCAGGGCAAGTTGAATAAGCAAAAACTACAGGCAGCAGAGTTTTTCTTCCCACTCCTCCACGTTACATAAAAGAGCCTTTTCAGAAAACAGGCGAGTAGTTCCTGCTGTTCTTCTCCTTCATCCACAGGGACTTCACCCTGGAGATCATAGCTCTGCTGAGATCCCATCTCCCAAGAAAAACAAAACAGAAAAGCTCCAGAACAATATAGCATCTTGTCTACCACCCATTTGAGGAGAAATTTCACATTTCAAAGACTTTGCTGGTGTCAGTCTTGTAGGTTTTTTTTTCTGGCCTGTTACTTGGAAGTCTGATAAACCAGAAGGAACTGAATTTGGCTCCAGCTGAGAAGTTTACGACATGTAAAACACCTTTTCCAGCTGCCCTACTGACAAGGCCATTCTGCTCAGGTGAAAAACATATTGGCACATGAAAACTTGCCTGGAGTGGATCTGTCCCTAGGGTTTTAAAATTATAATCTTTTGCTATACAATTTATACAGCCTCCCAAAGCTTCCAGCTGCTCCAGAAGCTAACGTCTCCTCAGTTAACCAGTTTCCCCAAACGTAACCGTTTCCAGTGAGGAGTCAGCTCCAGGCTCCTTTCCCAGGTTTATGCTTCACACAGAACTTCAGATGTGGATGCTGCAACAACTTCGTGAAAAGCAGAGAAATGAGTAAGACATACACAGGCAGCCTGGTCACAAACATGATTTACTTCTAATAAATTTATATTAAAAACAGAAAAAACTAGCAAGAAAACCTCAAAACCCACTTCCAAACGCTAGAACAGGCTATAAGGTAACCATCACCTTTGTCAGTACATTTGTAGTAAACAAACAATGTATTTTTAAGTCCAGCAGTAGTATCAAAGGCAGGGAAGTAATTGATAGTTTACAAACAATAGGAAATGATTTTGAGTCTAAAACGAAAGCCCACAGACCCCAAACCAAAAGGGGGAATTGCTCAAGCACTTTCTTGCCTGGCTTGAGTCAGTAATTGAAGTGGTGACAGGTAGGAAATAAAGTCTAACACAAGACTAGCAATGGCAAACATAACAGAAAAACACTGTGGAATTAGAGTAAAAGATAAAATATCTAGAATAATTCTATGAACATCAGTTACACGAAGAAAATCTTGCAGATGTAAATGCTGAAGATTTATTAATGAAGATTTTCCTTAGCAGAAACCAGAAAGAACACTGGGAGAGAATGGTACCAGACCTTCCCAATACAGCTAAGGTGTGGAAGTTGAATACTTCCATAGGTAAAAGAAACCTTCCTCATCTAAGACGTATAAAAGGAAAGAGGACGCAAGGAAAAGATCAAGATGACTACTATGAGCTAGAAACAGAAAAGACCTGTGATGAACAGACATGGGTAAGGACTGATAGCAGCCATGCCTGAATTGAGGTCTTCTTTTTAAAGAACAGCACCATTAATTATTCTTCCTCGGGGCATTAAAAACCACAATAAAACCAAATGGAATTAAAGCTAATTCAGGAATCCCTGATCTCCATACCTGCAGGTGGTCCACTACAGCACAAACCTGTATTTCACATCAGCCCTAAGAGGAGGAAACTGCTCTATGATTCCTGTTCAAAAGCTCATGTCAGGATGCTCTGACACTCACCACCAGCTGCCAGCCAGCAAAAAAAAAAAACCCCAAACAAATGAAAATCTGACATTAGCTGCAGCTGGAAATTTTAATATTTTTGTTGTGCCAGTCCAGTGCAATTCAGGGCTTGTCAGTGTTTCCATTAGCAACACAGATTTTATGCATTCATGACTTGGCAGTAGAAGGTCAATACAGACAGTCTCCTGGCATGAAACACAGTCAAGTGAGAAGGAACCACCCACTCTTTCTGCTGCAGACGACAGCGCTAGGCAGAAAGGCTTGCACTTTTCATCATGTCCACTCGAGACATATTTCACAACACTTACAGAATTTGCCAACAATCACTACAGGCTGACTTTCCAAAATGCACATATACCTAACTCAATAGCAAAAATAAAAGATTGGGGAGATCATAAGGGGCTTTTGTTTTAATTGCACCTGTCACAACTGAACAATTCCTCAGGGAAATGTATGTATTTATACAGAGAAATCTCAAAATCATTTACATAGAGCAACATGTGAAACGAATTATTCTTCTTTATATACAGACAAAAAATCTAACATGTCTAAATCTGTCTTTCCCCTCATAATGCCTGTTAAAATAAACAAATAAGTGGGTGGTCCTGACCTACTTTTTAATGGAGCAAGCACCCAGCCTTCCCCGTCGGACGCCAGCCCCGGCACGGCTCCAGCAGGGACGGCGGGATCCTCCCCGCTTCCCTCGCCAGAAGCAAAGAGCACCACAATCCACAGGGCACCACAGACAGAGAAAGCAGGTCAGATTGTCTGGAAGGAGGCGAGGAATGGATAGCTATAAATGTGAAGCCTGTTCCTGAATTACAGGGCACGGTGAAGTTCATTAGCCAGGAAACCTAAATCCTTAAGCTAGGATTCTTCAAGCACAAAAATTAAGGCTTTCGCTGCCCACCTCCTTCTACAGATGTTGTTATACCAAAACCAATCATCTTTAGACTTTTGACATTATTTTCACTCTAAACTATGAAACATCAGCTTCTACTAGCTCAACGTGCATTTCTGTTACTGGCTGAGTACACCTTCAAGCAACAGGAAACTGTCTCTCTCTCTAAAGAGGCTGAGATGAAGAATACACAAACACGTGCCTTTGAGCCTCCACATATAATTTCCTCTTTTCTTACCCCTTTCCTCCCCATCAGAAGAGCAGTAAAGAACCTACAGACTGGCAAATTAAGTTAATGATTCCTATCTTACTTGGGCAGAAAAAAGAAGTCAGAACTGGACCTGTCATTTATTTTAGGGGAGAGGGAGGAACGGGAAGCTTGTGGTAAATTGAGAGGCAATAGCTTTGTTTATACAAGTTTATCTCTTCCCCTCACAGCCTGCAAAACTGAAAAATAACACATATGTAAGTCTGTGACTGTATATAAATACATATGGAAATCTGTGTGCAGGTGAGAGAGGCAGCCATAGCCCGTTCAAGCGCAATGAAACACCATGTTTCTTGGAACACAAAAATCTTCACATAACTAATTACTGAAGCACCCATTACCTCCTGCATTTAGTCTTAGCTACAGGAGCAGACAGGCAGGCACAGTCTCCCAAACCTGAGATATCCCACATCCTTGCATTTTGGCAGTGTCTTGTCCTTGAACAGAAAACATGTTTTCTCATCCTCAATGCAGGTGTCAACAGAGGTGAAGCGTTTAATGAAGGCAAAGAAAGAAGGATGAATAATCTGTAGCTACAGCCGTCTGCCCCATTCCTTTGTCACAACTTGCCATGAACTAAAGAGATGGATCAAACAACTTTAGAACCAAAATAGCTGAGAAGCTCCTGAACTGTTTCTTTGGAGCATTCAGAGGTCAGAGCAGGTTCCATCTCCTGAGACAATTGCTTGGCTGGGAGAGGCCTGTAAGTCCCCAGAGGATTAAACATTATTATTGAAAGTAGAAACAAATCACTTTAAAGATGAAAGTAGTTGCCATCTGAAGAATGGACAAACTTGGTAACCTTTGTTTGCAAGACAAATTACCTCCTGGGCAATTTAATGTGTCGTGGGTTCATTTTTTTTGGCCTAATTTATGGCCAAAGTAGGGACTGTCTAACAGTAAACCACTGGGTTTATTTTTAAGTGCTGACCCAAGGTCAGCCTGAATCAACAGTAAGGCAGCATCATTCCTCATCTTTGACTCTTCCAAAATTGAAATTGCTTCATATTCTGACTCCTGTATACCCCAGATAAAAGCACTTCTGTTCAAGACTAAAACTGGAAGAAAGTTTCCAGCTGACATGAATCCCCACCAGTTTCCACAGGAGCCCTCTCACTCAAAGGCCATTATGGGCTGAACAGGGCTTTGGAAATCACCCTCTATGTTTCTTGTAAGAGTTTTATGCATTTACATCTCAAGTCTTCACATGTGTTAAACATGAGAGTACAGAAAGCAGGGACACAAAGTCCTGGTAGATAAACCTACCCACTGTCAAGCAATGCCAGAAGGCATCTGTGGGCTCTCTGTGCACAGTAGTTCCATAAATGGCTGGAGAAATATTATCAGAAATTTGAATTATCACTATCTGTGCCTACAGCAGATTCAAATTGCAATTTCTAACTTTGTTTCCTAAGAAAATAAAACAATCTACAGAATAAGTGACACAAGCCAGACTCATGCTTCTCCAGTTTCAGACAGAACCCCAATGTTTCCTTCTACTAAATCACATCCATATCATGTCACTCAGCATGAGGTTTAACAAGGTACCGCTATTTTTTACATCTGTTATATGCTAGGCTAAATATAGACCATATAATCATAGTGCCTCCCTGTTAGGAAGCAAGGCACCATCAACCAGGCATGGTATCACTTCTTTCTCGCAACAAATAATGTGTGGAATAAGCAGGATCTCTGGGAAGCATGAAAAAAAGTTAGAGTCACTTCAGACTTACACAGACTCAAACATGAGCGGTTGAATCAATGTAATATTTGAAAGCGACGAGAAGGCGGATAACCAGGCTGTCCTCAATAAAAAAGCCTCATCTCTACAGAGGGAATGTAGAAGCAGGCTTGGGATTTAGATCTTTATACAGATTGTAGAAATTTATTATTATTATATATATTTGCTAATATACATATATATATATATGTATGTACTTTATTACTGTGGACAACTGGATACCAATAAGACTTGTGCCACACAAGTGTCAAACCAGATTCTGATTTGAGGTTTTGGTAACAGTTGCAAAACAAAAGAAGCCTAAAAAATGTGACCCTTTTGATCTGTTTTCAACAAGGACCAAAGCCCAGCTGGAGAACAGCACAGCGTTCAGATCACTAGACCTACCAAGGTGGGGGGGGCAGATACAGAATCCTAAATTAAGAGGAGTAACTAAAGGAAGCAGAAACATTTACATCAATGTTTCCCAACCACTTAATTACCAAAAAAAAGCTAGCCTTAAAATACTTTAAAAATAACATCTAATTAATATTTTATGGTGCTGTGACATTCATACCCAGAGAAAGACAACAGAAACCATTAACTGTGTTTCTTCTCTGTTCTATTTGCTTATACATATGCAAATTTAATTATATCCCTTGTAATTGTTTTATAGACTAACAGTTAATGTCCTGTGAACCATCAGCCACAAAACAGCACTTTAGATGAATGAAACCACATACCACACATGGCAGAGGGCAAGACATAGATCCAGCTCCCGCAGCACATGGTGTTTTATCAAGCTTCCCACACAAGGAAAGGCAGGAAGACCCTTTTCTTTCCCTTCTCCCAATTAAGTGCCTCTGTGGCTGGTCCAGAGAAGTACGTGATCCATTAACCACCATGGGTCCACATTGATGTTTAACTTAGAATCATTTAGGTTGGAAGAGACCCTTGGGATCATCAAGTCCAACCATCACCCCTACTCTACAAGTTCTCCCCTACACCAGATCCCTCAACACCACATCCAATCTACTCTTAAACACAGNGCTGAGTACAGGGGGACAATCACCTCCCTACTTCTGCTGGTCACACTATTCTTTATGCAAGCCAGGATGCCCTTGGCCTTCTTGGCCACCTGGGCACACTGCTGGCTCATGTTCAGCCTCCTGTCGACCAGCACCCCCAGGTCCTTTTCTGCCAGGCAGCTCCAGCCACACTGCCCCAAGCCTGTAGCCATCCATGGGGTTGTTGTGGCCCAAGTGCAGGACCTGGCACTTGGCCTCGTTGAGGGCCATGACATTAACATTGGCCCATCTATCCAGTCTATCCAAGTCCATCTGTAGAGCATCCCTGCCCTCAACCAGATCAACACTCCCACCCAACTTGGTGTTATCTGCAAACTTACTGATAGTGTTTTCTATGTCCCTATCGACATCATCAATGAAGATATTAAAAAGGAAAGGCCCCAATACTGAGCCCTGAGGAACCACTTGTGACTGGCCTCCAGCTGGATTGAACTCCATTGAGCACCACCCTTTGGGATCATCCTTCCAGCCAGTGCTCGATCCAGCAGATAACTTGGAACATCCTTTGTTCCTTCTTGCCATCATCCCGGCTTCCTGTATCCGCTGCTGTCCTCAGCTTCCTTCTTCCCTGCATCCCTTTCCCAGGGCACCCATCTCTCCCCCATTCCCCATCAAACCGCCAGCCCTTCGCTCGTGGCCACCTCAGCACAAAGGTTAAATCACAACAAGCCATTGCCACATCTACGTCCCGTTACAATTCTTGCCTAAGGCACAAAATTAAATGCTCATGAGATTTGCTAAATCGGGGCTAAAAATATAAACCTCAAAATCTCACTGAAGATTAAAAGAGGTTTGAAGGTTGCATTTTATCTCAAATTCCCCTATTAACTAACATTTTTAACTAAAAAAAACCCACATCTTACTTTCTACTGCTGTTTCATAAGAACAGAGAGATGACAGGGCACCCACCCATCATCATTATCCACAAGTTTGAAAGCTTATTACACCAAGTCCAAAGCTAATGAACTCATGTGCAGACCCTGAAATGGTATTTTTAGGACATGAAAAGAACAAAAAAAACGCTTGTGAAGCCTAGCAAATATTTACTACATCTAACTTTGAGATCAGCTCATTGTCATAGACAGAACTTAGTGTCCAAGGAAGGAAACCAAATTAAAACAGTTAATTCAATACTGAAACATTACAGTGGAGGAGAGCTAACTTCCCTCCTTCCAGAATGATGAACCCTCCAAAAAACCAAGTTCACAACTGGTGCAAACGTTCTGAGATGACAGCCCAGATGAGCTGGCCTCACACAAGTCTAAGTTTCAGGTTCACAAGCAGACTGTATCACCCAACCTCAGTTATAAAAGCCAAAGAACAGCTATAATATTAAGTGTGCTTGGTTTACATACCTGTTGATTTATTAGACATATGGCACAGGACTGAAAATGCAGCTCTGGAAAGCATGCCCAGAGCCTCCCAGGATGTAGTAAACATCACACACTAAAAAAAGTCAGTTATCCAGGTAACCTAGTATCATTACATATGCTAATTCCAGAGTGCATATTTATTATTAGACTGTATTATAGACTTCTGTAAAAATAAAAGACAGTAAAAGTAAGTTTTCTGCACATGTCCAAGTCAATTATTGCTGAGCAAAATGCTGGCAATACTCTGGGGAGTTCCCTCAAGAAGGGCTGCAAACGCCTCTGATGGAACACACCCAGTTTGCAAGGCTCCAGCCAGAGAAGGGTTACCTTTCTCCCCTGCTTGGAGAGGAAGTTAGAAAATTACACCCAAATCAAGCATAAAAACTAAATACCAAAGGGCAAAAGAGCAGACTGTTTCATGTGGTTAAAGGAGCAACTACTTGTACATGCCCTTTCCAGGCCAGCTTGTGCAGCAAACCATCAACACCCAAACTGAGCAGCACTGTGAGCATCCAGGAGTGCAGGGTTACATGAGAGGTAACACCACAACCTGAGACACCATTTAGAGGCATAGGTGCAATCAAGAACCTTGGAAATATCAAATCAGGGAGAATAATTAGCATATTAAGCAGGATTCACACACGTCATTAATCACGTTTTATGCTGCTGTCCTTCAGAACAGGACCTCAACTTCCCTTCTACACCAGTTCTGCCAATAAGGCAAAATTCAGGAGCTCTTCCCATTTCTCCCACCTCTGATACCACAGCATTTTTAAGTACAGAATATATTTTAATATACTAAATATTAAAAGAAATCAGCCGTGTTTTCTTCCTTCTCTGTTCACATTTAGCCACAGAAGAGTTGAAGATGCTGTAGATTTTTACTGTTACAGCGAAACAACAGTTTTCAAATGCAAACTGCAAACTTCTTGACACGTGGTATTTATTTTAAACCTTTTAAAGCACAGATGCTCATCTAGAACAGAGAAAGGGCCACATCATTTCATCAAATTTTGTGCCCTTGACTAGTTAACTTTTGAGGAAAGCAAGTGTGATGTTTCAGATCAGATCTAGTAGTCCATCAAGATAAATAATCCATTCAAATACATAACATCCTCATGGCATATCTTCACAGTCAACATACCTGTACTGCCTTGGAATATGAAATAATTCACACACCCCCAACAACCACCAATGCAGCAATAAAATCCCAGTGATGATAAGAGAGGACAACCTGGTAGGCAGGTGCCCATGGGCAGATTTGGTGGCCTCGCTGCGTCAGCAACAGCAGCTCCACGGTACAAAGTCTCAGACCATCTGGGATCTCAAACCAGACTCAAGGCTTTGCTTTTCCCCTCCTTTTCACGCCAGCTACAGTCAGTTTTCAGAGGGAACTCACAGGGACGGGGCCCAGCAGGTAGCAACCCAAACAATCAACCCAGTGATTTGACTGCAAAAATCACAGCAATGAGAATTATCCACAATGAGCTCCAAATCCCAGCAAAACTCCTGGATGTCAATATATGCCTGTACACCAGTGCCACTGTCTTTATCTGCTGATGTTTTCAGCTGTTGGGTTTGTTTTTCAAAAAAAACCTTATCTTTAGGAACAACAGTTCCCCCACCTCCGAGCAAGGCTCGCCCAAGCCACTTCTGTTCCGGTTGGAAGAACCTTATTTCCTTGTTTATTCAGACCAAACCAGCTAGAGACCGGTCTCTCAGCCCATCAACACAGGAATCATTACCACCATTCTCCCAAATCCCAAACACATGCCGATGGATGGGATTAGCACCAGCAGCTCAGGCAAGGCCTCATAGCACCCCCTGATGATACACCCTCCAGTGGCACTATTTTCTCCAAAAGCCAGAAGGAAAAAAATATAAATCAATAAAATAAAAGCAGCAGGAACAATAGATTAGCACCATCACATCAGCAACAGGTCTTAAAGCACCAGCCTGAACTCAACTTCATTCCTTGCCAGGAGACAGAGAGCCAGCTTACACCCATCGATTCTCTCGTACTCAGCACTGCAACCAAAATGACTTCATATGGTTTTCAATCCCTCATGTTATCTTTGTTTCTGAAAAACAAGAACTGCCAGCCTCAAAACAAGCATCGCCTCCTTACCAGCAGGGCTGCCTACCTCTCCCTGGGACGCTAACGGCACCTTCGAGAGACTCGGTGTCACCTCCCCACACAACCCACTGCCACCACAGTTTCCTCAAAAAAGAAAAAAAAAAAAAAATAAAGCAAAGGAAAAGGGCTGTATAAACTGAAATATCACTTGGCTGACAAATTCCTGATTATCTGATTTTCTCCAAGCCTTACGTGGATGGAAAGAATTTGGACAGAACACACAGCAGAGGAGCCAACCCAAAATTCTGGAAATTGATACATCTCTTATTCCATTCTGTAAATGAGATTACAGTTACTTCAGAGTAGATGAACATGGCTTGCCCTATATATGTTATTTAAGAGCTTACAGTTATTAATCTGGTTTTGTTTTGTTTTTACATAATGTTACTACACTATTTAATTGTGCCCAAATTTGAATTATAAATGGCACAGAGGAGTGACACAGAATCACAGAATGTCAGGGATTGGAAGGGAGCTTGAAAGCTCATCTAGTCCATTCCCCCTGCTGGAGCAGGAACACCTAGAGCAGGTCACACAGGAACACGTCCAGGTGAGTTTTGAATGTCTCCAGAGAAGGAGACTCCACAACCTCCCTGGGCAGCCCCTGCCAGTGTTCTTGCCCACTCCACAATTGCTGTTTAAAGTTCCAGGCGAGGCTCAATTTTCTATTTTTGAAAATGAACTACAGAGACACTACACTGGAAGGAGTTTTCAGCCAAAACTTCCCCCTCACCAGCTCACAGCCCGCTCAGTACCTAAGAGCATCCCACCAGCGAGGACACGGGAAGGAGGCAGCAAAGACACAGCCTTAGAAGGTCTGTCAGCTCTGCTGACACTCCGCTAAGCTTTGGTCTAGGGGGGCTGTTCAAGGAAGGAAAAGGCCTTGGGTTTTGTTTACATGGACAAACACATGGAGACCAGGAAGTAGGACAAGAAAGTAACCTCTTAAAAGCAAATCACCCCTTTTTTGAAAGAAAATCTTCATGCAAGCTCCATAGCTGTCTGCAGCTCCAAAGTGTCTCCAGACGCTACGGAAGGGCAGATAGGCTGAATTGAACCCAGGGAATTTTATTACACAAACAACATTTAAGGCCACAAATTTAGGCTACCTATTAAATAAAAAAATCTATAAATATATTGCAATCATAACTTCTAAATTTGTGCTGCTGTTCATGCTCATTACCCTGAAACACAACATCTGTTTAGGATTTTGATGTTAAGAACACAGGGAAAATAAAGCCGGCTTACCTCTTCCGGGGACATATTTGCTTGAACACACCCAGCGTTGCAGGGTTTAGGTGGTCAGTTTGGGGTTTTTTGTTTGTTTGTTTTTTTGTTGTTGCTTTATTTATCTCTTTAGGGGGAGGAAGAAAAACAAACAAACAAAGTCAGAGCAAGCAAAGTTCAGGTGTTAACCTGGAAAAGGCTGCAGGCTGGGCCCTGCGCTCAGCACACTCCCGCGCCGACAAAAGGTTTCCTTTGAAGCAGCCCAGTGGCAGACACCTCCTCCGTTGGGCGGGTGGCTGAAGAGGAGCATGTCCCCAACACACAGGGAGAAGTGTCCAGCTTGCTCCCCACGCCGCTTCTGAAGCCTACCCCCACACTGTTCTACCTTAACTGATGAAAGCTACTAATTAATCTACCCGCTGCTCCTCCCTCGGTCGGGTTACTGCCTCCAGCTTATGATCCAACTGGTTTTACTACTGTGAAACGGCATCTTGGTCACAGTGCAGCTAAGACAGCAATGAATGAAATGAAACAAGAAACTGAAGTTCTTAAAAACCCCCTTGGCTACGTACAGGCAAAAAAAAAACCAACCCAGAAGAACTAACACTAACTTGTCGCTTCCAGCTTATCAAGGCAATCATTGGCTGAAAAGCGAAGGGAGCTACTCTAAATAAACAAAACCACAAGAAAAATACAAAAGAAAAAAAAAACCAACCCCAAAACCACACCAAAAAGCCTTCCACCCACCCCACACACACTGCTAACCGCTCCAAACCCCTCTCTCGTTCAGTATATCAGCATTACTGCTCCAGCCCACGCCAGAGATGAATGTCTGTGTGCACGTTTCACACCGGTGAGATTTAGAAAGGAAAAGCCACTCTCAAAGAAAACAGTAAGTTTGCCAGGGTTTCCACTGCTAATTCCTTTCAGGAATTTATGAAGTTGTTTATTTGAAATTGCCCACACAGGAAGAGGGAGAAAAATGGCAACAACAATGTCAGGAACAAGAACTCTTCATTCAAATATTTCAAGCCCACTAAAAGCGCGTGTGCACACAGCTCAAACAGGAATTTCAAATCAGGTTTTGTTAATAAAATTAGAAGTCCATTCACTCTGAAACCCAACTCTGCATTCCAGCCAGAAAAATATTTAAAAAGGCCTATTACTGCAAAGTGAATTCAAGGAAATTAGCTTCACAAGCAGGCAGTGTAATTGCTTGTAATTGTTCTGGTTGTTTTTTTCCCTACTTGTTTTCAATTATAAAATCACCACAAGCTTCTCCACAGCCCCTGAGCTTTGGTTTCATCCCACCCTCTGGTTTCCTTCCCAACTTTTACAATACCTCTCATTCTTCATCCAACACAAGACACTGTCACATTAGAATCTGAGGATGTTCTGGAGGCTTTATGGGGTTCCCCTTAACTAGGTCTACCTTTCATTTAATGCAAAACAGTGCAGGTAGAAGTCTGCACTGAGAACTGCTCCTTTTGGGACAGACCATCTCAGACAGACAGTGATGAGCTCTCAGAAAACGCCCAGGTCACATAACCAGGCACCACCAAGCTCCAATCCTTCTTTGGAATCTGACTGTCAATGGGCAAAAATTTGTGGTAAAAGACAAAAAACAAAACAAAACAAAACAAAACAAGCAAAAAGTCACCAGCAGATGTTACAGAATCATAGAATCATATAGGTTGGAAGAGGCCCCTGGGATCATCAAGTCCAACCATCAGCCCTACTCTACAAAGTTCTCCCCTACACCAGATCCCTCAACACCACATCCAATCTACTCAAACACAGTCAGGGATGGGGACTCCACCACCTCCCTGGGCAGCCCATTCCACTGACTGACCACTCTCTCTGTGAAAAACATTTTCCTAATGTCCAGCCTAACCCTACCCTGCTGCAACTTGCAGCTTCTTGTTCTACTGATAATTGCCCATGAGAAGATGCCCTTTCAAGCAGTTGTAGAGAGGGATGAGGTCTCCCCTCAGCCTCCTCTTCCTCAAACTAAACAATCCCAACTCCCTCAATCGATCCTCATAAGCCTTATTCTCTAGACCTCTCACCAGTTTCGTTGCCCTCCTCTGCACTCGCTCCAGCACCTCGATATCTCTCTTGTGCTGAGGTGCCCAGAACTGGACACAATACTCAAGGTGTGGCCTCACCAGTGCTGAGTCCAGGGGGACAATCACCTCCCTGCTTCTGCTGGTCACACTATTTTTTTATGCAAGCCAGGATGAAGGTACCGAGCAGCCAGGATGATAAGGTACCGAGCATCAGCATCCCATCGGTATCTAGAAGCTCCCAAACATTCCTTTCTGCATATGAGTATTCCAAAGTCAGACAGTGCTTCGCTCACCTTCTTGTCTGCACAACAAATCAACCCATCTGAAAACAATGTCAGCTTCCTTTGCTGCACTTCTGACAGCAGAGACTCATGAAGCATAAACCCACTACCACGAGATAAACCTACGCTGCGATATTTAGAACACCTGAGGAAAAGGAGGACGTAATCAAAGAGCTATTTCCTGCACGACTTCAACAACTCAAAATGAAGTTGCCAGCACTTGGTCATACTTCAAATTGAAAAGATGAATCTGTCAAAGCATGGGAAAGTCCAAGCAGAAGGAGTTGTGTAAAATGTCAGTAAATTGTATGTATTAGCAGAGCCCAGAAGGAGGGAACAGAAGGGGACAGATCTGCTTTGGTGGTAATGACACGGTCCCAATCTGGGGCATCCCACACATCCAGGTGGCCATAATCCTCCTGGCAACATTTTGGTTGCCCTTCAAATAGGCAAGAAGCAACCACATGCTGCCTGGCAGCCAAGGACAATTTGCAGTTGCCACCAAGGCAACATGCTCTTTTTCTGCCCTCGGAACAAGACGAAGAAGAGACAAACTAATAAAATTAGCAAAATTCAAAGTAGCGACTCCTCCCCCAGCTCTCACATATTTGTCTGATGAAAAATCAAAGGTGTCTTTTAAAGAAATCTTTTATCCTCTGTAAAAACAGTTAACATTTGGGGAAAAAAAAAATAATGTCCATCTCCATCCAGTTTAATCTGTCCCGTATTTATTATGATTTTGAATATTTTATACATGAAGGGGCTAGGCAGATCTGCTGGATAGCACATGCATGTGCAATTTAAAATGCTAATCTTTTTCAAAACATAAGAGATTATAATTTACCATCCAAATTCTGCATGGAGAGATTATACCATGGCCTCAGTTTAATTCTTAACAAGCCAGCATGTATGTCCTCAAAAGACCCCAGATGTATCCATACAATGAGTTCAGGCCAGAACAGGAGAATAGGAAGACACTTTTAGGGAGGAATAAATATTCAAGTACAGTTCCAAAATACTACATCCTGATGTGTAAAACTCAGTGCATCCCTTGATCCTGTCCACACCAATGTGTTCTTAGGTCACATTTCTACTGACCTGACATGGGAGACTCGCCCCATGTCCCCTGATGTCCCCTCAGCCCTCCCCTTCCAGCTGTTTCCTCCTCACGGCATTGTTCAGACCTTCAGCCTCCTTTCCCCTTGGTGTGGGTCATGAGAACTTAGCAATATTTATCTCTTTTTAGCATCCTTCTTGTCATTACCCCTCCCAATCAACTCTCCACCCACATCCCCTTTGCAGGAGCTGTAGGGAGGTTCCTGTTTGAGTAGGAAACATCCCTTCCCACAGAAAGCTCAGAGGACACAGAGACAGCCACCACCTGGTGGTGGTGAGCTACTGGGCAAAGCAGCAATGAGTAAATCCATCAAAGGGACCTTCTTTGTTCACAAGGGCAAAGTCCAACCCTGCTTGTTTCCACCTCCCTCCAGCAGTTCACCCACACCTTGCGGGTGTTAACATTGTACTAGGCCAAGCAGGAGCATTTGAGTTTAGCTCTTGAGGGTTGGTATTTGCAGAAGTCCAGTCATAGCAGCAGTTCACAACAACCTTACTGCAGTAGCACCTGAGAACGGTTGAGAATGGAGGCAGGCAAAAAACACAAGCCGCTTCTCTGCAACAGCTTTCCCAGAAACAGTCTAGCCCTACCTGTAAATTAACTTCAAAAAGAGAAACTATAACCAAATTGGCCATGAAGAAACCACGACTTGCACTTCTCTAGCAATTAATGCTGTCCCTTAATCTCATCACTGCATAACAGTCCTCCAGTCTATGCATACCATCTTAAAAGTTCCCAAGATCAGCCTCATAACTGCGTTCAACTCTGGCACTAAGAAGGCAAGTTATCCCCTGTTGTCACAACACCAGGAAACTTCCTTCTAACAACTTCATTTCCACTTCTCCAAATCCCTATGCCTTCTAGAAAACTGTCTGTCTCCTGTCATGCAGAATAGCCAACCACGCCACGCACACACTGAACAGCTGTAGAGCTAAAAATACCTGAAGCCGAGATGCATAAAGAGTTTTCAGGATAGAAACAACTTAAAATGAAGTTTATAAAAGCCACTGCAAGAAAACACCCAACAAGTTTAGTTTTTAACACAGAAATAAACCACATCTGACCCATCTCTGCTGCTCAGCAGAAAGATGGTGAAAGATCCACATGCAGTGCTTTCCTCCTATATGGCACTTGCATTCAAATTAAGTGTATTATCATCACAGTTATCAAAACATGACTTAAGGTACGATTTACACAGGACTTAAAATGGACTTTGATCTAGACTACAAACAACATAAAAATATTAGACAAGTGAAGGGCATTCCTTTAAACATTTCCTTGGTAAAAGACTCTGAGAACAACTGCATTATTCCCATCAGTCTTAAAAGGTGGATACTTAAATTGCTCCACAGTAAATAAGTAATTTTGCTTTTTCAGGAAGCTGAACAGAAAAATTGCCAAATTTTATATAAGCGAGTGTCAAAAAGTGTTTATAGCACTGGACAAATTTCTCCTGAGGTTTAATAATATAAAAATCACAGTAAGATCCTGTTGTAGTTTGGGCTGGGCCAGACACCAAACGAACGATAGATGCTCTCTTTAATTCTGTTTTGCAAAGAATTAATTTCACTTCAAAAGAGAGAGAAATATTCTCTTTGATTGTACTTCACTGTAGTTACACTAAGGAATCCTTGGAAGTTACTAACAAGGTTAGAAAGCATAAAGAAGCAAAGCATAGCATCTCAGTAATGCTTAGTTTAGATGAGAGCATACCTGCAGCTCAACAGACTGGATTTCAGAAGATGCACACAGAATAGCACACCTTGCTGCTTCACAGACTTCTTCATTGTAACTAACAAATACAGAAGTACATACTCAGCATTACATTTAGCTATTTTGCAGAGAAAACAGGAAAACCATGGAAGGTGCAAACAAGAACTTCAATCAACATTAGGACACCAAACCTGAATAATCATAAAGGGTTAAATAAAAGGTTGAAGAAGCAGTAGCTCACAGTGAAAGGCAGCGCAGCACTGAGCAAGGCAGAGATCCCAGAGAAGAAGATCCTGTTTAGAGAGAGATGATGACTGATCCCAAGACAGGAGAGTGCAGCAGCCCAGTGGAGCACTTCCCTCACACCCTTCCCAGGTCATTGTTTGCTGCTGACAACCGGGGAGCCCAGTCGGGAAACTGAACCCGCTGAAATCCAACCCGATTTCAGTTACCTTTTAGCTGGACACAATCCCTGCCCTATTCCCTTGCAGGGTCACAAAAGAGGTGGTGCCAGCAGCAGGAAGTCCAGGGTAGGACAGAACTGCTCCTTCAAACAATGCAGCTTAATCCAGGCTGAAGCACCCACAAAACCACAGCCTAAGGATGCAGTTTTCTGTTACAGCCAAACTAAACTTGCCGTGACCCCACTTTCGCAACTGTCTCATTACTCAGTGTCTTCTACAGTGGTAGGTTTGGGGTTTTTGGGGCTTCTGGCTTTTTGATCAGTTCACCTCACTAAAAAGCAAGCCACCATGGCTACAGACAACTAAGCACACTACAGCAGGAGGAAGGAAACAGAATATACAGTGCAGAGGGTCTGTACAGAGAGTACAGACCAAGAGTTAAAGTGAGTAAGAACAGACAACAGAACTTACTCCAAAAGTGTATTCAAAAGCATACTGACAAAAAATAATAATTAATCAGCTAAAAAGTCTTCCAGTTAAAAAAACCCACCTTGTTACAAGATGTGCAATTCCAGCCATTTCAATAGCATCTAGCCTGCTGTACCATCACAGCGAAACCAGGTCAATGCAGAAAACTCACCTTCACAAAGTTGTCAGGGAACATGCCCCTTTTGCCATTTAGCTCCCCTTCTAACCATCCTTCTTCTTCCAGCTTTTTCACATTCCTGATGACCTCCCCAACTCTGATCGTTAACTCATCATCGTGCACTGCGTCGTAGTCATATTCCACGATGTAGTCCACTAAAAACAAAACAAAACCAAAACAAACAAAAAGACCACAATACTTAGGCATGGAAATCCAACTGGAAAGCTGTGGACATGCAAAAAGGCAGATGTAATATCAAGTGCTAACAAGTGTTTCCCTTACAACGACACTCATTTGTGAATTGTAGTGTTCCCAACTATTTTGGGGGGGGACAACAACCAACTTGACAGTCACTTCTTAGAATAAAGTAAATTTCAGAATACTACATTGGGTCATATTTTGTTGGTGGTTTTTGGGCATGTGGTAGAAAAAATTGCTGGCAGTGATTATTCCCCCACCCCCACACACTTTGCCCCAGCTCAAGATTTACCAATTATGAACCACTGCCCACAAGGGAAGCGTTTGTTACTCAATGCATATTCGGGGCCAAGGAAGGAGAAGAGTTGAAACTGTGCATGTATGGTATGTTCATGCAATGCTTTGTTAATTCTCATAACTGCATTTGCTGATATATCTGCAAAAAAAACCCGGCTGCTGCACACACAGCATTTTTGCAGGCTTGGTCCAAGGAATGTAATACAGCCAGAAGGTGTATGATTGACAATATCATATTCATTTGCACAGATATGCAAAAGGCATCTTCCTTCAGTTCATGTGGTTTTGTACAAAGAAAAACAAGCAAGTGAGCATTAATTTTTTACTTATAATTAAGTAAACTTAATTATAAGTAAAAAGTATAATTATATATAAATATATAATTATTATATATATCTAAAAAAAATACCAGCACAAGTAGGGACCTGGGGGTGCTGGTCGAGGGGCGGCTGAACATGAGCCAGCAGTGTGCCCAGGTGGCCAAGAAGGCCAAGGGCATCCTGGCTTGCATAAAAAATAGTGTGACCAGCAGAAGTAGGGAGGTGATTGTCCCCCTGTACTCAGCACTGGTGAGGCCACACCTTGAGTCTTGTGTCCAGTTCTGGGCACCTCAGCTCAAGAGAGATATCGAGGTGCTGGAGCGAGTACAGAGGAGGGCAACAAAGCTGGTGAGAGGCCTGGA
>VZTM01042699.1:424993-447195 GCA_013400555.1 Jacana jacana | reverse complement strand
AAGTAAAAAGAGGAGCACAGCTATGTATTTACACAGTTGCACAAGAGAGTAAGAGCTGCTTACTGACAGCTTAAGCCTTGTTTGAAAGTTGAAACTAATTTATTAATCAAGAAATCCTGTTTATGCCAGAAAATTCCACAAGCCTGCACTAATCAAACAATCTTCTCTCTCAGTCAAATCCAGTCAGGACACCCAGGCACTGTATAACACTGCTCTCACCAAAACCTCCCTCTCCTCCATAGACCACACCACACACACACACAAAGACAAGGGAACAACAGGGTTAAAAGACAGCAATCCTGAATGGCTGTAGAACTTTTT
Organism: Jacana jacana; assembly: GCA_013400555.1. Classification (NCBI taxonomy): domain Eukaryota; kingdom Metazoa; phylum Chordata; class Aves; order Charadriiformes; family Jacanidae; genus Jacana; species Jacana jacana. Next base: position 446,874 of record VZTM01042699.1, on the reverse strand, counting down.
TTTTCCCAAGTTACTACTAATTTTATCAATGCATGGTAGTACCCAACAATTAATTCACCATTTAAGGAATCAAATAGGAGAAAGTGTTTTTCCTGGTATCGAGCTTACAGCTCCATTACATCAATGTGTAATTCTGCTGCCTGGACAGCTGTGATTGGAAGTGCTGCTGCACACACGTTGGATCAGAGCCTGTGTCCCTCTGCTGCTTATAGAGGGAGTCAGACAACCCATGGCAAAAAAAAAAAAAGAGAACCACATGATGGTGCCATGAACACGAGAGAAGCTGGAACAATATCTCTGGCAAACTATTTTCTGAGTACATGCATTAACAAAAGACCCAGTCAAACAGAACAGAAGCCATTGCCAGATTTACCTGCTCATCAAACACACCCTGGAACTGCATACGCTTTTTGTACTCTATACATTTATTTTTGCCAAGCACGTTCTCTAAGCTTGCCTCAAAACATCCTATTTCCCCATTACTGCCTGCAGCAAGCACAGTAGTTTTGTCTTGTTTCTGCACCGAATTGTTCTTTGGAGTGGCTGACATGAAATATTGCCCAACAGATCAGAAATTCTGGCAGGCACAGGTCACAAAGACAACTGCCATTCATCACCTACAGCCTGGAAATGAAAATGTCATCTCCCAACCAACTCGACCTAACGACTTTGGAAGCCTGCAAATGCAGGAAAACATTAGGAAACATCCAGGTCACATATTTATCTGATGAGAAACTCTGTTTTGAAGCACATTAGCAGGTATTATATTTCAATATCCCCACTACAGGACAGTTTTAAGCAGTTGAACATGGAAGGGGATGGGAGCACAGTGCCACGGTTAATGCTTACAGCGTCACAGACTATGACTCCAACTGCCAAACACCTGGTCCTTTTTCCACAGAAGTACTGGGTAATCACAGCCAGGCTCTGTCAACATCAACTAATTATTCTGAAAGCTCCTTTTTGTCCTTGGGGCAACATTTCTGTATTTGTGCTTGAAATGCACAACGCATTCGTGTTGGTCCCCTTTCCAGACTGTAAAGCACAGATTCAGACATGCCAACAACTGAAGGAAACTCAAGAACTTCCCAGTCATCATCCATGAGTCAGTCTTCTGAAGATAAAGAGCAGCAAATGAATATCACCTTTTTATTTTTGAGATTTAGATGCTGACTATCCTCTCATGTTTGTCAGTGATACCAAATACCGCCCTCATTTCCATGGAGATCTATACACAAAACAGATCTCAGCTCTCTTCTCTCACCTGAAAAGTGAGAGAAGTTATAGGGTTGTCAATATAGTTTCATCCCATACATTTTTTTTCACGTGTTAGATAAATATGAAACAGCTATACACCTCTCTACTACTTAGTCCTCAAGAGGAACACTTAGAGGTTTTGCTTTTCAGCATTAGCAAGCAGCAGTAGATAAACCATCCAGGCAATTTGAGATGGGCAAGAAGCCATCCTCCTGCCCAAACGGTCCAGATTAAATAAGCCTCTGAAAGGTCTTCAAGTACAATATTTATCCAAGCAAAAACAGTGTTAGCAGTGACAGAAGATGTTTCTAAGGAATCACACCTTATAATAACAATAATTAAGAGTCATGTCAGTCCATACCGCTGAATCTTGAAGTAGGTCTGAACACTTCTGAATCGCTCTTCTGAATGCCTCAAGTTCTCACTTGAAAGCTTTACTAATGAACAGATGTGATACTAAAATATGAGAACAGTCAGAAATAAATTGGACTTTACCAATATAAACTGGTCAAAACTTTCAGAAACCAAAACATCTCAACTGGTGGACAGTGCAGCAGAACCCCTCAGCAACCAAAACTACCAAAAACACCTATCTTAACTCCCCTCTGCTTCTTACACAGCTTTCTCAATTTCAAGCCAACCCAAATCAATTAGCTGTAGCTTTAAAGCCCATCAAGACCGATTCTTGGATGAAAAATAGTCTTCTCGAGCTTCAGCATAAATGCTGTGAGGTTAACTGTGCTTTTCTTGCACATCCAGCAGGACCAAAGCTCACCTGAGGGGGAGACAACATTCTCCTAGTTTTCAGAAGCAGCACAGGCCATCACAAACCACCCTCCTACATCCCACGCAAAGATGCCCCTACCCTAAATCTCTAACAAAGAAGTGGCAGCCTTGTTTTGGCAAGAATTCAAAAGTTAAATACAAGACATCACCTGGCACATCCTTCCAACAGAGGAAAGGGTGAAGGAAAAAGAAACGACAACCCAAATCAAGAGTCAGGTTGATCAAGGTTAACAGAAAATAAAGTTAAAACAGATGGTAAGTACTGACAGGGCAACTTCAGAAACACAGGACTGGGTTCAGCACCCTGGTAGCCATCAAGGGGCTAGAAGCTCTGTTCAATGAGGCATCAGATGCAGCTGAGCCTGTGCCACTCAAGAGCACCAGGGTGGGGACAGTGGTAATTAGCAAAGATGTATGAAGACAAAATCATGCCTGACCAACCTGACAGCCTTCCATGATGACATGATGAGTTCAGGGGATAATGGGAAAGCCATGCGCATTGTTCCTCTCAACTTCTGGACATTGTCTCCCACAACATCCTCATACCAAAACTTCCTGTCATCCAGCCATGACAGCTTTCCAACATAATTAGCTAAATTCCTAGACAGTGCTTTTAGAAGGTTTTGACCCATTTTCAGCGGGACAGGATTGATTAAATCACAACGCTAAGTAAAAACACGTTGACTGGACATCTCTGGAGAAAAAGCAATTAGAACAGGCTTTTTGGGAGTGGTCTGTTCAGCTCTAGGTTTTGAGTAAACCACAACTTGCCCCATGAAACAAAACAAACATGTCAAAGCCCATCAGTCCCCTCAACCACTACAGACTACACTGTTCCTCATGGCAGAGAGGAAAAGTGTCCTAACGACACTGACAAAAGGGCTCACGCTTTTGCCAACATAGCAAAGCACAAGGCATTCAGTCACTGCTGGCACGGGTGAACTCTCCTCCAAAACTTACACAACTGGCTCTTCTGACAACCACATCCCCATGCCAAAGCAGAAGGCAAACCTTCCAGTAAGCATGGCTGCATAACACCCATCTTCACTGGGAAGGAAGTCTTCAGTTATGCTCAGACTCTTTCTGAAGTCAGCTGTTATAGGTAGCTAAAGCCCATTCATAGGATAACTGAAATCCTTGAATTGACTCTCAAGCTATTCAGGAAGCCTTGCTGAAATTTGCAGAAGACAAAGGGACAAGAGCCCAACATCAAGCAGCAAGAGGAGCTTGAGTTGCTTGCCATGCTCCATAGAGGTTTCTTCAGGCAGGTTTTAGGTCAGTTCCGATTAAAAGTCATTTATTGGAACACAAACCCTGGAAAGTTGTGTGGCCTCCAGAACCACCTTGCCAGCAGAACTGCAGTAACACAGGAACAGGTTTTGCTTTTCCAGTTTATCAGAACAGTTACTAGATGCCCAAAACAAACTTTATCAGTACTTTTATTTCCATCTGTACATGTCAAAAAAAAAAAGTTTATTTTCCCAGAAAACCAAGCTAATATTTTTGTCATTACGTGTGGAGTTACAGAGGTATTTTGTTTCATAGCAGACAGCAAGGTTATGCTATAGACAAACAACAACAGAAGACAATCTCATCCCTTCAACTATCAAACTTCTCTTCACAACTATCTCAAAATCAGGTCCTGGACTGACGGAGAAAGCTCCTTCCAATTGCATTCCCCCAAAATTATGCCTACCATTTGTGAGATACAGGAGTTTCAGCTGTTTTAATAGTAACACCATAGCACATGTCTACCCACTGAAGACGGATCTTAACATTCAAAAAGTAGTTCAGTTATTTAAATACTGAAATATGAAAACACACCCATAAGTGTTAAACTCACCAGTGCCCTTCAAATTCTGGCCCCTGGTTCCAAAACAGCATGACTTTCATCCTACAAAGCTCTCCTGGAAAGGCACATGCATAAGGTGAGCACCAGGGTTTGCCAACCAAAGACAAATCCCTCCTGGGCAAGAGCCTCCCCTGCTCTGCAGCCAGGCTCCTCCTCCTGCCCCCTGCAGCTGGCACCCCTGATTCACTCTCCTGTTTACTCAATGACCCACTATGGCCATAATAACCAGTTCCCCAAAGATCAAAGTATTCTTTTGGGTGTACAGATGGGGGTTTGGTCTTCCTTACACTGAGTTTGGAAGCACCTCACATTTCCCACTACTGGGAAAACCATAGAATCATAGAATCATTTAGGTTGGAAGAGACCCCTGGGATCATCAAGTCCAACCATCAGCCCTACTCTACAAGTTCTCCCCTACACCAGATCCCTCAACACCACATCTAATCTACTCTTAAACACAGTCAGGGATGGGGTTTCACCACCTCCCTGGGCAGCTGATTCCACTGACTGACCACTCTCTCTGTGAAAAACTTTTTCCTAAAGTCCAGCCTAACCCTACCCTGCTGCAGCTTGCAGCCATTCCCTCTTGTTCTATCACTAATTGCCTGTGAGAAGAAACCAGCACCAACCTCCCTACAACGCCCTTTCAAGCAGTTGTAGAGAGGGATGAGGTCTCCCCTCAGCCTCCTCTTCCATTCTGACCACTGGTCTTGTGCAAGAAGGCACTTCCTTTCAAGCCCCAACAGCCATCAGGATGAGAAGCAGCCAAGGGACCAAACCTTGAACTGATGGAAACACATGGTGTTTCCTTCTTGTGGTGCCCAAGACGGCTACATAACCAATGGAACGTTGAACTGGTACATCCATGACATCTTAACCCAAGGATGCTGTGACCCCATCCTGTCTTCTGTGTGCATTCACACGCTCCCTTCCCCCTGCTCTGCGCTTCAACTACTATTTATTTATACTACTGGTGAATCAGATAAAGAAAATAGCCCCAGAGAAAACTATTTAGTGCCAGCTTTTTCCAAGTTTATCTCCCTGAGATGGCCCACTGCAGGGCCAGAGACGCAGGACTGCATCAAAGCCAACTTAGATCAACATCTACATCGTTTTTTCAGTCCAGATCAGGAGCTCCAAACCATAGTGCCTCAGTTCACAGCATGGGGCAGTCTCATAGCAAGCAGTCTGGATTTCTTTTCACTGAAACTAAATCAAAGATATGCAGCTTGGAAGCACACTTAATGCATCCTAATCTTTAACAGGCATTAAGTCCGTGGGACAAGACTAGAACTATGATGACAAAAACGTTCCAAACACACAATATCAATGTCAGGTCCCAAAGACTAGTAGTTTCCCTCTATAGATACAAACATCTTGCCCCTCACCTGCTTTACACATAGCCAAAATCTGCCACGAAACCACTTCCTAACATCATGCATTAACAATGCAAAGCCACTGGATTCCTGTCATCTCTGTTGGTAGAGATGCAGCTCCAAGCTATTAAGACAACAAACAAGGAAAGAATTCCTTCTAACCCAGTTCTTCTTTAACTGAGACCATGGGGTCCAAACACATTTTACAGTACAGTTCACCACAGCCTTCAGTAAGTCAACAGTTTTAAGTGACGCTATGGAGAACAGCAGACACTTAACTGAGCTGTGCCACGCAGAGCCATCACGTTCACGCTCCACGTGGAGGACTTGCAAAGCAGTTGCATCACAAGGACTACTGGAAAAATGTTAAGCATCAAAAGTAAGACATCCTGTCTTCACAGTAGCACAAAGGGAGGTTGGGCACCTCCTGTGTGGCCTTGGAAATAGCAGTGACACACAGCAGAACCATTTCTACCTGTGCCTGCTCCCACGCGAGCCATACCAGTGGTGCCAGCTCCAGTCCTGATAAACAGCTCTGTACCAAAGCAGTGGCACTGCTCCCTGCTCCCAAAGCTTTGATCCCCTCTCTGCCAGCCAAGCAAACTTCTGCTGCCACAAGGAAGGGATGGGGCAGAGAGAAGTACTCTGCAGTTTAAGATAATGCCGACCTCATATTCAACTATTGATGTAAGGTCTTGTTTCAAGCAAGATGCCCCTGAGCCATCAGGATTCTTTCAGCAGTTTATTATAAACAACATAATGCCAATGGAATTAAAAGATTTTCATGTCATTCCATGTACATTTTCTTTTAAGCATATACAATTAACTCCCAATTTTCTGTAAGCTGATTATTCCACTAGTGGATTATTTGAAAGACAAAGGACCTAAATCTCTAGAATTTATTAACTTGGCAAACATTACTGTCAAGCATTGAAGACACCTTCAATAAATACAAAATACACAGGGTTGGTCCCAAGCTGCTTCTACATAAAGCCAGCCCAGCTGTGTCCACCCAAACCCTGGGAGCACCACGGACACCCTGCTGGCACCCAGCATGGGCTCAGCTTGGAACCCTACAGGATGCGCTCCATCTGAAACAACAGCTCGCTCTCGCTCAAACACACCTCATGACTCAGAAGGCTCATTAGGTTTGATGTAGCATTAGATGAGCCATGGCAAGCAGCCAAGCTGCAGAGTCAGGCCAATTTCCCCCAAAAGCCCTCTTTTCCACTTCTCCAGCAGCGCAGTGCCAGGACAGCTCTGTCTTCCAGTCCCAGACCCCCTTCCTCTGTCAGATTTAAAAAAAAACAAAAACATAGTTGTAGAAGGGAATTTAAAAATCCAAGTCTTTCCAATCAAAGAAGCTCTGGTTATCAAGACAATGTACCATTCTTCTGGAATACAGTATATTTTTTTTTCAATCACAGGTTGCCACCCAAAATGCACTCGATGTCGTGGTTTCAAGATAAGTTAGAAACTTAGCAAATACTCTCCAGTGCTTACACTACGGGTATTTCAAACTGTATACCTTTAAAAAAAACAACCCAAAAAACTAAGTCAGAATAAACCCACACCAGGGGAAAAAACCCCAAACACCCACACACAACCCAAAATCCAGTAACAAAACAAACTTCAAGTACATCCTTTAAGTCTCACAACATCCAATACCTCCTTCGGGCCTTTCTTGCCCAAACTTCAGCATCAGCAGCCCAGCTACTGTCAGCTTCCTGTTTTGGTTAAATACTATGAGCTTCAAGAGAAAAAAACAAAACCAAACCATTGGCAGAGGGGAAGGAATGAGCTGGAATAAAAGGTGGTTCTGTTAACTTCCTGAAGTATAGGATCCTAAAACATTCATACTATTTAATGATAAGGGAAACCTGAGTGCATACTTTTGCTATAGAAAAGGGGCTTATAAGAGAGATGGAGAGAGACTTTTGTCTGGAATCTGCAGTGACAGCACAAATGGCAACGGTTTTCAACTGAAAGAGGATGGATTTCAATTGGACATAAGGAAGAAATTCTTTCCTGTGAGGGTGATGAGAGGTTGGCCCTGGTTGCCCAAGGAAGTTGTAACTGCTCCATTCCTGGAGGTGTCCAAGGCCAGGCTGGATGATGGGGCTTTGAGCAACCTGGTCTGGTAGGAGGTGTCCCTGCCCATGGCAGGGGGTTTGGAAGTCAATGATCTTTAAGGTCCCTTCCAGCCCACACCACTGTGTGATTTAGACACAAAAATATTTTAATGAGATTTTTACCTAGGTGTTAGCTATACCATATAAATTAAAGAAATATCAGTAACTGGTTTTAGCCTTGAGGATATTCTCTTTCAGAAACACACTTTCACAGACTTCTTGTGATCCACAAGATCTGCCAGACCCCTTATTAAAGTTTTTCACACTTTTGATTTTACATCTACAGCTGACCAGTGACTCTGCAGAAGTTGGCCAAAGTGAAATTCATTTCAGCCACTGAACATTTCTCCTCAAAACACCTTCCAGCTGCTGTGCACCGACATCCCAACGATGAACCCTCAAGACAATACAGTCCCCAGTCAACTCCAGTCACTGCTAGAGCCAGTGATAAGGCACTTTGTGTACATTTTTTTTCTTTTTTTCTTCCCATCCTGCAGTGTCTATTTTTTTTTCTTTACTCCTTTTGTAACTTGCCCTGTGCTGCATCACCCCATTCCAGGACAAACTTTTTCTGCTTAGAGCAACAATCCCTCTACATCAATAGCATGTCTTAAAAAAAAGAAGGGAAAATAAAATCAAGAAATAGCAGTCTGTCCATCAGACAGCTGAAAGCCAGGAGACTTGATTGTGTCAGCACAGAACTGGTCCATCTGGAAGCCGCCCTGGATCCACCTGGCATTTTTAGATTGGGCAAGTCAACAGTGCATTCTGCAAGAAATGACTCACCACAGGTTTTTTAATAAAAGATTATGTCTAATTTTACAGACTAGTAGGAATGGCTGAAATAATTACAAAAAACGAGCAACTGAAAACTGTAAAAAACATACGCTTTTCCTCCCAAACCATTTCAAGTAATGAGAAATTCATTGCATTCTCACAGTAATCATCTCAAACACCAGCTTCTTAAGGTGGCTCCTGTACAGTTACCGAGGTACTTTGTGAAGGAAGTTAAACAGCATAGAGCAGAAACCATGCCCAGAGGCCTGCCCTGAAGCACTGAAGATGCAAGCCATGCAACGCCTCATTTTCCTACATCAGGCTCCTGTAATTCTCTAGGGTATATTCTAGTGCTCACCACTGTGCATGGCAGAACACACTGAAAAAATTAGGATTGTCAATTTTCACTTCCCTACAGCAAATCATTTTCACATACATCCTCATAATTCTGCAACTGTGTTCTGTAGATAAAGTGTCGCTATCAGCCAGCCATGAAAAAAGCATTCTAGTGATAAGTTCCTCACTGCAGCTGTGTTGAGCCAAGTCTGGAATCATCAAATGGTCCAGGCTAGAAGGGACCTCTATGGTCATCTAGTCTGACGTCCCCACAGTCAGTAGGGACACCCCCAACTAGACCAGGTTACCCAGGGCTCCTCGAGCCTCAGCTTGAATATCTCCAGGGAAGGGGCCTCAACCACCTCCCTGGGCAACCTGTTGCAGTGGTTACCCTCAGAGTAAAGAACCTATTCCTAATATCCATTCTAAATCTGCTCTTCTCCAGCTTGAAGCCATTGCCTCCCATATTGTCACTGTAGGGCTTTGTAAACAGACCCTCCCCAGCCTTCCTGTAGGCCCCCTTCAGGGACTGGAAAGCTGCTCTTCGGTCTCCCTGGAGCCTCCTCTTCTCCAGGCTGAAGAACCCCAGCTCCCTCAGTCTGTCCTTGTAGCAAAGGTGCTCCAACACCCTGATAATTTTCACGGCCTTCCTCTGGACCCACTCCATCAGGTCCATGTCCTCCCTCTATTGAGGGCTCCAGACCTGCACACAGGACTCCAGGTGAGGTCTCACCAAAGCAAAGAGGCAGAATCACCTCTCTGGATCTGCTGGCGACACATCTTTTGATGCAGCCCAGGATGTGAGTGGCCTTCTGGGCTGCAAGTGCCCACTGCCTGCTCATGGCCAGCTTCTCCTCCATCAGCACCCCCAAGTCCCTTCCTCAGTGCTGCTTTCTAATACCTCATCCCCTGGTCTGTATTGAGAGTGACGATTGTTCCAGCCTTAGACACTAGAAGCAGCATTCAATCACGTCATCCCCAGTATCAGCAGAAATACTTGCCTTAAACTCAGCCACAAACTTAAATGCTAAAAATTGTGGATTTGCTTTTCCCCCCTCACTTCTAAGAGCGAGAATTGTCAGACTCCTCCCTTCATAGCAAGGGAAGGTACAAAACAAAGTATTAGAGTAAAATCTCTACCACCCCCAGGTGTTAGATACTACCTTGTAAGGACAGAAGAGGTCAAAATGTTTTACCTGGGAAGTTACATTAAGCAGGAAGCGATGTTTTGTGTTATTTGCCATTTCCTTCAGGCTCGGTAGAACTCACTGCAAGAAACCTGCCTGGAAATGAGAGGTGACACTTGCAGGAAAAGGTAGCAAATGTTTTCACAAGCAGAGGTGGAGAACTGCTATTAATATGCAGAGAAACCCAAGGATCTTAGAGGGCACAGGGAAATATACTTTAAAAAAAAAAAAGCACACCACTTTTTCTTAAGTCATGACTCAGACACTGTTCCATACACAGATTCACACCTCTCCCTCTGCTCCTTCCCTTCAGTTCATTTTATAACATTTTGCTGGCAAACACATTGGAGGCGAGTTGCAGAACACCAAATTACAAAAGCTGTTATAACAAAGCCATGCCAAAAAGCTCTGAAGAACAAAAGGATCATACCTCATTTAGATTTGGTTGAAACCAAAGCACCAAATAACAGTAAAAGCACTACAGAGGTCAACACCATATTTACAGTTTTTTTCCCTCATGACTTCCACTAGGTAATTACCTCACAAAAATCCATATGAAGCTGAAGATTCTGTTGCTTATCTTAGTTTGAATTCTTCTTATAAAGTCAACCCCATACACACGCACAAAAATTATATTTGAGTTTTATAAAAGTTTCCTTCCTTCAGGAAGAATTGTGGCTGCCCCATCCCTGGGGGTGTTTCAAGACCAGGCTGGATGGGGCTTTGAGCAACCTGCTCTGGTGGAAGGTGCCCCTGCCCAGGGCAGGGGGGTTGGAACTGTATGGTCTTCTAAGGTCCCCTCCAACTCTAACCATTCTATGACCACATGGTACTACAAAAGCTTCAGCTCCTCCTGCAGATATTTCTTTCAGGACTCTTCAAGCCAGACCAGACAGCACCATCGTAACTCCAGGTTATGAATTCATGAGTTACAAAACCAAGAAAGTCTCTGAAAGCCTTTTGGGTTTAAAACAAAAGAAAACTCCTTTCATACTCTAAAAAGAAAAATGCAAAAATGCTTTGACAGGTGGCCTACAACTTGGCACATCTCTAATGCAGAATGACAATTAGTATTTCTGCAAGCATGGCAAGAATCTGGCTTTGAAAGAAATTTATGGAAACTTAAAAGCATCATTCGGAGCGTGCACAAAGTGTTCCCTTCATCTTTAAAAACAGGCATGAGGCAACAGTCTGAATGGTCCCAGACTGGGGTCTTGCAAAAACCACAAAATATGCTTAGCATTAAAACAGGGACAAGTGTTCCTATCAGATGTCATGCTGTCAGAACAGTCCATACTAATTAAGGCATAATAAAGTTAATTCACTTTTTAGCATGGACATTTCAGTCAATACAAAAGCTGAACTGTTGATTGAAATGCACAAAGAGAAACCCTTATGCAAGGGATTTTTACAAAAGTCAGTCAAAACTGCAAATGCTCAAGGGCATCCTTCAATTTCAGATGGTTTTGAAGGAGACAATATTGCTTCATCAGCTCAACACTGTTCTAGAAGTTAGGAGGTACAGTCCTTTAAGCATGCATTTGTAACTTGGATTTAGAAGGATTTAAGCATATCTTATTAATACTGTGCTTCAACCCTGCACAGCTTGCAATACTTCAAATCACAGAAAAAAAAAAAAAAACCTCAAGGTTTTAAAGGACTCCACCTCTGGAGGTGACCTACTCCAAAGAGGTCAGAGTAAGGCCAACCTGAAAGTCAAATCAGGTCACTCAAGGCTTTGTCCTGCTAAGTTTTGAAAATCTTCAAAGGATGGAGAAAAAACAGCCACCCTGAGCACCTTTTCTGGTGCTCAATTCCCATAGTTACTTTTCCCCATTATGTTCAGTAAGAATTATCATTGTCCTAATTTGCAGCCATGGATTTCCATTTTATCACTGTGCCTCCAAGAGGAGTATCGCTTTCTCTTCTCCAGGCTAGAATAACTTCTTGCACCCTATATGCAGTAGCCTCCTAAACCACACTCAACTCTCTGGCTTGTTGGCATCCCTGTTGCATTTGAGGGGAAAGAGAAGAAAAACCAGACACGGTATTTTAGAGGCACACCCATGAGTGCCAGGTAGTGGTGAACCACCATTCCCCATGATCTGCCAGCTACTTTCCCAGTAAACATCAAGTTTGTTCCCTCCTAGATACTGGATTATCCATTTGTCTTTTTGGAACCACAGGAGGGTCCGGCTGGATCATTATCCCAGTACAGGAGCACATCACCCCTTCATTCACTGGGGATTCCAACACAGAGGGATTGGAACTAGACGACCTTTAAGATCCCTTCCAGCTCTAACCACCCTGAGTCGATGGACTTTTTTAGGTACCTGAACACAGTTTTGAGCACTTGAAGAAGCCAGGCTTACACGAGCATCCCTATCAGCATTATTCTCCTGCTCCACCCCCAATAATTCTTTCCTGTACACCTATTTGGCTGAAACATGCCAGAAAAGTAGCATCTCAAAAATAAGATCTGTGCTTTTTTTTTAATTATTATTATTTTTGCAGAGTCAGCACCGGAACGCCAAATCACACTCCTCCCTGAGAAAAAGCCTCCGGGACTGCCCCAACACTCCTCTTTTAACCTGATGGTTGGCTAATCACCAAATATGCAGCTTGGAAGCAGCTACAGCATGTGCCGTGTCTTGCACGGCTAATTGATAGTAACACAGAGCGATCGGTATTTGAAGAATTTGGGGAGGGAGCAGAGGCATTATGGGAGGTTATGGAAAGCTGTCTGGGGCAAGGGATACCAGTTGCTGCAGTCAAGAGACAGCACACCTGGATGCAGGTTCATAGAAAGCTCACCCTCACCTTCGCTCTTCTCAACGTGCTCGCTTAAAGCAGTAGTTTGGATTTCAGAAACACAAAAGGAAATCCTTTCGACTGTCCCCACATATTTCACAACCACCAGGCACAACCCTGGTGACCCAACTACACACACACACAAAGAAAAAATCAGCAATATAATCTCAGCTTTTCAAAAACACAGGCCAGGATTTACCACTGCAGTTACTGCTCAGAACTGCGGAAGCATGATACAGCAGCGTAGAGCAAGATCCAGTAACTCTGTCTTGATAGGAAATCAGCGTGGTCTGCTCGCTGCAGGGAGATGGCAGGCTCTGTCTTATTCTAGTGACAGCACAGCTCGCTTCATACACAGATTTATTTTTTTATTTATTTTATTTCATACACAGATTCTTGTCTGCTATTCATCAAGCCAGAGGTTTCCTAGCTATCTACCAGCACAGGTTTTCTTGTACGATCTCCCCATGAGAAGCCAGTACAATCCATACACATATCTATGTTTTTCATGGTTCTCTCTCAGTAAGGATGCAGCATCAAGCTTGAAAGAGCAAACCCTCTTCCCATAAAATAAGCATCTAGTAAGGTGATGAACACACAAAAGTTAGAGGAAACAACTTTATCCATTCTGAACTGGGTTTTTACGTTAGAACCACCACACTGTTAATTTGCATACAGCCTTACAGCACCCACAGCTACAACCAATGCCCTCAAGCTGCAAAGGGCTTCCTCTGAAAGAGCCTCCAATTTCCCAGCACCACATCCTTACACGGATATTGGTACACAGTAAAAGCAGACCATGTTCACTGGTGAGACCGCACCTTGAGTATTGTGTCCAGTTCTGGGCACCTCAACACAAGAGAGATATCGAGGTGCTGGAGCGAGTGCAGAGGAGGGCAACAAAACTGGTGAGAGGCCTGGAGAGTAAGGCTTATGAGGATCGATTGAGGGAGTTGGGGTTGTTTAGTTTGAGGAGGAGGCGGCTGAGGGGAGATCTCATCACTCTCTACAACTGCTTGAAAGGGCACTGTAGAGAGGTTGGTGCTGGTCTCTTCTCACGGCAATTAGTGATAGAAGGAGAGGGAATGGCTGCAAGCTGCAGCAGGGTAGGGTTAGGCTGGACATTAGGAAAAAGTTTTTCACAGAGAGAGTGGTCAGTCAGTGGAATGGGCTGCCCAGGGAGGTGGTGGAGTCACCATCCCTGACTGTGTTTCAGAGTAGATTAGATGTGGTGTTGAGGGATCTGGTGCAGGGGAGAACTTGTAGAGTAGGGCTGAGGATTGGATTTGATGATCCAAGGGGTCTCTTCCAACCTAAATGATTCTATGATTCTATGTTATACTTGGGCTTTTCATAATGTGAAAACATTAATGCAATGTTTTTAACTACAGTCTTCCTCTTTACAGAGAGACTCTCCTTCCCTCTGCTGAAGGACAAGGTCTATTTTCAGTACCACGCACAGTCTGAGTCAGGCAATCAAAGCGCTGCATTTCATTTTCAAGAGCAAAACAGCCCAGTTTGTAATAGTCCATGCCTAATGCAAAGACTGTATTGCACTGCTTGCGCTTCTCTGGAAGATCTGCTGTCTCCTTATCCACCACACCTATGGGAGAATGGGATTAACATAGTTGCTTTCAGCCACATGTCTACCAAAGTCACTGCCCTCAGCACTTCCACTGCCCCCGTTTCAGAGCAGCAGCTCGTCTTACCCAGCTTCAGAACAGCACTAACTCCAATGAAAATACATGTTGTTTGGGACATGGAGGTTTCAAACAAGCAGCCTATGGCCAGCTCTTCAGATAATCATCTGAAAGGGCTGCCACTCCCAGGCAGCTTGCAAATCTAGCTAAATTTGTGCCGTTTTGTACTAAAAAGTCTCAAGAAAAAATAAAAGAAGTATTTTTCACTTAACCACTTAGGAAATGGAACCAATGGGCTCTGCTCTTCAGAACAGTTGCTTTAGTCAATTCCATAGAATAGAGTTTCTTGCACCTGAAGGCTGAAGGAGTGACCCTGTGTGCTCTCTCCCTAGACATTCCCACATGGCTGCCTCTTGCCTTGTGCAGCTCCAGGGTGTGCCGGTTTCCTTGGCTGCCAAATCAGCCTGCTGGTTCTCTTCCAGTTGGAGTCAACTCTGGCCAATGTCTTCAACTAGATCATCCTGTGGACACATGACCACTAAACCTGCCAAAAGGGAAGATTAAAGAATGCACTGCTACGGGCATCATCCAGGGGATCGACCGTATCAAGGAATGATGGATCTAGCACTTTCCTTAATAATTTGCTCTAGTAGTTAATAATTTCCCCAATAGAAACATTCAGATATTAAAATAAGTGCAAACATCAATATAATTTACCTTAAGTTTTAGGCAGACTTATTCTAGTTCATCTTGCATTTAATGATTTATGACAGTACTAAATAAGCCAAACTCCATAAAAGCATTTAAGTGATGGGAAAAATAAAGTCCAGCCCAACTGTGGAAAATCAGAGCACAGAAGGACAGAGGCATGGTTTTTACATACTGCACTCAGGCTGCTTCACAACACATACCCATTACTGAGGACAACAAAACCAAAAGCCACAGAAATACAAGAAGTACTTCCATAAGAAGTTCTCTTTAGGAACTATTTTCTCTTTAAATGTATTATTAATCCAATTAAAAGAAAAGAATGCAAGTTAGAGGCACAGTTTTAAAAGGACACTTGGTTGTCTTAAAATGAGTAGAGGAAGATCACAAGGAGTTTAAAAAAAGCTTTTTAAAGATCAGGAACAAGAAAGCTGTGAAATAAACAGTTTGCTCAATCATGAACACTCGAAGAGCCATTAGTATAGACAGAAGAAACTTTGGAATTTTCAGTTTGGATTTAGTGCAAAGTAACTGCATGCTAAAATGGAAAAGCAGCACCACTCTCCCTTCCCAGGCTCCTGAAATACAGCCCCATCCACTCTGCAGCTTGCTGACACAACGGCAGGCCTGGCACCAAGGTTTCTTTCACACCAGCCAGTTTATCAGCCCACACCAAGGGCTCTCAAACACTGGAGTCACAGCACACCAGGAAGAGGCATTGCAAAGTTCTAGCCCCTTTTGGCAGCAGCCTAAAGTTAAAGATAATCCAGGAAAACAGAGAAGTTGTGGGAGATTCATCTTACACAAGCGAGGGAAGAGGACAACACTCACTAGTCAGAGGTAAGCAAAGGCAGAGGCCTTATTTCAGTGCCAGCTTAAAAAGATCAAATTGCATATACGGTCAAAAAACATTTGACTAAGACTGACCACTTAGTCATTTAATCCAAGAGAGAAAAACTGATGACTTAAGAGTCTTCCTAAAACGGTAAGTCAGGCAAGTTTCCAGGAACTTGGGCAAAGCTGTCTTCTTAATTTAAAACTAAACTAAAAATCATTAATAATTCCAATCCACAAAAATCTCTTCACAGTAGCTGAGAGTCAACTGGTGCAGAAATGAGAAAAATAAAATGAGATTACCTAGTACTGCCTAATTCCAAAACCATTTATGTGTTCCTCTACTGTCACAAAGTATTAAGTTTATGAAGATTTAGGTACTGTCAAGAAAACAGCATGATCTTAAGCCACTTAAAAGTTTAAAATAATACTTTATCTGGTTGAAGCCATAAAGGTGGTAAAGTTCATTTTGAGTTTCTTAACCAATAATGTCAAATTTAAACTCAAAGTTTACAATCATAGAGCTCTTTGGCACAAGCAGACAGATTCCCACTTCCCTCTCCAGAGTTCCACAGAGAGCTCAAACTGCAACCCTCTCCCGTAACATAAAAGCCAGCACTCTCCAAAATGCTGAAATTAAAGGAAAATGCTTCTTTTTTTTTTATAATAATTCAAAATATTAGATTTTAATTTATTGCACTGCAATCAACCTTGCCTAATACCTTGAGCATGTTACAGGTGATACGTATTCCTTTATGAAAGGTTGATCCAATATTCAAAATTAGCTCACATTATATTGTCTCCAGTGTACATCACCCCAAAAGTGGAAAGATTTAACTCATTTGGCAGAGGCAGATACGATGCCTTCACCCTCAGTCTGATTTAGGGCTCTAGTAGTGGTAGGTCTTAAATCTTCCAGGAAAAGAAGATATACTGCTCAGATGTACTTATAATCCTTCATTTTCTTCATTCAAGATTTCTGAAAAAGCAACATTTCATGTTGATTTTATATAAAGGAAGTCAGTTTTCCATCTGACTAGAGCAATAAAACACAATCCCACCCAAAAATATATGTTGGCATTAGTCAGAGAAAGTAAATACCTGTGCTGGCATCACATCAGTATTCAAATGAATTAAGTTTACACTAAAAAATGCAAAACAATTTGGGGTGAGAGGAACCTACAGAGGCCATCTGGTGTACCAGAGCAGCTGAGGGTAATGCACAACCGGGATTACACTCGCACCATCACAACAACAAAGTCACATAAAACTATTTCTCATCGCTGCACGACCAAGAAGATAAGGGACAGCAGAGGCACCGCTGTCACCATCACAGGGAGAGGAGCACATTTGAGTTAGCTGGCACCATCACAATTCAGATTAGAAGGAAAAAGAGCTACTTTCACAGAAAGGAAGAGTATCAGGGAAGAAAAAGTTAAACATAATTTAACTATGTTACAAAATATAGGAAGCCAGTTTAAAAACAAAATGAAACAAACTTTAAAAGGGGCAGAAGAAAAGTGCTAACTGCCTGTGGTGAACCAGTGACACGGTTCAAGTGCCCGGGCTGCAATGACAGATTGGATTAGCTGCTAGAAACTGCTACACTCCAGACCCTCCAGCAACATTTTCACCTGATGGACTTCCCCACTTCTGTCACGATGACCTAAGCCACTTCAAGCACGTTCATTGCTGCTCTTTCCCAATAAATCATTTTTATGAAAGCAGGTTAAGGAAACAGCAGGCCAGCAATCATACGTGACAGCATCTCTGAGGAAGGAAAATGGATGGAAAGAACAGAGAGATGACAGTCAAAAAGGGGCAGATCCAGCAGCCACCTCCCTTAACCCCAGACAGGACAACGTGCCCGACCATGAACTTCCTGTGTTTATGCAATAAAATTCCACTAAAGGACAAAAAAAACCTAACACAGGCAGAACAGAGTAGAGGCAGTCAGTGAAGGTGATGAGACTTCAAAGGGCTGATCCTACCTAGCTGAAAAAAAAGCTCTAAGAACTGTTAGGAAAACCAAAGAAACCACCTACGTGGAGTTAAGTCTTGAATAGCATATACAGTCCTGAAAAACTCTCCAGAACAAGATGAAAAGGGGTATCAAAATTAAAATAACCAGCCTGTAAAGATGCCCAGTGCCTGGAATGAGTGGCACACGAGGAAAACAGATGTATGGAGACCTCTCAAGCTGAGGCCACCAAGCAATTGTCCACCATTCCTCAAAAATACAAAGGAGTCAGGTGGAGCAAGCAGTCACTTTAGGGGAAAAAAAAAAAAAACCAAAACCAAAAAATAACTCACACTGAAAGGATATATTTCCCCTCACACCCCATTTTGTGCTAAACAGGGATTTTCACTGCCCAGGTAATTGTGGAGAGCAAGAACATTCCTCTGACCCACTTTGTACAAGACCCTGATGGTCCATCACTATTTATAAAAAGGTCTTGTGAGTAACTCTCTAAATTACTATCACCAGACCATAGGCTTTTATAAAAAAAAAAAAAATATTAAAGAACTTTCCATGAGGGACCTGCTTTCCATATCCATTTCCTCCCTGCCTGCCCCACAGAAGAGGACTCTCAGCACAGAAACTCCTACATTCTTGGAGAAACAAAAGGGCAAGAGCTGAGCTGACAAAACTAGCACCTTCTGATGGGAATTCTCCTCTGCCTTGACCCAAACCATCAAGTCTTCTCAGTTGCTGTATTCTGGTTTACCAGTAGTTTTGGCAACTCTCTTCCAAAGGTTGACTTTTCATCATCTTCCCTTACAGTTTGGTCTAGAAAATTCTAATAATAAAGCACTGTGCTCAACCTTGTCAGTACTAGTATAGTTGCTCTGTCAACACTAGGCTCATCAAGTACTCTGGTACAGAAGGGTTGTAATAGCTTGTACTTCTGATTAAGTCATTTTAATCTTCATAATCTAGCATGAATAAAGTTCAAACTGCACCTTTCTTGGTAAAAACACTAGCAGAAGGACTCTTCATCTGTCCTACTTATTCACTGGGGGGCGTTGGAGTGGATTTTTAGGGACATTCTGTTGGGTTGTTCGGGTTTGTTTAAAATTAGAGAACAAACCTTGCAGTAATGCTTTAACTCGCTCCTGTAATCCTACTAGTGAATACTGAAACTCTCTCACTGGCCTCTGACACTACTTTAAAATTACTCAGTCTGTTTACAAAAATCTTCCAGATTTGTTTTGTTGTTGTTGTCAACACAAAATGTGATGAAAGCGAAAGGCTTCACACAAGTTTAATGTTCAATGAACTTACCAAACAGTTCCTGTAGACCAAAAGTGTTTACATGTATTTATACTCACTCTGTTGGCAACAAAGAAATATGCCTGGCTTCTTAAAAGTATTTCAAAGTTAGGAATTTTCCTACAGATGAAATGCAGCAAATCCAAAAGGTACTAACTCATTAGAGCCACAAATCAAAGCTTGAACAATTCACATAGCTAAGAAGATACTGACAGAAACCTACTAGATTTCAGTGTACCCCTGCAGAAATTTATCAACTGAAATCCATACAAAAACTGGTTGGACACCGCAAATTTAGGTCAGCCTTCCTGTTAACATGCAAGTTGTTTACTCAAACCACTTCTCAAGCATAATTAGGAAAATCATCGGTTATCGAGCCATGGAGTTAGATGTCACCAGAGAGATGTTACAATGAACCAACACATGGAACTCAACCTCCCTGTAAGTGGTTACCAACCCAAGACAGTCAAAAGGTAATTCAATCAAGGCATTTTCCCCAGAACATCTGAATACATTTTTCTTCCTTTGATTAATCTATTTCTCTATCTAGTTGTAGAGCAATATATTGAATCCAAATTATCGATCTATTACAGAAGGCAAAGAATTAAAATGACAGCGTTCAAGCACGTAACTGGGCACTACCAGAAACTTTGCACGGTCTGGTGTTTGTCACCTCTGATAACATCCTCCTCCCTAGCTTTCAAGCACCAGAACGACACATGCTCTTGCAACATTACATTTCCAGCTACGACAAGAGCATAAAAGAACTTGTTTTGAGGCATTTTGTATTTCTGCTCTTCTTCTTTTGGTTCCTCCCCACAGTCATATTGCCCCGTTCTCACTTCTCCATAAGGCTCAGAAACCCTTGAGTTTGTCAAACAGAGAACTCCACCGTCCCCTCTAAGCCACCTGCTATATGTAAAATCTCTTCCATAAACTGATGTAAAAAGACAAGCACTCTCTTATCAAGAGCCAGCTCTACCATGATGTCACTAATAAAATAATGACATCTCGAGGTGATGAGGCCATCACTGAACACACAGTGAATGCAGTGCAAACTACAGTTAAGTTCTTCCACTCATTTTTAGAGATGTTTTACTGTACATTCCCCCCCACGTTCAGTCACAAGCAAGCAACACTTGAAGATCTGAATAAAGGATGACACCTTCATAGAAAATGTATCTAAAAGGCTCTGGGATCATCCCACAATCACTTACAGAGCTTTGCCAGCGTTCTGGCAGAAAGAGCTCTATAATTGCCCATGCACAGCAACTGTTACGGTTCTAACAGCCCGTGCAGTAACAATACTTGACAGAGAGTGCATGCACCCACTCTTAGAATCCTAGAATCATTCAGGTTGGAAAAGACCCTTGGGATCATCGAGTCCAACCATCAGCCCTACTCTACAAAGTTCTCCCCTACACCAGATCCCTCAACACCACATCTAATCTACTCTGAAACACAGTCAGGGATGGTGACTCCACCACCTCCCTGGGCAGCCCATTCCACTGACTGACCACTCTCTCTGTGAAAAATTTTTTCCTAATGTCCAGCTCAATTCAGCCAACTCTGCAGTAGTAATAACATGCTCACTACTGTGGTCGGGAAGAGGCAGAGAAAGAACCTACACTTAAGAAAAGGAAAGGTAAGGAAAAAAACCCAACACATAAACCAATTATTATAGTCATTATTAGTCATAAACTGGATTCAGTCCTTTCATTAGTCTTACACCATATTCCTAAGTGCATACTATTAATTCTAATAAATCAGACCTACCATATGTAAATCCTCTGGTATTTCACATTTCAGCATTACACAGCCTGAGTTCTAAATGCTTAATTAGCAGACTAAACTTTTACACTTTAGAAACTAGCATCACAGGCCACCACAATAACCTAGGTAGACACTTGCAAATAAGGCAATGCAGCCCAAAACAAAACACTAATCCTTACCTATTCTGAATAATCCCAAGAAGCATCAAAAAGCGAGTCCTTTAGAGCCTGGTTTGCATCAGAGCCCAAACCACCAAATTCACTTCATATTTTCAGACTTCATTGGGAGTATACTTTGAGCACGCAAGACAACTTTCCCTGAGATGAAAACACTGAAAGCATGTCTTTACAACCAGGAGGAAGACAAGCCAGGAGGAGCTCGTACCACCTCGCTCACTGCACGCTTGATCCACGCACCGTGCACTTCCTTCCTTCTTTTTACGGACAAGGGAGAAGGAAGCAAAGCTCTCCCAAAAGCCAGGTATGTTTCCACTCTCAAGAGTTTAAATCGTGCTCAGGGCAGGTTTGCATGCAGCAGCGTAAGCACACACGGCTCTTCACACACCCCTCCATAGGTACAGCAAGCCCTCAGGGTTATACAGTGCGTACTAAGGGATGCAAAGCAAAGGATGCAACAGGAGTGGAGATAGCAGAGAGGGACAAAATGGTCAATGGACCCCTCTGGACCCCAGTGGGGGAACTCTGAACATGGAAAAAGGGCTCTGAAGAGCAGGGTTCAAGAAACACGTTCACATTTCCCTACACAGACAGATTAAAAAAAAAACAAAACCAGCCCCAGTACAACTGACTGTTTCCAGTATAAATCCGAGCTGCCACGTTACACAAACAGGAATCGTGGCTGTACACTTGCTTTATTTAAGCCAACACTTCGGTGGAGAAAGGGACGAAGGCGGCAGCTCAAACTGAAGCGCAAGGGGGTGGGGGGGGAAAGCCAAAAGGGCTGGATTTAGTCAGGACAACTTTTACGCCAACCAGCCCCAGCCCAGCTCTGGATCAGGGGTCGATGTCGGGCTGTTAACCCTCGCTTCTCTCCACCGAAAACCGCCTAACCCCCAGAGCTGCCCCCCGTCTCCTCCCAACCCCCGGTCCCCGCCGTCGTCCCCCGGTACGGGCTGGGC